>VXBO01012341.1:8079-21859 GCA_013400135.1 Rhinoptilus africanus
TCCAGAGAAGGGCAACGGAGCTGGTGATGGCTCTGGAGCAGGAGCCTGGTGAGGAGCGGCTGAGGGAGCTGGGGGGGTTCAGCCTGGAGAAAAGGGGGCTGAGGGGAGACCTTCTCGCTCTCTGCAACTGCCCGAAAGGAGGGGGGGAGCCAGGGGGGGTCGGGCTCTTCTCCCAAGGAACAGGCAATGGGACAAGAGGAAACGGCCTCAAGTTGTGCCAGGGGAGGTTTAGGATGGATATTAGGAATTATTAGGGTTTCTTCACTGAAAGGGTTATTAAGCATTGGCAGAGGCTGCCCAGGGCAGTGGTGCAGTCGCTATCCCTGGGGCTATTTAAAAGCCGGGCAGAGGCGGTGCTGAGGGACATGGGGGGGTGATGGGCTTGGCAATGGTTCACAGTCAACTCAAAGATCTGAAAGGTCCCTTCCGACCCGGACAATTCCGTGATTCTAAAGCAAGATGGGCAGTCGGGAAGGACAGCCAATTCCGCAGGCAGAGCCGGTCGCGGGAGAGCCGTGCTCTGGGGCAGACGAGGTCGCTGGCAGGGGGGAAGGGGTTCACGCAGCGCAGAGAGAACACGGGGGAAACGGAGAAGCTTCTGCCTAAAACTGTCTGAATTGTGGCGATCCTCTGGGGGACTCTGATTCCCCAGAGGCGTTTAAACCTACCTACAGGCTTCCTGAAGAAGGAAAGTTTGAAAGATAGATGAGAACATTAGTGTGGAGTAGGTTTTGTCTCCAACATAGGTTTGATATTCAAAGATATTTCACATAATTTATCCTAAAATCCCTCTTGTCTGAGATAGTATCTGCCGTTAAACTTTAATGGTGGGGACTTGGCTTTTCTGTGTTCCTGAAAATCATTCAATAATTGTGAATGTAAAATTACTGAACAGAAAATTGCTTCTGTTTTACCTCAAGGCAGGACAGGCCAAAAGTGCTTTGACCGAAGTGCCCGTATGTTTAGGTGAAAAGGCTTGTGCCGTCAAAATGAGATAGCGTGGGAGGCTCGTGGAAAGGGAGAACCTACAGTGCCCATAAAGGAATGAAGCTGATGGGAGACCCTTGAATGGCAATATCCCTTTTCCCCAGGGCATCACCTCCCGGGATCCATGGCTTTGATGGCACTGTCATAAAACTGGGAGGAATCCGCTAACGGCAGCGCGAGCAGCATCATCTTTCCTGCTGAGATGGAGCAGAGAGAGAGAGCAGCGGTGATTCCAAGGGGCTGGGGGGCTCCAGGAATTCATTGCTTCCCCTTCCATGCTCCTGTGTCCCAGATGCCTCGGTGTCGGAGGAGCGGCTCGTTCCCAGGGTGCTGGGCCACCTCCTCCCGCCCCGCGTGAAGCCCCGGTTCAGGCAGCGACCAGGAGCCCCGGAGTCGGGGTGCGGGGCCCGAGGGGGCGATTCCCCGATTCTCTCCCCAGCCTCCTTCATCCTGATCTGCATTCCTCATCGCTGCCTTCGGCTTATCGTTCGACTGCAGCAATGCAGATTGATGAGATGTGCGATACGGGAGCTCGCGGCTCCGGGCAGTGTGATTGTCGTATTAGCATTAGCAGGAGGCACTGCAAACATGAAATCTATTTTCTGCGTCGAGCTGTCTTGCAGAACTCAAGAGCGGGACTCATCCTGCGATCACAGGGAGCAAAGTCTTTAATGACCTGCAAATAGCACCGAGAGCACTGAAAAGTGGGGCTGCCGCACAGAGCTCTCGCAGGCACAGCAGAATTTAAAAATAGGCTGCTGCTGGCGTTCTCGCTTCCCCGCCGCTCCTGGAAGCCCACGGGGAGGACGGCGCTCCGGCAGAGGAGACGCAGTCCCCTGACGTAACTTGCCTCGGCATCGACGCCGCAGAGTGGAAAGTTGCAGATTCAGTCATTTTATACCAGAGTGTCCCCAGTCGGTCGTCGCCTGCATCGTTTCCAGCCCCGGGGCTGTGGTGGGTGCTGACTCCTCTCTCCTCTCCCCGCGGCACCGGGCAGACGCCCCCTCGCCCGTGGTGCTGCCATCCCGGCGGGACCGCGGAGGCCCTTGGCTCAGCATCGCCGGCGCCTCCAGCGCAGCTCGGCGCCTGTGGGAGCGGAGACGCGGGAGAGATGAACGCCTCCGCAGATGGAAATGCTCTTCAGCAGCTCCCACCAGCAGCGAGAGGTGTCAGCCCCAGTCAAAGGCGTGGGGAAAGCGGTTCTGGGCCAGAAACAAGAGCTGGGGGGTGGGAGTGTGGGGGCTGGGGGTGCTGCGCTGCAGCGTCTGGAGGCGAGGATGAGCTCTGCGTTTGCAAAGCACCACAGAGAACCCGGCCACCCCGTCCCCATCGGCGCCGGGGGGTCTGTGACAAGGCCCTGAGAAGCCCCCCCTGCACCCCGCAGCCCCGTGGCACAGCACCGTCCCTCGCGGGGAGGGGACACGGAGGGTCCTCCTGAGGGGCTGGAGGAGATGGGCAGGCGCCGGCCGAGCCGGGGGTCCCGGCGGCGGGGGTGGCAGCACCCACGGGTGCAGAGGCTGCCAGGGAGCAGGTCGTGCCACTCCGTCTGCCCGGGGCAGCGGGCTGAGGGGGGTCAGGGAGGCGCACCCCGAGGTGCCGCGGGGGCGGTGGGTGCACCGCCCTCCCACAGCACGGAGCCGTGAGCGTGGCGCAGGGGACAGAGGCGAGAAGCTGGTGGGGAAGGGCTGCCCCTGCCCTGGGGCACCCAGAAAGTGCTGGGCAAAGCCTGGGTCTGGGCCTGGAGGCGTCCCCCGGAGGCTCACAAGGGGTGAGGCTGGGGCCGGGTGGCCGCAGAGGGGACCTGGGTGCTGGCCAGAGAGCGGTCCGAGGCCGGGCACGGAGCTGGTCGGAGAGGGAGGCTGGCCTGGGTGTCGCCACCCAAGTGATAACAGCCGTGTCCTGATTTTCTGTCCCCTGATGTTTTTCAGAGCTGCTGCTCCGGACCAGCCTCGGCGCAGCGCCCGGCACTCGGAGGAGGCAGCGCTGCGGACCTGCCCGGCCAAGCTCACCGCGGCCATCGAGCGGCCCTGGACCTGCAGTGGCCACCGAGCCCGTCTGTCCTCGGTCACTGGTGACCACAGCCGACACGTGGGGTCACGATGGAAAAGGGACAAAGAGCAGTTAGCGCAGATGTGAGGGAGGACAGGGATGGGGACGTGCGCTCACACCTGTGGGAGGTAGGACCCGTGTTATTCCGAGCTGAATAAATCACTAAAGAAAAGGCCAGGTTTTGAGGGCAGCAGAGCACCCGCTGAGGAAGACAAGAAAAAACACAGCAAAGGATGAAAATGTATTATTAGCTGCTAGAAAATTATTTAAATAAGCTGCGGTTAGCAGAGGGGGATGACCGCAGGTTCTTCTCGGGGACAAACAAGCCCTGGATGCCCCAGCTCAGAGGCATTTTCTGCGAAGGGTGGCGGGGAGACGCGGCTTCAGCGAACCAGCACAGAGCCGTTCTGCCAAGCTGCTGGCGAGAGCGGTGGGGTCCTGGGGACCCCCTCTCGTCTCCTGGGGACCCCCTCTCACCTCTTGGGGACCCCTTCTTGCCTCCTGGGGACCCCCTCTCGCCTCCTGGGGACCCCCTCTCGCCTCCTGAGGACCCCCTCTCGCCTCCTGGGGACCCCCTCTCACCTCCTGAGGACCCCCTCTCGCCTCCTGGGGACCCCCTCTCACCTCTTGGGGACCCCTTCTTGCCTCCTGGGGACCCCCTCTCGCCTCCTGGGGACCCCCTCTCGCCTCCTGAGGACCCCCTCTCGCCTCCTNATCCCCTCTCACCTCTTGGGGACCCCCTCTCACCTCCTGGGGACCCCCTCTCGCCTCCCCACCAGCACGGGGCTGGCAGAGCCGTCCCGCAGCTCCGCAGGGCTGGGAAGGGAGCCCAGCTCCAGCTCTGCTCCCCGGCACCTCGGGGCGCTGGGGGTGCTGGTCACCGCGTCCCGCGCTGGGTGCTCTTCCAGCTGAACAGTACTAACGTTCCTCGTGGGAAGGAGAACCTTCCCGCCGGCCAGCGGCGCTGGCGGTGTCCCCTCTGGGTGGGATGTGGTGACCAGGCGGTGTGACTGGCACGGCTGGTGATGCTGGCGGGGCTTTGCTGACCCAACACACCTCCAGCACAAGGAGCTGAGGTTTACTTGCCCCTTGGCTATGGCAACGCCAGCAGCAGAAAAACAAATGGGGATCTTTTCCTCGCGTGCAATAACCCTCAAATACCACCCGCGGTTCCCGTCCTGCAGCCGTGGGCGAGGCTGGAGCTGGGGCCGAGGTCAGACAGGCAACACAGGACGGGGCTTAAACAGGGTCTGAAGAGGAGAACGAGAATAACAAACACCGATTGAAAAATCTCACAATCTTGGTAGTTCCATTGAATACTTTCAAAAGTTAAGTCCCTTACTTAGAGATGCCGTGGCAGAGTTTTGAGAACAGAGTTTTTAGCCCAAGCCGGGGCCGGCAGGACTTCATGGAGCGGGCTGTGAGCCGAGGTCCCCCAGGAAGGGGCAGTGGATGTGGAGCAGGAGAAGGGGCAGCCGGCGGGGAGCAGGAGCTGCTGGAGAAGCGGGCGTTCGGAGAGGGAGAGCGATGCGGAGTGAGTCAGCGCTGGCACACGGCGTTTGGAAGAGCCTCTGGGAGCTGGAAAGTGGAAAGAAATGAGTGGAGCCTGGTGCGCACACGGGAGAGTGACAGGAAGGATTTAGCAGCGGGATTCAGGCAAAGGCCGGGTCCAGGCTGCAGCTTCGGGGACCCGCAGGAGACGAGGCCGAGCCAGCCTCCGGGGCGGGGGGAGAGGCTGCCGCAGAGGTGGAGGAGAGGATCCCAGGGATGTAAGAGTGCGGGATGCAAGGATTTAAATGCGGGATGCAGCAGATTTAAAAATACATATAGCATGTAAGGAGCAGAAACAGGATTTGTAACTTCCAGGATGTAGAAAATAAGCCATGTCTGAACAGAATCCTTCGAGTGGTTACGACTGTTTGAATTTAATGCTTTTTATCCAGCGGTTAATCACCCTCACCGATAAAATTTTGTGTCTAATTTTCAATGTGGATTTGTCTGGCTTCAGCTTCCAGAGATTGAGTCTTTTTATATCTTTCCCAGCCCGATTAAAGAGCCATTTAATATTTCCCTGTGAAAGTACTTCCACAGTGTAATCAAGTCACCCCTCAATCTTCTTTTGGATAAGCCGAACAGATTGTGCTCTTTAAATCTTCTGCGGGAAGGCACTCGCTCTAGCCCTCACATCGTTCTGCGTGGGTCTGTTCAGAATCTCTTTGATTTTTCAATAGTCTTCAAAAATGTTGTTAATATAACGCCATGCCGGCTTCTGGAGCGCTGCTGCGGCTCTGGCGAGATGCTCCGGCGCGCTCCCCCCTGCCCTGCCCGGCGCTCCCCGCGCCCCTCGGGAACCGGCCCCTTCCGCTGGGCTGGGAGCACCCTTCCACCGGCGGCTTGTGCCGCTCGCCTGAGTACGTGCCACAGAGATGGAAAATGGGCCAAACCCACTCGCTCTTATGTTGCTTGTGTCTTGGGGCAGGGCAGGGTGACGGCGCAGAGCCCGGCAGCGTCGCCGGCACAGCGCGGGGGGAGACGTCGCGGCTGCACCGCGGGCACAGGCTCCTGGCGGCGCGGTGCGGCGTCGTGTGCCAGCACCGCTGCGTGAGCAGGGGCTCCGCTCCCCAAGCCCGTCCTGCCCCCTGCTCCCGCTACAGAGCCCGAGGGCATGGATGGGCACAAACGTGACCATGGGAAGTTCCCCCTAAACCTGAGGAGGAACTTCTTTCCCTGGAGGGTGGCAGAGCCCTGGCCCAGGCTGCCCAGGGAGGTGGGGGAGTCTCCGTCTCTGGAGACATCCCAAACCCCCCCGGACACGTTCCTGTGCCCCCTGCTCTGGGGGGGGTGGGACGGGATGGGCTCCAGAGGCCCCTCCATCCCCGTCCGTTCCGTGGTTCTGTGACTCTGTGACGGGCAGAGCTGCTCACAGGCTGCGGGACGTCACCGGTCCCGGCACCCGGTGCTGCGCTGGGGGCAGCACATCTCAGGGAAGTCAGCCCGGAGGTGGAAAAGCATGGGAGCAAGGTCCTCCCTGGGGTCGGCAGGGATGGAAGGGACCCCAAAGAGTTCGTGATGCACCACAGCTGGGGCAGCCGGCACCCCAAGGGGTGCTGTGACCCCCTCCCACAGCTCTGCCCTCTCCCGGGGCTGGGGACGTGCCGTGGGGCTGCACCGGTGCCCTCCTCCATTGCAGGAGCTGACATCCGTGCTCTCCTTACACCTCCAGTCCTCTGGGAACCTGGCTGTCCGCCCTGTGGCCGTCCTGCTTCTCCCATGGCTGCCTGCTTTCCTTAACGCCCTTCGGGAACCAAAGCAGACTTCACCCTTCCACCCTCTCACCCCTGTGCAATCTCTCTGCTCTCTCTTCAGGGCTCTCCGTAAGGTCAGGCCCTCCCTGCCCAACAGCCGGCCCCAGCACCCCCACGGGGATCATATCCACGCACCTGCGGTAGCTCCACTCACCGCGGATCCTGCCCGTTTGCCCCTCGCAGCTGCTGGGCTTACAGGCATTCCCAGGAGTTCCCTGGAGCCCATTATGGATGGTGGGGCTCGCGGGACCCTCCACCACCCAGGTACCCCCCAGGAGGCCGCTGTGGGTGACTCAGGTGGCGCTTCCCGGGGTCCCTGCGGCTCGGGTCCGGGCTCCCCCGCTGTCCTCGGCCGCAGCCTTTCCGAGCAGCCCCTCCGCTGTGTCCCCGCAGAGGGGGGTCCCTGGGGGTAACCCCCTCCCGTTTCCCCCCCGGGGACACCGATGCACAAAATGAGCTCTGTCCTCTCGGTTTACCTTCTGTGCCTGGGCATCGCTGGCCCCGCAGCCTTCTGGAAGGCGTCCTGCTCCGATGCCTCTGCAGAAAGATGGATTGTTGGCGCTAATCTCTTTGTTAGTTCTTCCTCGGCACGGTCTCACTGCCTCGTGGTGTTTATGCATTTAATCTGCCAGGGTTTATCATCTCCTCCATTTCCTCCTTCGCTCACAATTTCACCTTTCCAGAGATGCCTCTGTGTTCCCGACCCTGCTGCCGGGCTGGGCCAGCTCCCTCCCTCCTCGCCAGCCCTCCCCGTGTCCCTGTGGGGCTCGCTGGCCCCAGAGCGGCAACTCTACCTGCTGGAAAGGCTTTAACTCTCCTCGCTGCCGTTTTTAGCTTCTTTTCAGCAGCCTCACGCGTGCTTGCACGGTTCACCCCCCTTGGACTGGCGGTGTCCAGCCGAAGAGAGGGGCGGCAGGGGGATGCTGACCCCGCGGAGAGGGTCCGGCTGTGGGGCACCAGTGGGACTGGGGCGCTGGTGGGACAGGGACACGCGGCCCCGTGGCCGTGCACTGCGGGGGCTGGGCCTCTCCGACACCCCCCACCGCAGCCGAGGGGAAGGCACTGGGGTGCTGCACACCCCGGTTTGTGTCCAGGAGCAGGACGTGTGCCAGCCCTTCACCGATACCCGCGGGGTGTCTGGGAAGGGCCAGCCGCTTAGAGGGCAGTGACGTTAAAAGCCGCAGACGACAGAGGGAAACCAAACCATGGTTCACTTCTGCTCTAAACCAAGAGCCAGCCTCGTCTGCTCCCCCCGCCAGGCCCGCGGCCACCTCCTGCGCTTCACAGAATCATGGAATGTCAGAGTCGGAAGGGACCTCTAGCGATCATCCAGTCCAACCCCCGGCCAAAGCAGGATTGCCCAGAGCACATCACTCCAGGCAGGTCTTGAAAGTCCCCAGAGAAGGGGACTCCCCACCCTCCCTGGGCAGCCTGTCCCAGGGCTCTTCTTTCTCATATTCGATCGGAACTTCCCATCTTCCAACTTGTGCCCGTTACCCATCATCCTGTCACTGGCAACCACTGTAAAGAGTCTGGTTCCATCCTCCTTCAACCCACCCTTTAGATACGTGTAAACATTAATAAGGTCTCCCCTCAGCCTTCTCTTCTCCAGGCTAAAGAGTCCCAGCTCTCTCAGCCTTTCCTCATAAGGGAGATGCTCCAATCCCTTAATCATCTCTGTTGCCCTGCGCTGGACTCGCTCCAGCAGTTCCCTGTCCCTCTTGAACTGGGGAGCCCAGAACCGGACCCAGTATTCCAGTTGTGGCCTCACCAGTGCAGAGGAGGGGGGGAGGATGACCTCCCTGGACCTGCTGGCCACTCTCAGCTTCATCCGTCAGCGAATCCTTAGCGTGGCGAGGGGCAGGCGCTGCTTCTCACCTGCAAGGCTCCCTGCGGCTCTCGGCGTCAAACAGCCTCGTACGCTCAGCCGCGGGGTCTGGATTTAGCCATTTGCCTGACAGCCGTACTCTGCACAGATACGGATGGGATTAATACGTGCAGTTACCCCCGAGCTGCGGAGTAAGATTAAAGAGCTGCAGCTATTCCGGGGAAAAGCTCTTGGCCTGATCCCCAGCCCAGGGAGGACAGTTACTGTGACATGGAGGTGACACCTCTTTGTTAAACACCTCCCTCCCCTCCACACTACCGACGCGAACTGCCTGCTTTGTGGCAGGAGCCACGGCAGAGGAGAGTCCGGATGGGTTTTGGAGAAGGAGCCCCTGCGAGGAGATCCGGGCATCCTGGGCTGTCCCAGGGCTGTGGCCGCGGGAGGGGACGAGGTCTCCTGCTCCCGTGTTGGCTCCTGGTGTGTCCCAGCGGTGCCCTGCACAAACCAGCTCTCCCGGAGAGAGACATCCCCAGGGAAAATGAACCACCTCCGGGTCCCAAGCGCACCGGGAAGCCTTAAAGGCTGGAGGAGCCCACTGGGGACCCGCACCCTCTGCCCGCGGGGCCAGGACACCCATTTACGGTCAGCCCTGGCCTTAGCCCCTGCCTCAGCTCTGGGGGGTGGCGCTGCCCACCCGCCTGGGGTGCACCTCAGGGGTTGTTGCCAGCGGCTTCTCTCCAGCCTTGTCTCCTTTGGCTCCGGCCTGGACCCCCGGGAAGGGCCCCGTGCCACTCCATCTCCTCGTCCATCCCCTCCTGCCTGTTCCTGCAGCAGGCGCGGGGCTGGAAAAGGCTCGGCTGTGCCTGCTGGGCGGCCAGCAGACGACTGTCTTCTGCCAGGGCCACTTCCCAGCAGGAGATCTGGCGGCTTCCCCGCTGCCAGCCGGGCTGGGAGGAGCGCAGCCAGGCCCCTGCTCCCAGCCCTTCCGGGACGATGTGCTCTGGGAGCTCCGGGGCGGTGGGGAGGGACCCTCCTGCCACCCCACACAGGCTGCGGCACTGGCTGGTGGCCACGGGGGTCCATGGCCATGACCCGGGGTCTCCATCCCTGCGCAGGGAACTGCCATGCCATGAGCTGGGTCCGGCCCTGGCCAAGCTGATGCCGACCCATTCCTTCTGCCGGGGTGGTTTCCAGCTGGTTCGGTCCATGGCCCCTGGAGCCGCTGCTCCGGGGGTGGGAGCGGCGGCAGGAGGAGGAGGAGGAGGAGGAGGAGGAGATGGAGGCATTGCTCCTCTTGGCAGCAGAGCCGGTTTGAGGCACTTGTGAAGGCAGCGTCAGATGGAAGTGCTGCAGATGGAGAGTGCCTCTGTGCTGGAAAGTTGGGGTTCTGAGCGTGAAATTCACCCTAAAAAAGCACTTTCCATTTCCCCGTGGCCACTGTTCACTGAAAGCGTCCACCTGACCCTCCTTGGGTGCATTTTTATTCCAGAAAGCCCCGGGCTCGTCTCCCCCGTGAGCTCTCGCCTTCCTCCCCCACTTCCCCTGTTCTGAAGTCATGCGACGCGGCCTCTCGGTACATTTAAGTTCTCTCATGATTTTTTTTTCTTCCTTATCCGTGAGAAGTACCAGCTCCATCTGTTTCTCTGCAATTCATGTGGGCTCCTCTCTCCCTCATCTCCTCTGCCTTTGCAGGAACTTTGCGCTCTGATTTTCCAGTGCTGGCAGCATCGTGGGAGCCGGTGCCGTGCCTGCACCGCGGTTGGGGGGGGGCCCACTCTGCAGGGGCTGCCGGTGGTGGGGTGCCCCCAAGCCCCACACAGGCTTGGCCGGGGGATGCTCCCTCCTGGTGCCTCATCCCATCCCCATTCCCCATGTCCCGCCTGGCAGCCGCCGGGCACTGGGAGCCGCGGGGATACTTGGGGACCCCGGTGCTGGGGGACACCAGAGGTGCAAAGGAGACCAGCCCAACCTCTTGCCAAGAAAATGTCCTCATAAACCAGCAAGGAGCTTTCTGTGAGTGTACGGGGAGCAGGACGGGTGAAGCGGGGGTGATCGATGCCCACTTTTCAGGAGAAGATCACGTCAACCCATCTCAGCCGGCTTCTTGGCCAGGCGAGGGGCTGGCCTGCTCTGAGCAACACAGGCCCAATTTCTCTTCTAACGCTTGGGAAAACTGCACTTTTAGAAGACCCTAGCGTGTGAATTTGTGACAGTATTCCCTTTACAGCCAGCTCTGGGGTGCGGGTTTCAAGGTCTCGGTGTTTTCAAGCTCCCCAGGAGCAGGGACGAGGAGGAGCGAGACCCGGGCACTTGCCCCAAGCTGCCAAGGGGATTATTTCGTACCATGAACGGCACATGCCAGAGAAATTAGACAGTTTATGAGCAGTTCTCTCTCTCTCCCCCCCTCTCCCTTGCTGGCTGCCATCCTGAGCACTCCTCATCCCGGTGCTGCAGCCCCGAGCCCTTCCCTTCCCCCCGCTGCCGCAGCGCTCGCAGGGTCCCACAGGGGCTGTCCCTGCTGGGGGAGTGGGCCAAGTATAATCCTGGCATATGGTATTGGTATTGGGATCAGTATTGGTTCTGTAGTGTTATTAATGGTAATTATCCAGCCTTATTCTATTAAATCTGTTTATATTTCATCCCTCAGGTTTCCTTGGTTTTCCCCGATTCCCCTTCCTGGATGAGGAGGGGTCATCGGGTGGGAGAATAAGTGTCTAAACGCCCATGAATTGTTGTGGTTCCTCACACCATAAGAGGGGGTGAAGGCGGGAGCGTGGGGCTCCGCGTGGGACGGCCGAGCATCCCTGCGAGCTCAGCAAACCCAGGGGCGGCCGCGAGCTCCCGGTTCCGCGGAAGAACTCGAAAGCCTGGGCTCATTCCAGCTGGGGAAGGAGACGATTGTCCTGACTTTGCATGTATTGAAATATGGAGGAAACTGATGAAAAGAGGGAGGGGATCATTTAGAAAGGAAAAGGCAGCATCTGCTGAAGCTCCAGAAAGGGAACTCAGAGTTTGGTAATTTTCTAGGAATAACTGAGCAGCGGAATAGAGCAACAGTTGTCAGCTCTTGGCCACTGGCGGTTTGTAAGGGCAGGGTGAACACCCGGAGGTCAGGTAACGGAGCCGGGCTCGGGACAAGGGGAAGAACAAAACCCCAACCTTTTGCAGCCTTTCCAGCACCGGGGTCTGCTTCCGTCTTCTTTTTCAGCCTTTCACAAAAAGTAAAGTATCTTGCTAGTTTATTTTTAAAGTTAATGCATGTATGCGAGTGTGTGTATCTGGGCCGAGGCGGGATGGAGGTGGGAGAGGCGCAGGGGCGCGTTCAGCGACAGCCGGGGGCTGAGCTGTTACCGCCGCGCTATTCCTCCGCGGTTTCACGTGCGCTTTTTAGCCCAGCCCGGCAGAGCTGCTCAGGGAGCTGCCGTGGGGAGAAGGTCGGTGTCACGGAAATGGCGTGTCACAGCCACGAGGCTGCTCCTCGATGCTTCTCTTCTGTTTGAGGTCCTGGGCAGGGGCTGCTGGTCCTGGGGCCGGTTCCCTTGCCCTGGAGCTGGGATGCCGCGGAGGGAGGGAGAGGAGGGACCGGGGACCGGGGACCTGGGGACCGGCGGTGGCCGGGGCAGAGCTGCCGGACACCAGGAGGTGGTGAAGCGCTGGAGGAGCCTGGAGCCGGGCCCCTGGCAGCACAGCCAGCGTCCTCTCTTGCGCTGAAATGAGATTTCTCATTGCTGTCCAGCCAAATCCCACCTTCCCGAGAAGCTGCGTTTGGGCTCATAGGTGCGGGGGGTGTTCTGACGGTAAACCTGCCTAATCCAGGACTCAGACCACCTCTCGCTGCTTGTCCGTGTTTGCGCCGTTTCCACAGCAGCCGGCAGTTCTTGCTCTTCTGAAAGGAGGGACGCTTGGAGCGCGGTATTTCCTCCCCTGATTGTGCTTGTCTGCCATAATTGCCGCTCCTGGAACCTTTCTGACAAGCAGCTCAGGCACAGCTTTCCTTAGCCATGAGCCGAAAATCCTTTCCCAGCCCCGCGGTGCAGCGTCTCCCGTCCGCGCAGGCTCTCCATCCCTCGGAGCGTCTCCTGGAGCCGGGGGTGGTGTGTGGGTGCCGATCTCGCTGGTGCCGTGGCTGGGAGAAGGACCCACCGCCTGCGCCCTCCTCCTCCTCGCAGCCTCCGCTAAACCCTCGGCGGCTGCGCTGGCCCCGCTCGGGGCAGGTTCTGCACCATCTTCGGTTGCTGTGCGACCCCCGAATCCTTCTCACGTATTTCCCCTCCTAGAGCAAAGACCTTGTTTCTTCAACTTGAGGCTACAGTTTTATAACCAGGGAGATTATTATTTTTGACTATTTAAATATACATTATTTGAGTGGGACCAGCTGCGTCTGTCTCCTCTACAGCTGCTCTCTATCCACCCCTTTTTTGTCAAGTCCACTAGTTCCCCCAGCAGCGGTTTCCCCATCACCCCCAGACGGTGTCTTACCAGACAAGACTGAGGAGGTGAGCAGGAATTCGCTCTCCCCTCGTGCTGAGGGTGAAAACACACCCCGCCGCGGTGGAAACGGAGGACCGGCAGGCAAGAACGTGGGGATCTGGACGTGCCTTGGTAACTGGGCTCTCCCAGTCGCCGTCACCAGCTCCAGGGCTCCTGCTCCAGCGGGGACGGCTGTGCGCGTGTGTCCCGTGGTGCTCCTGCTCCTGCGTGGGACAGACCAGGACCCCCCTGCGTTACCCCGTCCCCACGAGGTCTGGCCCCGTGGGGTCTGTCGTGGTGCCGGGGGACCCTGATGGGGCAGGAGCCAGTGGCTGGACCCTCCTTTCCAGCCCCACTCGTCCCCTCTCTCTGTTCATGTTTTAAAGTGACATTTTTATGACGTGTTTTAAAACATGTGACATGTTTTAAAGTGACATAAAGGTGCAGACCAGCCGTTCGGGTGCCGGGCTGTCGCTCAGCACGGTTAAACCCGGATCCCTTGGTCCCTCTGCACCATCCATGGAGAGGTCCTGCCTTTGCGTCCCTGTGTCGGACCACCGAGGTGCTGGGGGCGTTTGCCAGCCCAGGCTGCTGCTGTGCCCTCGGCACTGTGTCGGCTGGTGCCAGACGCCGCTCCAGGCTCGACTGGTGCCTCCACCACGTGGGATGGCAGTGGGCGATCCCGACTCCCCTTCACTGCCTGCTGCTGGGGGACAGGGGGTCGGTGGCTGGCCCTCAGCGGGGAGGGTGGTGGCCCTTCCCTGCCCTGGGGGGGCTGCAGCAGCCTCTGCCAAGGTGGGGGTCTCTCCTGCCGCGTGCTGAGCAGGTCCCTTCTCAGCCTCCGCTGCCCTGACTTGGTTTCGCACCACGAGCATTGGCCAAGGCCAGCTTCTCCCACGGGGCCGTCGTGCTCGGCGTGAGATTCACCCCATCTCCGCCATCGGATTCACCCCTTCTCCGCCATCGGATTCCCCCCTTCTCCACCATCGGATTCACCCCATCTCCGCCATCGGATTCACCCCTTCTCCGCCATCGGATTCCCCCCATCTCCGCCATCGGATTCACCCCTTCTCTGCCATCGGATTCACCCCATCTCTGCCATCGGATTCACCCCATCTCCGCCATCAGATTCACCCCATCT
>VXBO01012350.1:3670-52452 GCA_013400135.1 Rhinoptilus africanus
TCCAGAATCACTGAAGGTCGATTTGTAAGTGTCTGGCCACTATAAAAGCGTTTGTAAAGCACAGTCAGTTGCGTGCATTAAAATAAGGAGGTTCCTTTGTGAGATTTCATGCCAGGCCAGGAGCCCTTTTAAACGCTATTCAACTGCCTCATTAGAAGGAGCTAACAGGAGTCAGGCCTCCTCTTTAACCCCCTTCCTCCCCCCGTGTCCTCCCCTCAAATCAGCCCTTTAATACATAGACTGGCAGATTAGGGGGCTTTTAAAAGCTGGCTCTGTCCCGGATAGCCGGTTTCCTATCCTGCTAGTGTGACAGCTCTTCCCTGCTATCAATTACATCCCACCCCAAGCTTAAACATCCCTTCCCCGCCCTCCTCCGAGCACCTCCACCGGCTCCCACCGAGGGGACCCAGCCCCCGCTGCCCCGCAGGGTCGCCTCCTCCCCGGCCACCGCCTGCCCCAGGCTCCGGCCCCGAGGAGGGAGATGAACATCCCTTCCTTTCCCCTCGCAGCCACAAATAAAAAAATAAAAAAAATAAAATAGCATGCCTGGACCCGAAAATCCGTTTCCGAATAGATTAACAACCCCTCCTGTGTTAACACCAGCTCTGTTCTTTTTCTTATTAGATGGCGGAGATGAATGGGGCAGTGGGGGGAGAAGGAGCGAAGCGGCGGGGGAAGGTTGGTCACCATTATCTGCGCTCCACATGTTCTCTGTGGGTATATATAAAATATAGGAATGGAGTCCCCTTTAAGTAGTTCTTTTATGACTTGTTTTAACAGAAAACACAGAATAAGCCAATGTTTGATATTACAATATAAAACACATTTGTGGTATGCTAGGGGCTGGCTTGTTCCTCCCTCCTTCCCCCAATTCTGTTCCTCACCCAAATCTGGTCCAGACCCCACCCCTCTTACTGGAGCGGGCACAGACCTTCCACCCCCTGCGACGGAGTGTCCTCCCTGGTCTGCAGCCACTCAGAGTTTCGGCCCCTTGAAAGAGAATTCGGGCTCGCAGCTCATATGAGTACGAACCTCCAGTTCTTTATTATTATTGCTACTAGGCATAATGTTAGGATCATAATTCTCCATTTATATGGGGGCCTGGATTCCAAAAAGCCTATTGGAGCCTGATAGAACAGAACAACATATAAATCTGAAATCAAAGCCAAACATGTCCTAATAAAAACCAACCCCATGCAAAAAGCTGGTGGAGAAACAGCAAACCCGTTCTCGCTCCCATAGCCCAAGCCCCCAGTCCATAACTACATAACAATAATTAAAAAGAACCCCAAGCCCTCAGGCTGGCCACAAATACGGTCCCAAATGCCACGCGCAGGCTTGAATGTGTGGGCAGAAATTCCAAGTGTCAAGAGAAAAAGCGCAGTTGAGAACTTGCTCGGGGCACTCGCAGACGCTCACAGGGCTCTTCCCCAGGAGCAGCCGTTTCACTCGGGCTGAGGGCTCATCTCTGCTCTAAACCTAAACACAGTCTTCCCCTGAAAAGTCCGCACACTTCTAATTTTAATCAGAACCGCAAGGTCTCCTCTTACGCCGGGATAAACCTCTAAGGATGCAGTTAGAGCCAGTTGCAAGCCATCACTGAAATTAAACTGGTTTGCTTGACACCATTCTCTGCAGTTAGAGCAAGGTCCCTCCGTCAATACAAAGGTGGGTCCCGTGAGGAAGCACTGGGAGGTTCAGGCACCACAGAGGTATGGCAAAGGACATCAGGACAAAATGAAGCAGCATTTGCGCTCGTTCAACCTTCAATCTGAGCTATTACCGCTGTGGAAAGGGATCCCCATGCAAGTGAAACACTACAGGGCATGCCATAACAAACCATCATTTCGGGTTTATGCCTGCCCTACAAAAGAAAAGCATCTCTTCCTTATAATTCCCTGCCCTCGCAGGGAATAGTTACAACTCTTGATTTTTCAGGGCTAAATATTCCCTTCGATTCGCACAAGCCCAGCCACCGAGCCCCGATGACAGTCGTGTCTTAGCCTGGAAGGTCCCAATTCAGAAATGTACCCCATCAACAAACCACTTCAGCACCTGCTTAACTTCGGGGCTGGATTAAATGGGCCTCCGGAACGTGCTTTCAATTTATTAATAGTTTAAAGCAGCAGGAACAGATTGTGGGGGGTGGAATTTAAAAACCAAGGTGCATTGAGATCCCTACGGGGGAGGGAAGAAAACAATGCAAAAAATCAAAAAAGAGAGAATAATTCAGGTGGAAAAAAAAAGTAAAAAGGATGAAAGTCTCCTCAAATAGATATATTTTAGAAGAACTGCCTCTGCCCACCCCCTCCCCCTGCCAGCATATTTCAAGCACTTTGGATGTTTGTGTCTGTCTTCCTTTCAAGGAACCCCGAGCACATGAATGGGCAGAGCAGCAGAATGAATGGGACACTTCAAAGAAAATGAAAACCATTACTGGGAAATCTGTTTATAGAGAGGATGAATGATTATGAGAGAAGATGCCAGCAGAGAGAGAACACAAGCGAGGGTGCTCGCTGCACAGCGCACAACGTCACTCGGGGGGTTTCAGACCTTTCCTCAGCGGTACACCCCTGTGTAAATTTTAGGTGAAAAGCTGCCCCTCCCCAGTCTTCCCAGCAAGCCCAGAGCCCCCTCCAATGCCATGGGAATGGTAGAGTTCCTGTGACCCCCATGCACCTGCTCCTGAGCCCCCGCTGAGGTGACGCCCCCCTCCCTCCCGTCGTCAAGATGGGATATTAAAAGAAATGATTTCCATCGCCTGGTGTAGATGAGAAATGGATAAACAGCGTGTCACTCACGTTCCAAGTGGGTAAACTCCATTTACCCTCGACACCACCGCACAGAGACCCTGCCCTGAGAACGGCAGATTTTATCTGAACCTTACAACATTCTCACAGAGTCTCATCCATCTCCGCTATTGCCTCGCGCTGGGTTTGCAGAGCGCTCTGCATTACGTGCGCGCTGCCTGGGGACCAGAAAACTTGTACTGGTTCCTCCAGACCCAGAGGCAATCTGCCCTGGATCCATCTAACCCAACTGTTGACAGCCAGACTGGGAGCTGGGCCTCTCTTTTGGGGAAGAGATGGGGGGGGAAAAAAGGGGTTGGCAAGTTTTCCCCTCTTGGTACCAACTGTACAACCAGTGCAATCTTCCGCACGGGGAACCTAAAGGGTTTCCATGCCTCCATTCAGCATCCAAAGTACCCAGGCAGATCCACCAAGGCAGAGCAAATGGCCCCTTGTCATCCTCACCTTCATCAGCTCTGCTCAGCAGAGCATACGAGCCCTGACACATGCCAGATGGACAAACGCGTTGGTTTTCCCCCAAATCACTGCTGTGGTTGAACCTTGCTTGCTGGCAGATAGAAAAGAGATATGGACCATATAGTATGGCCCTATTTAGGAACCACAGCCTCACGCTGGAGCAAGGAGGGGGTGGTAGAAAATAGCCCTCAACCACCCTTGTTGTTTTTGGCCTAAAGAGGCAGAAAATATTTCTGCTTCTTTGAATACTAAGAATATTTGTACCATGACCAGTGCGGTTTTCACAGCGCTCTCAGGAGATGCGGGGAGACGAACGCCGACATCCCTGGGGCTGAGACACTGCCATGGGATACGCTAACGTTAGTCCTCCAAGGGCTCAAGGAGTGATGCTAACGCAGCGTCATTCAGAGCACTAGATGATGGAGCAGTCAGTTTTTCCCATGTCACTGGCTTCTCCATGAGGAGGCAAATCCTTTCTAGGCACATCCAGGATAACAGAAGATCCCAAAGAAGCCTGATGCCTTCACACGAGAGTGGCCCTTATTCTCCAGGGTCCATTTAGCAAGGCAAGGGCAAAGCTGGAACCGTGCTATCACCTGGGTCACGCTCCAAGGCCTCCAAACAGCATCACGCTTAAAAGAAAAGCAACAACTGGTGGATCACTGGGAATCGTAGCTGGGAAACTGTCTGCTCAAGTCCTTCCTCAGAGCCTCTATGACTTGGCTTCTGCCCGTTCCTCCTCTCTCCATAGGAGCTCACTACCTACCACTTCGGCAGCGAGTCAGATCCGCCGCCCACCCGGCTATTCCTGGTGGAGTCCTGCCCCGCCTTTCACGGAGGTGGGCACCACCAGCTCTCCGCCACTCTAATCATCTCCCATTACAATTTGGATTTCGATAATCAAAAGTGAAACATGAAAGTAGGCTGAGGTCCAGCAGAGCGTGAAGGCAGCAGCCGTGCCAACTAGCTTTCAGTGGCTCATTTCGTCTCCTCCTCTCAAGGGAGGGACGGAGAGCACAAGTCAGTGCTGGATCGGCTCAGTGTCAGCACCCAACACAGATACCCGCTTGCGATGCTCGTATCTCCCCTATAATCCCCCCAGCATCTTGCTGAAGTGATCATAATTTGACCCACGTCTATAAAGAGGTTCTCATTGATTCTTATCTGTTTAAGTGCTCGTTTTACAAATCAAGAAGATAAAGTGTCCTTCCTATCTCTTGTGCCCGGACGCACAGACAGGCACAGGGCACTAAAAAAAGCCCTGAAACAGCACAATTGCTGAGATGCCTCTTCCAAGCCAGGGTGCGCAGTGCTCCGAGCAGGTTGGTACAGCATGCCAACTGCCATAACCCTCAATTCCTCTCCCAGGAAACTTCTCCAGCTTCTTACAGAGAGACCCTTCAGGTGAACCCACCACCAGCTGCTACCATAACGCTAATGCCAGCCTACAGGTGCTAACAGAAAAGAGGGAGGGGAAAACACAAGCACTTCCCATTCCTTGTTCCAGGGCAACCTCCCACCAGCATCACTCAACATGGGCAACCACAGGAGCGTGAAGAAAGGTGCCAGCGACACAACTGGGAAGTTCTCAGGCTTCACCCCCACGGTTTGCCCTGATGTTACCAAAGCCCTCCCATTCGTATATTTATTTAACAAGAATAAATGATTGGAAACGACAAATTGCAAAGTTATAAACAGGTCTGGAGAGGTGACATAACAAACAAGATGAGGACAGAGCTCCAGTGCCTTATGATGTCACCACAACCCCTGGATCTAGGCATACCCTTGGGTACAATTCCACAGCTTCATTTTGTTGGGGGTCATTGCGTGGCTTTTTCACTTTAAATAAAGACTAAAAGACATTGATCTCCCTCTCCATCATGCCTGCCCTCTTGCCTGAGGCCAGCTCTCATATTTATGCTTCCCTCTGTGTTTCAGGGGTATCAAGTCTTACCTTAATAGAGACTATACTCCCCAAAGAAAGGGGCAGCAATTTAAGTAGGTAAGTAAAGGCTGGTTGAAAACCAGAAAATATTATGAGGAAACGACAAAATGAGTTTGTTCCTAAGCAGTTTTTGAAGACAGTTGAAAGTGGGGAGAAGGGAAAGAAATCAGATTTTATGTTAACCCAGTATTTTATTTTGAACCTGACTTGGAGGGAAGCTGAGCATCTCCAGGTTTCCTTAATTTTCTAGAAACACTAGGGAATTCAGGATTGCAGGTCACCCTTTAAAAAGCAAGTATAGAAGGAAAAGCTCCCAAAACCCCCAAGTCTGTGACTTAGATGTCCAAGCACTATTGGAAGAAAAATAAATCAGTGGAATTCAGGCTTTGCAGTCACTTTAATTCCTGCAAATTTTATATTTATATCCAGACTTGCTGAGTTATGTGTCTAATGCTGCAGTCTCATGGGCTACTGTAAGGAGGTCTCAGAACATCACAAACATCCACATTGCAGCAAAGTTCAGCAGGACTTGGGATGACAAAACTCATTCCCTTGGAAATCCCAAGCTGAAGTTGGGTAACCAAACTGGAATCAACACTGGAAGCTATCTCTCTCCGGTGAGGGCAGCGTCCGAGTCTACAAAATCAACATGGCAAAGTGCTTTATGAGTGTGCTGCCAGTGGCCCAAGAAGGGACTAAACAGCCTCCCAAGGTCACCCCCAGCCCTGTTGCTAGCAGCTTCCACCCACAGCTAAGGTGCAAGAAGGGCAAATGCCCTTCAGCTGGGGCCAAATGGGGCAATTCTTGAGCAAAAGCCTGCCCTATCGCCCCAAGGAAAGGCTGTGCCAAACCTACGAGGACTTTCCTCTTGCTTGGCTCTCAGCTGATATTTCTCCAGGGCACTGTGCCATGTTGGCATACCAGCTCTGGGGCTTTTTTCCCCATGCAGGCCTTCTCCTGCCCTAACCAGCAGCAACATCCCCAAGTGGAAAATGAAACCTCATCCCTCTCCCCTTCAAAACCATGGAGAGACTGGTGCGGGAGGCAGGAATTGGCCCCACTGGGTGAAGTGTAGGTTTGGAAATCTTTGCCCCAAGGCTTTGGTAGGGCTCAAAGTCAAAAGAATACAGCTGGGTCCACACATCAATGCAGGAAAGTGAATTTACTGACAACAGCTTTGCTTTTCTTAAGTGTTTTTTTTTTTCAGTCCGCAGAGCCAGTTCTGCAAGCCACATGCTGGTCTGAGTCTTGGGAGGCCAAATCAGCATTTCCTTCCCCCCGCACAGACTTCCTATCTGAGACGGGCACGTCCTTTAGCACCTCTGTCCAGGTAGGGAGCTGTGGCTCAAGGTAAACATACTGCAGAGATTAACACAACACAGTTTTGAGATCAAGCGGTCTACGGGCATGAAAACCTGGAGATCTGCAGCTGAAATGTCGCAGGGGGTTCCTGTTCCTACAGCCAGACAGCACCAAACTTCAGCTCAATCCCTCGCAAATGGGCTTTTTCCAGACCCCAAAACCCATCGTAGCGTCTGGTACAAGCCAAAGGTTCAAACCTCTCCAAACTTCGGCAAAGCTGTGCTCCAAGATCCAAGCTCTAAGGGCTTAGGTTTTAATGGTGTATTTACTGATGAGGTGAAATATGAATCTGGTTTTGACTTTAAAAAGCCAATTGTATTTTGGGGGCGGAGGGAGGGGGAAGGGGTGCTCTGACCTGACCTGCTAATCTCTTTTTCTTCCTTTAAAGTTGTCTTCTAAATCTGAACATTAAAGGTGATTAGATACCTAAGGGACTTCCCATGTCATTAGTTAATACTTTAGAGCTTGTTTTGGTTCCAGCTAGCAGTAATGCAGAGCCCTTTTGATAATACATCACCCTGCTCAAATATGCCTGCACAGTCTCCAGATGATATACCCCACCAGTGTCTGCCTCTGTACAGCTCGCAGATTGGAAGGGTCGGAGACGAGTTTAATTTAAAGATGAGCCGCCCTTGGGCTGCCAAAGGAAATGGCGTGTCAGCTACGTCAAAAATAGATACTGTTGTGCAGATATATGGAGGGAGAGATGGACGCTGCCAGTGCTATCAATTACCTGGATTGCCTTTAAATGTCAAAGCAAATCCTTACCCATTCCTTCTCTAAAACCTAAATCACCGAGAGAGACAAGGTCAACCCAAGCAGGCTGGAATGCTGGGAGAGGAAAACATGTACATAACGTTGCGTGTGTGAGGGGATAATTTGTGTGCGCACACGTACTGAAGGAGCATTAAAAGCATATTGACTTGTGGATTCAAATTCTGAAATAGCGTTGCCGGGTTTTCAGGTGTCATCAAAAACCATCAGTCCCCAACAGAAAGATCCTTTCCAAGTCAATAAAAGTGGCCTCCTGGACTAAATAGATTTAAAATTCTCATGTCGCTCCTATTTTCCATTGTTTCAGTATTATTTTCCCCCTCTCCCTGCGGGGATATAGGTGCCTTTGACAGCCTCAGAAGAAACCACACAAATCTATAACTGCCTCTGGGAAACACCAGACTTTCTCCGTATATACTTTTCCCCTCTCTCACTGCTGAGAGCACATAATACAAGCATAACATATGTGCACCTACATATCAGCATCCTTCAAGGCAGACCTCCTGGGAAACTGCATGAAATGATCCCTTGGGAAGGGCCCCCAGCCCTTTCGGGAACAGGATATGGGGAAATTGAGGAGTGGGGAAAAGGGGAAATCATCAAATCCTACAGGTGGGTAAATAAAAGGAGACAAAGTTTATTACAATAGAGAGGCAAACATAAGGTTTCAGCTTGGTCTCTTAAGAAATGAGGTTTAGGCAGTCAGTCTGCACGTGGGATACATATATAAAATATAAATAAAATAAACATACTTATCTCCCCCGTCTCCAATAACTTCCAAATTTGTTGGCCAGTTCCAACCCAGCTTGGTGGAGGGGGCAGAGGTCTTACAGTTCCTATAACTTTTATGAAAATAGGGCCCTCTCCCGTATCCTGAGACCTATTAATGCCCACACTGAAAGAAATTGTTGAGCTCACGTTGCAGCTTATTAGTAATATTATTAGACACTGGAGAATCCACAGGGGAGAGAGAAATATTAAGAAAGCCCCAACGGCAGGAAAAGCTTCAGTTGGAGTTTGCACCTTCTTAGACACTAGAGGATCCAACCACAAGACACCAACCGGTTGAAACCCCCATTTCATTGCATCTCTTGCTAATAACCACTTCTTTTTACATAAAGATATTTTGTGTATTCCCAGCCTGGCCTCACGGCAAACCCGCGCCAGCCAATTAAGCCGAACTGTAATTTACAGCTCCCTCCTTCCTTCGCCTTCTTCCTAGGAGGGATTAGTTCACGATGCCGAGCAGAGGAATGTAATCAACAGGAGCGCATTTATCACCTGCATTTTCACTGAGGACACCGGCCTGATTTCTGTACTCTTCTTCCTTCAACAGGATCGTCTCCTCTAGATAACTCCGCTCCAGGCCAGAGACCAGATGTACGTTAAGCGCTGATTTCAGCGCAGTGCATCCGAGAGCCCAGCCGCTTCCCATGCACGGGACGCGGGGTAAAAATGTAAAGAATTTCAGATAGACACATTTGGAAAGCCACTTAGGGCTACTGGATAGATGAAGGCAAAGAAGGCAGGGGAATATTTTTGCAATGAACAGGCAAAGAGGGACATTATTCATCTCTCGGGAAACACGATAGTGAGCTGCTCTCTAGTTCTAGACACTCGGAGTTTCGGCTGGCCAGGAGATCCTCAAGCACCAAAAGCTTTAAAAAAAGGAGGTCTGTAAGAGCAGGGAGGCCACAGGAGAGGTGGAGGACATGGATCAGATCTGTGTTAAGACTTGCCTGGCAGCTCTCCCTGGTTAGGTTCCAGTGTTTTGCCAAATCGGGGGAAAATATTCAACACAAGCGGGCACAGAGCTGCCTTAGTGTGGTGCCACACAGAGGAACGACCGCTTTTGGTACCACCACATACGCACGACCAAGAGTGTCGCAAGACAAAGGGGAATACACCTGGAACATTTCCTTTCTTGGTTTCTAGAGGAAAACTCTAACAAAACAGTTACGGAGCTTTAGATGACAACCATATGGCACCACAAGAGGGTACAGCCCTGACCTGCTCCCCAGACCTACAAGCCTATCTCCAGCATCACCGGGCATCTGCTCACGACGTGTCAGCCTAATTGTCCCCTTTTCCATCCATTCCCACAGCACGACGAAACACTTATTGCTCCCTTCCTTCAGGGGATGCTGGTCCAGTTGCATCTCCATATGTCAGGCTGAGATTTTTTTTTAGGTGGTTTCGATGCAAAATAAGAGACTATTTTAAGTTCCACGTATCTGACAGCTGAGGGTCAGGATGATGCAGGTGGCTGCGGGAACAAGTCACAGAGTCAGCAACGGCCTGGAGCAGAGCAAGCACAAGCCAAGAGCTGCCCAATACCGCTCTGTTACAGAAAGCTTTTCCACAGAGTGGAGGATCAAAGGAACTATGGGAAGGAGAAACTCATTACTACACCAAGGCATTAGACTGGGTGATCCCATGGGACCCAGGATGCCACTAATTTCATCAAGGCTGGGATCCATCCTTCTCTCTTTGGCCAGATGGCTCTGAAAACCCTGGAAGGAACCACAGCCCACCGGCTCCGCACAGCAAGTGTGGCAAACACTGGTCAAAGCCACCTGCCCTGAGCACCCTGGGCTCCGTTCCAGCCTCCAGAAACCAGTTTTGGGGTCAATGGGAAGTTCACCTTGGCCCTCAGGAGAGGGGAACTTACCCATCCAATTAACAGCTAAAACACTGCTGCTTCTTATATGTGTAGGCTCCCAGCGGTGTTGGGGTCTATATGAATAATTGATGGCCAGATGGAGCTGTGGTTATCAGTATGACTGCAATACTGTGCTGGGAAGAAATTTCCAGTCCATAAGGAGTAGAAAATGCCTCCTTCCCTCCTCGCCCAGGAACATTACGACCCACTATCGCGCTCTTGTTGCTCATTCAAGCCTGCTTTCATGCACCGGACACGGACTCCCATGATGGTCTACAAGCTTTTCGCCCTTTATGGGCTCGATTCTGCAGTTTCAAAGTTGCAATTTCCCCAAGAATGCCTGGAATTTCCCCCTTTATGCAACACACGTTTGGCAGGTTCCCTCTTTGATGAGTGAATATCTTCATTTACCAGGGGAAGTATTCCCACACACATGCTATCTCTTTGAACAACCCAAGCCACCAGCCTAAACCCAAGGCAGATGAATTGCCCTTCCTCCTTCTTGGGGCCTCTAAAGCCCCCGAGATATTTTTAAGGGTACGTGTTTTAATTTAAACCTCATAGCTCAGAGCTGACTCTGCCTTTTCTTCGATTGCTTGTTTGCCACTTCACAGAAAGCTCTGGGTTTTGCCAACTGGTTAAAAAAAAGACAATCCTTTTTTGGTATTAAATTATCAAAGCTTCACCATTTTGCAAGCGCGATTCCCATTTCTTGGTTTATTAGTTGAGAGGGGTGTTGCTTTAATGCCACACTATTTGATAAAGGACAATATCAAAGAGAAAGAAAATGCAAACCGGGAACTGAAGATTAATGCTTTGGGGGAAAAAAAAAAACCACGACCTTTCCAGAGTGTACCTGTCCTTTGTGTTTTACTCAAACTGAATAGCTTGAAGAAACTCCTCTCTAACCTGAATGTGTCATGTTTTTATTGGAATAAACTTGTTTCACTTCAAGGTGAAGAGCTGGGATACCAGACAAAGTCAAGTCATTTCTCTCCTGTGGCACTCTCCCTCCCCAAGTCCCCTTAGCGAGATGTGAGCCCTCACTGCAGGGATTCCCTTCCAGGTCCTTCCCTGTAGCACCAAGTGCTCCCCTGGGGTTTCCTGATCTCAGGGAGCTTGGATCCGGAAGATCTGAAGATCAAGCTTATCGCCAAGGCAAATCTCTGGGCTAGATGCCCAACTTGTGCCAGCCAAGTTGGGGTTGGAGAAGTGAAGCAGTGAAGAGTTTGTGAGCACGGGGCTACCAACAGCAATTCCGGCCCCTCCAAAAGCTCAGCCTGCCAACATACCACTTCCCCTCGAGCTCTTATGGAAAACGACTAGTTTTTAAAATAGTCATACAAGTTGTTTCGCTCCCTTAAAGGTTTCTCCTGGGCCGTATCTGAATCCCCAGGCATGTTCAGGTCACTCTGCTGGGCTGCAGCTGGGTTAGGAGTCAAAGCACTGCCATCAGCAGGGGAAGCAGGAGAACTACCGGAGACCGGGCAGGGATTTAGGATTTGTACACCACAATTCTGGCTTTTGCTCTTTAGCAATATCGAAGCTGCTATTTTCCTTGGAGGACTCCCCAGTCTGGTGCAGCTTCATACCTACAGAGATCAAAAATATCGCCTCTCTATAACTTGGAAATTCTAGGCAACATCTCTGCTCCATCCCCAGGTCGTGGGCTCTTTTTGTAAGAAAAATAAACGATACCAGATAAAATACCGTTTCCTGAAAGACTTCCCATCTGCAGAACTCAAAGTGTGGATCAATGTTCAGTGAGGACTCAAACTTGCATTTTGGTTTACCTTGGCCTTAGTACTAAATGCCAAGCAGAGGATGAAGTGAGAGACTACTCGGGAATGAGTTCCAGCATAGCAAAGCCATCATCCCAGTTCAACACACCGGCAAAATCAGAGAGCCAGTGTCAGGAAGAGATCAGAAAACAGGATTGCATCTCCAAAAGAGATGCCAGGGTGTTGATTTCATTCCCTCCTGATTGCAGGTTGAAAGGAAAAATAAAAGGCAAGATCGGGAAATATTTTCCAGGATGGAAATTTTGAAATATTCCAAGGTGGAATTCTTTTTTTTTTTTAAACTTTAATGTGTGGTCCAAAAATCTGAACAAAATTGAGTCAGAACAAAAACAAGGTCAAAGTGAAAGGGAAAAATAAATGTTTCCATTTCAAACTGTTTCTGAATCCTCTCCGAAGCTCAGATGAAGTAGGACATGTTCCCACAGCACCTTCCTCTGCAGGCAAGACAGATGCTCCTTAGGGAAATCTGTCACCATTTTCGACCGAGAAACCAAGTATCCCCTGTTTGAAACGGATTCAGAGAAACCAGATGGAAGTTGCAGCCTCATAACTAGGACAAAATACACCCAAATCCTGCAGCTGGAGAGGATAAAGAGATTCTTTTGAATTTGCCTTCTCTGTCTGTGCCTTTTGTCTTAGTTAAGGGTCCCATCTCCAGCTTTCAGGATGCAGAAACCAGGATGCTCCCTTGAAAACTTGCGCTGCTGCAGCTTCACAGGACACTCTGCTGCACCAAAGGAAAACGAGAAACACGCAAAAGGGCTATAAAAGCTGCCAAATTTAGCCTTGGAAGAAAAATATCCCCGTAGAAAAGAAAATAAATAGGCAGTGACATTTGGGGTGGGGTGCTATTCCGACCCTGTTTCACGCTCCAGTGTGTTGATTTCTGATTAAGAGGGAGCGAGGGGAAAGGAAAGGAAATCTTTTTTTCCCGGTGAATCCGGCGGTGGGATGGTTGGGACCGGGCGAAGCATCGCCCCCAAATCCGCATCCTTTCAGTGCCCTCTCGTGGCCGCCGCCCCCCCCTGCAGCCGCGGGGAGCCGGTCCCCGGGGAAAGCGCCGGGGGGATACGGGATGAGGGCAACCCCGGGCACAAATCCGGGTTGGAAGGAGAATGGCTGGGGAGCAGCCCTNTAAACTCTTTCCTATGAGGGGGGTGAGCCCCTGGCCCAGGTTGCCCAGAGAAGCTGTGGCTGCCCCATCCCTGGAGGGGTTCAAGGTCAGGTTGGACGGGGCTTGGAGCAGCCTGGGCTGGTGGGAGGTGTCCCTGCCCAGGGCAGGGGGGGAACTAAGTGATCTTCAAGGTCCCTTCCAGCCCAAACCACTCTATGAATTTCCCTGGGATGTCACCAGGACCTGCATGCTGCTTGGGAACAGCAAGATATGGCGCTGCATCTAGGTCATCATGTCTATTTGCACAATTTCTCTCCGAGAAGGTATAATCTCTTTTAAAGACTAACATGGGTCTTCACCTCCAATCGCAGTGACTTTCACCACCTCATTAAGTCTCACATCAAAAAAAAAATAATCTCTTTTCCACCTGCTTTCTGACAGAGTCACCAAGGAGCCAAACCTCTTAGTATTAATCCTTTCCTGCACAGCAGCAATTCCATCCTGCCCTGCACACCACCAGGTACATGACAAGACTGTCACCCAGCCACTGCAGGCAAAACAAGCCACCCTCTTCAAGGACATCACCCCAGGCTGCGTCCTCTCACCCTTGACAAATAGCACCACACCAGGGACCGTGTCTGGAGGAGCATCAGGTCTCCATCAGAGAGGGGAGCTGGAGTGATGCTGCAGGTTGGGAACGTGCCTTCACACGCACAGAGCGGAGCGAGGAATCATCCCTCTCTCTTCCCTCTGGCCTCAGCATGTTGTGGCCTTTCCAGGGAGGTCAGTGGGTGAGGACCACGAGAGAGGTGCTGCAACCACACCCGGGTGTTGCCGTGGCTGAAGGGAGAGGCTTGGGATGGGAGCCAGCGGTGAAAGTCTTGGTAAAAAAAGCACAGCTTGTACATGCAATGCCATGAAATAATAGGCAGTTAGAAAGGTGTTTGCCCTGGGCAGAAAGATGGCAGGAATATAATCATCGGAAAGGCTAGAGGAACAGAATTAACAGGAAAGACTCTGAGGACCTGCTGCTTCTACAGCAGGACCTTTTCCCAAGACCTCAAGACCCCTTCACCACTGTGCCATGTTCAAGCAGTGACCTAGGTATGGGTTGCTCAGTTTTAAACACCTTCAGCTCTGACCTACTGGTATGGCCCAGCCCTTTTCCCAGGGACAGCAGCGACATTCAAAGCCTTTCTTACACTGTGCAGCATGGTCTTTGCCTGTTCTTCCAGCCTATTTTGATAACTTGCTCTATTTTCCACAGCAGATGAGACTGTCTCCCAGCCACTGCAGGCAATACAAGCCACCCTCTTCAAGGACCTCACCCTGAGAAGATACCCTGCCTTTCAATTCCCATCTAATTCTAATGATGTCAGTATTACGTGGTCCCCAGTGAAGTCTAAATGTTCCTTTTGTCCAAAGAGCTTTGTTCCTCCAGGTTGACGGCAGAGTAACTCCAGATTAAATGTCAAGACAACAGGTTAAATCCAAACCTAATCCCATTCTGTTGGCAGGGCGTGACTTGAGATTTACCCCCAGGAAGAACAGACCCATGCCCTAACCTAGCAGGAGTTAACGTGCTGGAAAGGCATCCCATACAGCCTCTCCCAGACGTGGCTTTTCCAAGCAGATACGAATAAAAAATTTTGCTCTGCTGCTGAAGAGTTATATTCCTAGCTATTCTTTTCATTCATGACAACTGCAAATCACTCTTCAAAATCAGTTCTAAGCCATTAAGTTTCGAACTACTACAGGAACTTGCACAAAGGCGAGAGGGATGCTGTTACAAGTTCAGTTGTCCACCTGTACAACTGAGGCACTTTCATCTTAACCAGCACATTAACATTTACCTTCCCCTCCCAACACTGTTAAAGTGTCAATCACTCCTCCATTAAGTTTCCCATGGAAAGTACAGAACAAACAGACACACAAAAGTCTTACAATGTCCTCTATTTAGAGGATAAGACCAAACTATAGATTATTTTGGAATTTCTACATGGGAACAGGACTCCGTCTTGAGTGCTTTCAGCTTGGACTGCTTCCTGTTTTTAAGGAGTGGTATTTTCTGTGACACCCCCCCTTCACCTGTCCCTGCCATACACGCTTTAAGAGGGAAAATAGTTTACCTAAAATAAATTTTTCACTTGCAGAGAGGAAAAGAAGATTTCCATCATACACTATAGCCATAGAGTTTGTATTGCTTCTGGACAGGTGATTTACCAGAAGAAAAAGTGGTTTTTTCCTCCCTCTCTACCTTCCACGTTAATGCCAAAGGACCAGGACTGGGGAGTAGAGAGGGAGAGTCACCCCAAACAAAGCTGCTTTGCTCTACAGCTGTCCAAAGCCCCTAGGGACACCCGAGAGGGTGCAAAAACCTCCTCCAGGTCCTTTTGGTTGCCCTCATTCTTGGCTCCTCTAGTAAAAGTCAGGATGAATTTGGTTCTGGTGCAGTAGCACCTTCCTCACATCTTTCCCTGCAAAGGCAATTATTTTGTGGCATGGAAGGGGTCAACTTTACTGAATGGGGAGGACTACTTCTGCTGGAGGGAGAGCAGGGACAAAGGATTGGATTTGGGCCTGTCATCTCATGCTCTGATCTAGCAATGCTGGAGGAAGGAGTAAGTCTCTGGGATGTGACTATTTTAAGGGCAGGAAAAAGTTACCCTCCCTCTCCTTTGCCCCTGTCTCAAAGCAAGAAACAGGGAAAGGATCACAACTTTGTCTTCTTCACCTGGCAACACCTTGGTACTCCAAAATCCTACACATTTAGCCTGAACCAGGCTACTCCCAGTAGACAGAGCTGGACAATGACCTTGTTCCATCTGACCCAAGCACAAGACAGGGCAGGACTCGGGACCAAGGTGTGGGGAAAATCCAGGCTCTTCGCCCCTCAACCAGGTCTGGAGCTGGGCACAATCCCAAGACCCACGTCCAGGTTTGCTTGAGTGACACGGGTGGGAGGAAAACGCTCTCCTGACACGAGCCTGTTCGCAGCCAGCACTAAATCCACCCGGGGAGGAGCGGGAGCAGGCGCTTGGCAGAGGCAGACCTGTAATGCCAGTTATACAGCACCTATGCACAGAGCTGAGCCTAAGGCTACACTCTCACTGCTCTTCAGATTTCCCAGTTTTATGCATTTCTTCCAAACTTTGATGAAGGAGCTACCCCCTCAGATCCAAATCCCTGCCTGAGGCATCGCAGGATGGAGTGAAAGTTTCTTTCTGAGGCTGGATTTCACCGTCTCCAGCCTGTTTGCTCTGTCCCACCCACTTGGCAGCCCTTGCCAGGAACATGGGTTTCTGCAAGCTTGTTCTTGTGCAAGGCAGAGCCCTGGAAATGTCAGAAAATGTGCTTTGTTCCGAAGTTCTGCCTCGGCAAAGGCTGGAGGTGGGATAGGAGGACGTGCCCAGGGAAACCCAGCTTCATGCAAACAGCCCTGCTTGTCACCAAACCGCCACGTTGGCTGGGCCTTTTCCAGCCATGCAAAACAAATCGGGAAGAGACACGGTGCTCCCAGGCGCTGCTTTAAGCCATTCCCCTGCTGGTGCAACGCTGGGAGCGGGAGGAATAAGATGCTTTATTTGCAGCTCCGTCTCCCCCCAGGAGTGCTGGCCCTCCACGCAAGTCCGCCCTCCTCTGCCACAGCTACGTGACCTCAGACAAGTCCCCGCTACGTGACCTCAGACAAGTCCCCGCTGTGTCCCCAGGCACACAAGAGGCAGAAGTTGAAAAAAGACCCAACCCTTCAGGACAGGGACCATCTCACACCGGGTTTCATCCAGATTTTAGACGTGTCAGTGCCCTGCCAACCCCACTCGGGGCCACTATTCAGGTATAACCATGCTGTTGGCCAAGCCCCGCTGCAGACCAGCTGGGTGAAGAGCATAGGGAGCAGGAGGAGAGGTAGGATTTGGTGGCCTGGTGAGCCTGGAGCAAAGAGTGATGGGGACAGAGGAGCTCGGCAGCACCACGGGTTCTCCCCGGGCACCGCACAGCTCCGAGGGCTGGCGGCAGCTCGCCAGGCTCGCTGCTGGCACAAATAGACCAAGGTGTTTTCCTTTCGCTCCCTCTCACTCCACCCAAAGCTGGAAGAGACCAGACGCTTCCTCGCAGGCAGCGCAGGGCCCCGGGCAAGCGGGCAGGCATGCCGAGCTACCCACAGCCCTTCCCTCTAACTCTGCCAGCAAAGACTTCCCAGGTGAGAGATGAAAAGCAAATGCCATAAACCAGCTTGGAATTCAAGTCCTGTGAAACCAGAGCTCCCAAAAAGGACTTTGTATTGAAAGAAGGGGCAGGGGGGGAGGGGCGGCCTCAGCAAGAGCCTTGAGACCAGACGTGCTCCCAGGCTCTCCTCAGACCTTGCCTCCAGGACACCCCGGCTCGGTTGGCTTCTCTCCAATACAAGTGTCCTGATTGCAATCTGCACTACAAACAACGGTCCCATTCTGGCAGAGGCAATTTGCTGCCATGGCTATTGCACTCCCCGCAGGCTGACTACGCCATGGTGACAACAGGACACTCCCAGTAATAAGTTGCACCCGTGGAAGAGGAAATCAGAGTGGTCACGGATATAACACATTAAATACCAAGACACTGAGTTGGGCTCGCAAACCCAGCTGTTTGAGGCTCCTTTGAACATCCCTGCTTTTAATTACAAGTTTTTCCGTGCTCCTCTGTTCTCCCCACACTATGCTGTGACTCATGGCACGGACTACCAAGCAGACCAGGGATTCCCATAATAGCTGGAGGGCACATCCCCAGTATCACAAACCTCCAGGTGTCAACGCCACACTGGAAGCACAGACCACCTGGCTGCACGACAAGAATACAAACACAGGGAGATGGTTCCTTTTAAAGGGGTGGGTTGGGTACAACCGGTGTTACCATTCACCTCAAGACTCTCGTGGTGACTCAAGTCACATGAACAAATTCAACTATCAAGGCTCTGAAGAGTTTCTCGTTCAGCCTCAGAGCTGGTTGAACACCCCACATTGGCTATATGTCCCCAACAACATGATGCTTTACCAGAGGATACCCAAAAAGTACATCCACCCACCCTCTTTGTCCACGGTTGTACCGTTCTCATGGCACATTCCCATGTCCTGCAACTTCCCAGATAGAGATGCCTGGCCCATTAATTAGGACCTTGGGCATCTTCCCCAGCCACACTGCTTCAAAATAAGCTAAGAGGCAGAAATCCAAGCTATTTTCATTTCAAGCTTCAAAGCGGATACTCTAAACAAAAGGGAACGCTGCAGTAAAGCATGTACAAACAGGGAGCATCTGGTCTTTCCCCTGGCAGCACGGAGCCTCGACAGATGCAAGGAAAGAAGTTACCAATAAAGTCAGGTAGCAAAAAGGATGTCTCAGTGTGGGCACAGCTCTTCCTTAGGGCCCACTAAGTGTTAGCCTGCTTCTTATACAGAGGCAAAGCCCTGTACAGAGCGATACACACATGGGCCAGCTAGTTGCATTTGTTTCAGGAAAGCATCCCTTTGTTCTCCAGATGATGTGCTCAGAGGAGGAAGGCAATCATCTGCTTCTCCAGGGATACCGACACACAGCCAGATACTGCAACTTAATGGAAGTGTTCCTCTGGGTCAAGTGGCAGAGCCAACTCCTTTCTTAATGTAGCCGTCTTCATTTCAGAAAGGAAGAGAGACTCAATTAAGAGCCTCTGAGCAGGGAAGTCTCCTGGTGAGCAGTGATATATCTCTCAGAGGTCATGCCCCACGCTTGCTCAGAGAGCCCAGCTTTTAGTGCACCCAGGCCAGTCCTCCACTCCATTGCCTCCAACAGCATCACTGCGACCTCCGGCTTCACCCTGGAGGTACCAGAAAGCTTCAGGGTGGAACCGTAGTCTCACAGAAGCATTTGCTAAAGCCAGCAGGAAAAGATAAAACCACCGACAGTGACCAAAGCATATCTGTTAACAAGACTGCACCTACTCAACAAGAATGAGCAACAAGAGCATATCCACAAGTGACAACTTTCTCCTCTCTGGGCAGAGATGTTCTCCCCCTCCACCATATCCTGGCTGAACAGTTGGTTGGGTTTGTTTTTTTTTTTAAATACTGACATCACAGAAGCTTCAGAGCTTCTTTTCTCCAGCTCACTCCCCCACAGTTCCCATTTTCACAGCTCAGCTACTATAAACCAGTGAAGAGGTGCCTCTGCCCCTGTGAACTTGCTCAGAGGCAAAAGCTGAACTGCAACCCAACTCTTTCATCTCTGGAGGGGCAGTTTGGAAACATCTCTAAAAATAACTAGCTCTGACTTGCCTCAAACCACCTACAAATTCATATAGTGCCTCGTTAACCTTGTCACAAAGCTATAGCAACGAGTCCTGATAGTACCAGTAGCGCTACTACCTCAGCTCCACCTTCTCTAGCCAGCAGTCTGGCCATGTACCTGAAAATTAAGCAGTGATTAACTCACACTATCAAATTCTTGTTCCATGTGGCCCAGCTCCTGAAGTGATCTTCAGTTTTAAAAAGCTTTCAGCCAAGGTAATTTCCAAACACAACACTAAATCTCTAATCTCGCCAAGCAGAGCTTATTTCGCAACTAAGCCTTTTTATTTCTGTGGGACAAAGCCTCCCTGCTATAAGTCAGGAGATCAGAACGTGGCCTGAAGGGCTGAGAGCTTGGGTAACACCTAGACAATACCAATACGCTCCTGACATGGCCCTAATAAATAATAATGAACAAGGTATAGGTAAGATCACTACAGAGACTTAACTACAGGTGTGTTAAGTATATATTATGGGATTTAAAGGTCTGTCTGAAAAGCGATTATCCAGGCAGAGCAGAAGGCAGCACTTGCTTGAGAGCATTTGTAGATGCCAACATTTGAAGACAGAAAATGAAGGCTTCATCCAACTGAAACCAAAAGGGTGTTCAATAAACCAAGAACAGATTTGCAGCCTGAAGCGTGAAAACTGCTACACAGCCTTTTCAGAGAGTCAGTTAATGTCTAAACATCAGCTATATTCTGGAGTCAAGAAACAGAGACATCAATTCGGACAGAAGTGTGAAGCCCAGGCCCACCTTTCCCAAGATAGACCAGCTCAAAAACCCTTTTGTAATATTTCAGAGGACTTCAAACAGATTTAAACCCATTTCTAAGCTAACACAGCTGCTGTGTGATCATTCACGCCATTTTATATCCCAGTCCTTGTTAAGAAATGCCACTGGATTTAGCACATCGCAAATGTGTTGCAACACACATGTTGACACCCATGGTCTGAGGGACACCATCAAGTTGCATTCGGTGCCTTGGGTGTATTTTCTGCTGTAAAGCCAGGTGATTATGTTCCTTTGGTTTGGGAGGATTTTCCCCCCCGGCTCCAAGTTGAGGAGACATGGGAAAAGCAGTAGAAGACTAGAAATGGAGAAAACCAATCTGTCTGCCAAATCGGCAATACAAGAATCGCTAAACTGACACAAGCTCTACCCAGTATGAGCTCCCGACTGGGAGGCATGGGAGTCCGGTTCGGGAGACTAAGCCAGAGTCCAAGAGCACACAATCAAAATTTTCACTTTCTTTTTTTAAACCAAGCCAAGAAGTGCTGTCCCAATGTTTTGGGGGAAGAGATCTTGGGGTAAAACCTGGACCCTCAAACCTGAGAGAAATTCTGCTCAGTTGCCACATAAGCTAATGATACACCCCTGATGCAGCTGGAAATATTTCCAGGAGTGTTTCCAGAGGCCGAAAAGCTTCTGTACAGGCAGCTGAGACCCAAACAAGAGCCAGCTACTACAGAGAGAAACACAAATGTGCTGCAGAGGACCTGTCCTGAAATCCCAGCATACACCGGTGAGCTAGGCTTTCCACACACTGCAGCTACTGGAACTGGCGTTGTATTATAGCAAGTGGTTAAAAAATTCATCCAGTGCATGGGAGACCCAAATCTGATTCCTTTTCTGTGAGAAATACCTACCTGCCAGCACGGTGCTGAGCTTTACAGGGTTTAACAGGGAGTTTGCTCTGTCCTTTATTCTCACTCAAGTCAAGGAGCTTCCAGAGAAGGTAGAGGCAAGAACGCTAAGCCAACACCCCTTTAACAGCAAATCCCATCTTATAAAACCATACGCATTCCTCCATCTACTCTGCTTAAATCCCGCTTCTTTCCCTGTGCAACACCAAAAATAGACTTTAGCTGTCACTCAAGGCTCCGATATTTTTAACACCATCATCCAGTTATAGGTGAAAGATTGCTCAAGTCCATTTAAGCCCCCTCTACCAGTAGCTCCTGCCGACAACCTGCATTGCCATTACATGCCCAGCCCAGTTCATCCGATTCGTGCTTATAGAAGTTCCAGCTTTCAGAAAGGAGAGGGCTCCGAATTCCCTGGAGCATCCACATCTGGCCTTTGAGGATGTTTTCACTCATTTAGATTAAGAAAATCATCAGACCATGGATTTGATTAGAAATGCTCTCAAGCACCGCTTTCCCTCTCAATTCCCTTCCTTCTCTCCCACATACAGAAGAGCAGGAAAAGCCGCCTTAGTGCAACTTCTATTTTTGTTGAAGAGAGACATCACTTTTCTTCCCACTTAAAGTGGAAATCCAGACGTGAGTTTCGGCAATAGGCAGTACGTAAAGAAATCTACTTCTGGGCAGGGCTTTGTGCTTCTCTAATAACTTCAAGAAAAGCAAAAAAAAAAACTAACACAGAGCCAAAACATACCACTTGTGTCTTGCATGGGATCTGCTCAAGCATCTAAAGGCATTTGAAATTCCAGGAAGAGAGAGCTTCCTCATTCTTAAGGAATATAACAAAACGTACAGAAGGAATGAATTTGTTTCATTGCGAGTCCCTCGTGATTTACCCCCATGATCAATATAACCCAAAAGCTTTGAAACAGACTGAGTATTCCAAGCATTCACCTGCAGTCTATGGGAGACATAGGACACCATTCAATTAAAAGATAATAAAACATGCTATGTTCGGCATTTGTTTGTTTGAAATTCAAAAGGGTTTTCAGATCTGTCTGCTTAGCCTATCTCCTACAAAAGCCATAAATCTCCCTCTTCGATCTAAACCAAACCATATTCTTACTTTTAAATCACATGAATGAGCTCAAAGACCAGAGGAATTTGCAAACGCCAGTCCTTTTCTTCCTTTCCAACGTACCCCGCGGCCTTTGACAAGTCTCTAAAAATCCAACTTTCAGGAGCAGAGACCTCTTATCTTTTATTTGGAAAATTTGGTTTTTTGAAAGACGCTCTGCTGCTGACCTACTGGCATTTGCACAAAAGCACGTTAGCACTGAAAAGGATATTTCTTGATCCCATAAATGCTCTTAAAAAGTCAGGGATATGCCATGCTTACCTGGACAATAGCCAAAGTACACTTGAAAGTCACCCTGAATACACAATTGGGTGGAGGAAAGAAGTCAGTAGTAATCAACAAGGGGACAACTGAGTACAGATCATGGCAAGAAGGACTTAGCACAGGAATAATTTTAAAAAGATGAAATTCTGGGCAGTTCAAGCACAAAACCCAAGCAACACACATCCATCCTGGTTGTATTTTCCTCGAAGATCCTAACGCACCATCATCCACTCTTCCTGGAGAAGCCCATTCCCAATGCCAAAGGTGGTCCTGCAATACAGGCCCCCCCTAAAGATAAAGCCTATCAGCTGGAAAAGGCACAGTTTGGTTGGAAAGTCAAGGTGGAAAACCCAGTTAGTAATGAAGCTAAAAGCATCCTTCTGCAAAGAGCCTGGGTTGCAACAATACCGTCTCCATGCTGAAAGCAAGCTACTCCTATTTGTTTCAGCCGAAGGTTTAAACCCCAGAAGAGGAGGGAAAGCCAAGAGCAGAAAGAGAAGGTGAAAAAATGGCCTGTGAACTTAAACCACTTTCGCAATCCTCAAATATTTTTGCTTCCCCGAGGATCCATCATCCCTCTTCCAGACAAGCAGCAGTGAGGTGGTCTCTCCCTTTCAGACAGCTTTGGATGACAACCAGCAAGAACATTATATTTAAGCTTCGAGGACTGAGCGTTCACACAGGATTCATGGATGGCACTGCTGAGCCAGAAGGATGCATTTAAGAGTTGCTTAAGTTCTGGCACCCACCCGTATTTCCTTATGATAAAGTCCAACACAGGCAGCCCTCAGATGTTGTGTAAATATTGTCAGCGCCCTGGCACAGCTCCTTTTTTTTTTATGATTTGTTTTACACAATCCCCAAGTGTTTCATAAACACTAATTATATCTCCTGACTCCTCTAAAGGAGCTGCAAGTGCTCCACGTATGAGGAAACTAAGGCAAAGTGAGGATGGCTGCTTCCCACCATTGCACTGGCAGAGGTGAGCCAGCTGAAGGAGCTTCGCCTCCTCCCATGAATGAGGCCACATAAGGTGGCACATTTATTGAGAATTAGCACTGTTGTCACCTGAAGCATGATTTGAGGGTTTCTAGAGGAGCAGGGTAGGAGGTCAACGTTATGAGCTTCTCAATGGCCATGTGGTTCAAAGCGTAAGCCCCCCCGACACTGTAGGCACCTTCGCTTTCAGCATCTTGTCATAAGCTCTGCCATCTGCTGAACTCTTCCAACTGGGTTCCTAGACAATGGATCCTATCCCAACCCCTAGATCTTGCAGATATCTTCAAAGCAACAACAGCACAACCAGTTCTGTCACGGCACAGACATTTCTCCTTTGTATTTTGCCCCAGAACATAACTAAACAGGCTGAAACTATAACCTGGGTCCATATTTTTTTAAAGACGGTTCTGTCAATTCTTGTGCTCTTGCCAGGCAGATGTTAGCGCCAGCAGATATCAAAAGAACCAAGAGCACCACATAAATGAGGTTGGAGTCCAGAAGAGCTTCCAGGTGAGCACTACCTATGCGCAAAGTTTTTATTTGATGATTACTGACTTATTTGCAAAATAGAAGCAAGTCCCGGCACTGAAGGTACAAGCATCTGGAAGTCACTTAGGTGCAAAGCACTCCTCTTTTCCATCGTCTCCTACTGAATCTATAACCACACGTTGTTTTGCAGGGAGCCATGGGCGTTATGAAGATGAACTGAGAGATTAAATTCAGAAGCATTTTATGGAAGATAAATGGACACGATATACCCGGCAAAGAGTGAGGCCTCAAGTCTTAAATGGTATGTTCCCTCATCACCTAGAAGGGGCCATTTCTACAGCTGAAGATAAGTGGAACATGACCAGCTGAGCTCCTTCCCTTCCCCCGGAGCCCACAGAAGCAGCAGGCAGCACTGCAAAGCCACATCACCTCACGCTGCCCAACAAGAGGGCACTTCAAAGCCAAGGGAGCACACCAAGTAGTGCTGCGTTTTCTGCATTTTGTTATGAAACCAGCCCTAAAGAGAGCTCCGTAGGTGGTTCTGCTAGGAGAAAAAACACATAACTATTGATTTTTGCTAAGCCTTGCCAGTTCCACAGCAGTTACCCATCCCTGTTTCAGACAATAAAACAGTATCAAGCTGTCACTGATGGGGAACACACCCACACCCCACAGGTGAGCTCCGGTGCCAACACTGCCGTGATATTTTAACCCAGCACTCTGAGAAGGTGCTTCCTTCAAGCTGAAACACAGTCCAGGCATGGCACATTTTATACCAGCCTGGAGAAAGGCTGGGATGGGACCCGAGCCCTGGTTTTGCAGAAAGTCTTCAATACAAGAGCCCTGAAGAGAATTTAACCTCATCCAAGGCTCCACCATCTGAACTAATTGCTTTAGCTCTAAGGAAAATGCAACAAGATACTGAATTTGCTGCTGACTCGCTCAGTCATTTGCACTCCTGATCCCTTTCCTCTCATCTTGGTGTTACAGTAGAGCTGTTGAACCTCCCGGGACCTGCAGCCAACGGGCTGATGTGCCTCTGCCACCAAAAGCACAAAACAAGCCCATGCCACAAAGCCAGCAACCTGCTAGCAGTGTCCGGGGCAGGTCAAGGACATTTTTGCCAGGAATCCTCATGGAAACTCTCTTCTCCCTCCCACAGTCACCAGTTGCCCATCCCACAGCAGCTCAATTTCCCCACCATCCCCAGCTATGTTTCCCCCCAGCTCTGCATCTCAGCCAATGGAAACATGGAAAATCCCATGAAGAGAGGAAGGCTTATCATTTATGGCCCTGCAATGCCTCTCAGGGACAAGAGTCTGCCACAACAGGCAAGTTCTGCAGCATGAACCAGAATTCTGAGCTCTTTAGAGAAAGGAACTCGCCCCAAAATATAGAGGTAAGACATGCTGCCATAACACCCAATTCAACTAAGAGCGACTTCTTAAAATATTCTAAATCAGAGTATTATATCCATAGCAGAGGTAAAATGCTGCACATCTCAATTTAATCTCTACAGAGGGGTCTTATATAGGGAGAAATTCCTTCTCTTTGCAGGAAGATGTCACTCCTAAATAAGCTTGTGCAAGAGGAAAGGAGGATAAGCAACTTCATTCTCCCTGCAAAGCACAGCTGACAGGAGTTTAATACCCAGCATTAATTTATTTGGGCATCAAAACCCTGCAAACATTTACTGTGCTCTGACACGAAAGCACCAGGATTTGGGGCATAGGTCATGCTTTTACTATGCCTGGCACACCAAAAAAAACCCTCCACTCGTCAACAGCACCAGAAAGATATAAGAAGACCAAGAGGTCTCTTTGCAGACTGTTTGCATCAGATCCATCTCAGGGGCACAACGAGCCAAAGATAACATTTGTATCCTGGTTTTCTTAACGCTTCGTGGTCAGTTTGGCTGAGAAACACAGGGTTTGCTGCTACCACCACCGCTGCTTTGGAATAAAGCAGCCCGTGCCAATCCAGCAGGCAGACTTCAGCCGGGTTCAGAAGGCAGCGTGCGCACGCCAGTCTGTTTTGTAACCCGAGCGGTTTATTGCACGGCACCTTACATAAGGATCAGACTCCTAAATTCCATGCTTAGACAGTTAGCAAGCCTTGCATTGCTTGTGGCACGCACACACCTCCAATCACATACTCTACTCGGCGCTCCAGCCGAAATAGGGATTTGGAAAGGGAACCAAGAGGAAGGAAGCAAACCCTGTTGCGTTGTTATACAATAACGCAGTGTAAGAGGAGATCCAGCTACTGAAAAAAAACAGTGAGGTTTTGGCTGTTCTAACCACAAATGTCCAGTCTTTCAGTGTTGGTGATAAAAGTTCTGGGCTGAAAAATCCTATTGCAGCTTTAGTTTCTACCTGCCCCGTCAAGACAAACAACAGCACATGTTGCAGATATTAACGACCGGTAGCATCCACTCGTTTCTATGCTTGAACTGTGGAACAGGAAAAGCTTTATTCTACCTTAAGTGAGAAATATCACAATAAACAGATACTAGGTGGGAGGAGTGTTTTTAAGGCCTCCAGATCTGGCTTTGTCAACTCTTCAGTCTGAAAGCTATACTGGAAAATCCTTAAGAAATCATGAACCATGGCCTTACGTTGTGCCTCGAGTCGAGCCTCTCTGGCGTATTGGACACCTAGATCTTGGTCCAGATGGGAACTGATAGAGCAAAAGGGATGGAGAAAGAGTTGAAATTGGTGAAGACAAATGTTTCTAAGCTTTTGTCACTTCGTACAAAGCTTAGATGAGGGATGTAATCTGGGCAGAGACACCCCAAGAGGAGGGACTGTGCAAGCTGCTTTAGGTGAGCCTGCTTTGGCAGGGGGGTTGGACTAGATGACCTCCAGAGGTCCCTTCCAACCCTTCCTGCTCTGCGATTCTGCACCCAGCAGAGCAGTGGCTGTGGGGAAGCCAGAGGAGCTCCTGACCTGGGGAAATCACCACGTACCCAATTTCTTCTCCGTGCAAGCAGCATGTCATCAAAGCCATCACAAACCTCTCAGAGGAAGGTGCAAGACACTCATTTGCCTCATTCTTCACCTTCGCAAAGCGGTAGCATTTAGTACTGACTACTTGCACGCCAGGCAAGAAGAGCAAGGGGTAGCTGAGACACCATCATCTCCAGGGTCCGACTCGGATTCAGCCAGGAAGGGATACCCGGCACTATGGACCCAGAACAAGGCTGCTACACTGCACAATGCGACCCAGCTCCCCAGAGGAGCAGCAGTTGTTTGCATCAAGCTCTGCATCAAGGGGAAGGTGTTTTACACCTGTTATTTCCCTCCCTGGAAATGCAAATGGCCACACAGGCTGGGAGGCAGGCCTCCATCTTCCCAGCAATTTGACAGGCTATTTGTTTTATCTGCCTTTCCTGCAGGACACAAAGCGACATGTGGCTTGTGGCATTACGCAGCCTTCAAAAGCTTCCCCACCATTGCAAATTAATCTCAAGGAGGGAAGATCACACCAAAACAAAGAGGCCTCTAAGCAGAAATGCTGCCTCCGGGGAAGTTACCTTGCCTACTTCTCCTGCCTCTTCCATCTTACCCCATCATAAAACTCAACTTCAAGTCCCAACAGGTACCACTTTTAATGTTCTCCTGGCTGCACAAAGGAGCGGGGTACACGTGCTACCGAGCCGGAGTTACATGCTGCCCCATCTCCTCCCAGTACCTCCCCCTCTGCACCTCTCTTCACCCCAATTTCCAGGACACCAATTTAATGAAGACTAATGGGCACCCTCCAAACATGCACCAAACGCTATTTCTGGAAAAGAAATTTTAATATTAAAGGATCATTTTTCCCCACCCTGAACACGTGAAGTTTAAGTGCTGTTTAGCAGACAGCACCGTGTGCCTGTTCCATTTAGATATAGAAATCACCCCAAGTTTCACTTAAAGTAGCACAAGTCTTATTTTTTCCCCCCCTGTTTTTTCCCCAAAACAGCTGCATGTAGAAGACTGCAACTAAAAGATTGATATCCATCTTCGACAAGCATTTTGTTGATGATTTACAAGATCATGAGCTGGGCATTCAGATTGAAGGTGACCAATATTGCCAAAAACCTCAGATATTTCTCATCAGACAGAGCAGGGGAGAAAAAACAAAACAGGCAAGGTAATTATTAGCCATACGGTGTATAACCAAGCATCTGAAGGTCTCATATTTGTCTAAGAGTGAGCTTAAACCATTCTTGTACTGGTCCAAAAAGAAAAGCAGCTTAAGCTTCCCTTACTTGGGGACTGGAGAGGCTGATACTTACCAGCTTCTCAGCCTTAAACAGATGGTTACACCACCATCCTTCCACTTCAAAGTCATTCGGGGACTTGCAGGAAGCATAAGACATTTAGGACACCCTAGCCATAACTAGGACCTTCTATCCCTGCCTCCTCCCACTTTGACTTCAGCCCACTTCCAGCACCCCCAATCTCCCCCCACCCCGCACCTTGCACCATGACTAAGTACACAACTAAAGCACAGGAGATGAATTTCCTACACTTTTCCTCAAATTACTTGCATACCTCCTTGCCTTGGAAGTACTTTGCTCTTTGGCCCATAGTCACTGGCACAGTACTGGGATTAGCTGGCCGGTTCTGCCTCTTTCTGCTTGGAGAGGCAGGAATTTGCACTCTTACCCCAATCGTGGATCAATCCTGCGTCTAGCCACAGGAAAAAAAAAAAAAAGTCTTTGCAATCTGTAACAGCCTCATGATTTAGGACATGAAGCCTTGTTTGACTAACAATCATTGCACAGCAGCCTTGAGAGCGCCTTTTGGGTATATGCCAAATTCATATTTCTGTCATTTGCCCCATCTTGCATGTCCATATATCCGTTTGGACCCATTTCATTAGCAAATCGTCCCATCTATTTACTGAGCTATTTGTCAGTGTGGCTGTCACTCTAATTACCTCCGTCTGCGTAGATTGCTATTATTTATCTGTCTTGTTTGCCATGCACCATCCACCAAATACATTCTTCCCTTAACTGTAGACACTGATGTTATCTGGGAGCCTGACCCAGGGAGCAACGCTCTTAGAAAGACAAACAGTTTCAAAGCAGATTTGTGAATTATATTGTCTCGTTAAAAGCTAACAGCCATGACACCCCCTGGAAAACCGCTCATCACCACTCCCTGAACAGTGAAGGAGCCTTAGACCGTGGACGTCACCTATTTCTACAGCTACATGGACAGGGCAATGGGGTCTGGCACATCTATCCAAGCCAGTTGCAATCCATGGACACACCTGAAGCAACATGGACAGTCACAAAGCATTGAAATTCAGCTCGATTTCGGTCCATCTCCCCCTGCACATACCCTCTTGCTGAGCTTTTTGCCCGTGTATCCATAGGATGGGGCAGGCCTGCTGTGCTGCGACACCGCCGGGACTTCCCTTTCCCTGTGTGATACCTGAATGGAGCACTGTCCCTCCAAAAGGGTCATACTCTGCACATTAGCTCTGCCTTAACTCTTTTCCTACGTGTTCTACTCCGTTCCTTTCTCTGGAATACTTTTGAAGAAACCTTACAGACTTCTTCCTGAAACGAATAGCTTTCTTGCGCCACTGACTTTCCTTTCTCACCAAGCAGAAATCAAAGCCAAACAGCACATAAATTAACCCATCCCAAATCCAAGAACGCTCAACTGGATTCAAGGGGGAGATAAAGCACTTTTCACCACTGAGCAAGCACACAAACCACCTCACAGACATCTCCGCTCCTCTCTTGCCCCTCTCTTTTCCTCCTCAAAGGCTCCCATGATAGAAACGTGCTAGAAAGTGTGATGGGGATTCATAGGAGATCCCTTGTACGTCTTTCTGTGAGGAGACTGGCAGCCTCAAGCCTGCACACTTGGATCAGGGTGTCAGTTATGGGGAAATGGTCAATAGTGGGGGTGGATAACCTGGCTCCAGTTTCTACCACCTTTTTCTCTTGATATTAGCATATCCCTCTGAGCTGGAACAAAACAAGGCAAGAGATAAAACCCAGTACCCCAACCCCATCCATGCCCTTATTCAGACCCTTCAACCCACAGAAAACTGTAATACTGTCTTTGGCATGAGCAAAGTGTGTGCTTTTAGGCTGTAAAGTTCAGAGTCAATGGTCCTTAAACATGAAGAAGGATTGGAAAATGTCAGTTTGGATCTGATACTCATCTGCCTTCCAGAGCCCCCGAAGCAACTAGTGCAGTAGTTGCAGTTCAGGTGTCTCATGTGCCTATTTTTCATGAACAGGTTTCCCACCTGGTCCGTGTCTCCCATGGCAGACCATAGCTGTAGGTCTCCATTGGGAATTCTGGCGGTTTTTCCCACAGGCTAATGCAAACTATGGCAGGAGATGGGAAGTGGGCAGGAGTCTGTTGTACAGAGGGGAAAACGGAGGCCTGACTAAAAGCTTGTCTGCATCTACGTTTGGAATGGCATTTTGGTAATGTTGCCTTTTGTCATGATTTTTTTTTTTTTTAATTTGGGGATAATGCGTTGCAGACAGCTTTCCTTGGGGACAGAGGGTGGGGGTGGCTTTTGTAGAAGTGCCACCTGTAAGGTGGTGTGAAGAAGGGGGACGATTAAAACCAACAATCCCTTTCCAGCCTTAATACTGCTGTAGGTGTACGCAGGCTTTCTAAAAATAGCCTCCTTACGCTGACTGAAAATGGGATGCCCCAGGCCTTTGACTCTGCGCAGCTCCCCTCCTTCTTTCCCGGCTTTTGAAGTTGAATGCTTATGGATGTTTTTTAGCTTATCGTAAACCCATCACAACTGGCAGTACTCCACTCTTCCAGGGTTGAGGGTTTTCTTTCTCAGCCTCCACCCATGCATGTACCTCTCAGGAAAAGAGCACGTGAAATCCTCCGCCTGCCCTAAAAAGAAGATTGTCGATTCTCCATGCCTTAAAGATCATGCTTAGCATTTATTTCACTGAGAAATTTTCCCACCTTCTTAAGGACCTCAGACACTGGCTGTGCCCTTGATCTCTGCAGCTCCTTCCCTGTGACAGACTAGTTCTTGTGGCCTTTGGTCTCTCCACTGAGCCCTTAAGCATGTCCTGAGGGGTTGGATCGGCTTGTGAAGAGGACAACATTTCTGGGACTCCTTCTGTTTTAAGCGTTTCTCTCCCGGAGATCACAGGGAGAGGAAAACTTGCTGTAGATACCTACTGAGACTGAAGGAGTTGTTGCACCATCAAGCAGCAACAGCAGCTGAAGGTGTCCCATACTGACCTTGCTGTCTGTGGGGCACATTAGGGGACAGATCTGGCTGGGGAATAACCTGGCAGGAGGAAAGGACATTTAGAAAATGAGATTTGGTGCACAGGATGGTCCTACAAGAGCTGACACAGAAGCTGCAAGACACTGAGGCGGGCAGTGATCCAGCTGGTGTTGCCACCAAGAAAATGTAGAGTAACTGGGTGACTTCAACAGATGAAACGTCTGGGTTGGATGTGCACATGAGCTCTGAAGGACTCTGACCACAGACACCCGGAGGCTGGGAAAACACAGTGGGAAAGATGTGTGGGCCCCATTATAAGCCCCGCCGTGTGAACTATGGTCCTAGCTAGAGCCAGGATGCTTTTCTGACCTGGGGTCTGACTGGTACAGCTGGGTTTAGGGGGGCTGCTTTATAAGCTATATTTCAAGGAGTTGAGGGAACTGGTTTCTGTACAGGTGTGTGCTTCCAAGGGGATTATAGTGGAAGCCTGAAGCAGCCTCCCAGCTGTGTGTGGCTCCATGGGTGGATTTTGTGTCCAGAAGCCGAGACATGTGGACTGACCACAGCTGGGATGATCTGTTGAATATGGTTATGCTCTCCCTACTGCTGATCCACCAATCGCCAGCTGGTGCCCAAGGTCTTGGTCAACAGCTCTGAGTCAATTCTCATTTGTGTGACAAGCAGACAAAGAAAAGCACCCCGGGTGGGCAGCACGATCATGGCTTTGCTGCCTTCTGAAGCAATTTTTGCTGAACAGGCCATGTGGATGATGGGCTGCTTCTCCCCTGAGCACCAGGCACCCCAGCACAGATTAACTCTGTCATAGCTGCTGGATAAGAAGAGGTCCCTGAACGCAATGAGAAGTTGGCCAAAGAGGACACTTGTAGGACACAGCAAAGGTGATCCTGAGTACCTACAGCCTCACAGCAACACTTCACAGCCAGTCTCCCTTGAGCCTGAGCCCAGCATCCCCTCATCCCCATACTGTCACCAGCTGAGAGCGTGGAGCAGACATCCCTCCACCTGGCCAGCAATGGAAAGCAGCACAATGCTAGAAGTCTTCTCCTTAAATGAGATGCCAACTTGCACTCCAAGGAGCCAACCTCCTAAAAAACGCAATCCATAATGAAGTTGCTAACAATCCTCTTTCCTTCTCCCCTGCAAGTACCAAATATTAGCTAAGCAATGGAGTCCCCAAAACATGAACACCTGCTCCCGAAACTGAACCGGTGCACACAGTGACCTTGAGTGCTACTTTTCCAGCCCTTCCGTTTCTGCTAACATCAGGAGAAATTCCAACAGAGCAAATAAACGTGCATTCCACACTCCCAGTCAATACTGGTTTGCACCCAAAATCTGTGAAGTTGCCAAGAGACCCCCAAAATCCCCAAATCTTCCTACCAACAGCTGCCACAAAGAGGTTAGTGAGGTTCAGAAGTTGTATAGATAACTTATCTACGAGAGTCTCTAGTAACATCACAAGTGGTTCAGCAGAGTTATCAGCCCTAAATGCTTGGGGTTGATAGCCACCAGCTCAGAGGAGAGCTTATCCAAGGGCTAAGCTATCTCCTCCTCCCTGTAACAGTTTTTTTTTCCAGGTGACTTTTCATTTCTGTTGGAACAGGACGTAACAACAGGCCAAGGTGGCAGCGCTCCACCCCACGTCCTTAACTTTGCTCCCTGTGTTTCTAGTTTCCACAATTTCTATCAAGTAAAAAAAAAAAATCCACAAAATAAACACTGAAAAGCAAACTATTGTTCTTTGTCCTTGCATGCATTTGTTTGAGATATCACTACAATGAAGGTGGTAAATGAGGAATAGAAACCCATCTCCTTTTTCTCTCCAATTTTATCATCCCTCAAAACAGATCTGGGACCATCTCATCTTCTTGTCCTCTATCTCTTCCACCACAAAGCACCAGGACATTTCCTCCCCCTACAAGTCACCAGGGAAACATTCTTCAGAAATTCTGGCCTGTTCCAATATTTTAAGATGGCAAAGAGAAATCTTCTCTGGAAAGCTCGATGGCATCCCTTTAAATGAGCATTGCGGTTTCGGCTCAGCATTTTCTTCTTGTTTGCATGCTAGACACACACTTGGATGGCATCATGTTTCCCAGCTGAACCCAACCGCATCCCTGCACCTGCATAGCTAGCAGCAACATGAGAAGTCTTCAGCACGCAATTCAGATAGAGATCTATTCAAGCAGCTTTATTGATGTTAATGGAGTTACTTGGGATTTACACACACGTAAATCAGAGCACAGGTGGATGATAAATTCTTGCGACTGGCAACAATATAGGGAAGGCCAATTTCACCCCTGGTATAACACTCCTGATGTCAAAAGCCATGCCACCAAGCAGCAGCTGTGTTCGTAACCCACCTTAATCAGGCAAATCAGTTCATTGCAAATAAACCTGCAAATTCACACAGCATCACTCACTAGCTCCAGCAGTGAACTACACAGGCTCAGGACCCCACTCACACAGATTGCCTTGCGAGTTTGCTGCTTTAAAATAACATTTTCAGCAGACTCAGACATGCAACAGGCAACCAACATTGGTGCACAGTCATCTCATCCTTTGCAAAGACATCACCTCTAGACATGGATCCTTTAGTAGCAGTTGCATCCTAATCCACAGCAGAAGCTGGTGGGATGAGTACCCTAACTGCCCTTCAAAACGAGCCTGTCAGCACTAACATGTGAGTACGGCAGCTGGTAAGGACTATCAACCAAAGAGCTGCGGCATTTCAGCGCTCACCGCTGCTCATGGCTCAGCACAGCCGACTGGGAACCGGGATACTTTGTCCCTCACATTTTAAGCCTTTGCTTTCTCATGTTGGGGTTGGCAACCCACTTCCTCATGGAAGGCTGAACAAGTCACTCAGTGTTTTCTTTCCGTTTCACTCAGGCCTTATAAACGCACCCCAGTTTCCTGGACCTTCGTATGACCAGAGAAGCAAGAAAGTCAGCTTATAGTAGGGAACATCAGTGCGAAAGAGGAGTTGAGTAACAGTTGACTAATGCTTTCAAAGACCAGTTACCCAGTGGACCCTGGGGGTAATGGTGACCTAGGCAGTGCAGTTAGAAAGCAATGAAGATCAAATATACAGGAGAGATGGTAAACGGCCAAACCACAGCTTCCTCCCCTGGCTGCAGGACACAAGTCTGAATCCTACAGCAAGACTCAGGACCTTGGAATTCAGACAGAGTCAAGCAGGTCATAACTAAGAAGGACAGCTAGAGACACAGCTCTGAGCAGCCTAGAGAAATAGGGATGGTTGTAGGAGTCTCAGGCTCTCAACCCTTCCAAACACCAAATTAATGGGCAGGTGGCCTCGTGTAAGATGCCTTCACTTCTCCACCTGGCCACCAGGGTGTATTCCCTCCCCAGGGGCCACCACTCACACTCCCCGGGGCTTAACCTCCTACTCCATTAATTGTTTGCCACCCTGCCATGACTAATCTGGATTTACGACCCGGAAAGCAGTAGGGAAAAGAATCTGATCAAAAGGACGATCCTCACAGCCAGAAAACAAGAAAGAGCTGTGCAGCCAGTTGTTCCAGGACACTTAATCCATCGAGCCTTCCCCATTCTACCCTTGGGCTTAGGCTGAGTCAGTTGTGATTTGCTTAAAACCATGAGAATTCCCTCCTCTCTCAAAAAAAAAAAAAAAGCAGCCAGTTGTAAAGTTTGTCAAGAAGGGAAAAAAAAAAAACAGGGGCTCACACTACACTTTTACATTATGAATCAGTGGCTGGTGATCAGCCAACTGGCAGTTCTCCACCTGTGGCATCTCTGCCCTTCTGAATGCCAAAGCAAGCACTTTGTTCTCTCTAAAAGCCTTTGCAATTCAGCTGAGCAGATTTTTTCCTGCCGGTTACGCTGCAGGTCCAGGACCACTCAATCCCACAAGAACCTCCCTCGACATCATGGCAGATAACCATCCTTCGGGGATACCTGCTACAAAAACCACCTGAGTTAAGCCTTGTTGCAGCGTCACTCTCCTCCTGGGAGCGAAGTGGGAGTTTTGGGCCCAAATGCTTTATTCAAAGAGAAGCAATAGATATATTGTAGCAGAGGCCAAGCCAACAGCAAGAGTCATGAAGCACCAGTCACTTCTCTTTTATCTAATAGAGGATACATCAAAAGACCAAGCAAAAATGTCCAGTTCATGAGCTGCTCAAGTACCTCCGTACACAAGGTTTTATCCTCCTTCTGCCCCTTAAATCCCAATTTTTACCGTTTGGGGTCAATCGCTTTCTCCAGCACTAAGACATGGACTTCGCTGAGACTTCCCCCTCCCAGGAGTAGAGAATTTCCCTTGGCTTCTAGATTTAACACAAGCTGGGCTCAACCTTTCTCCCGTGCTCTCCACGCTTTGGAAGTCATCCAACATCCCCCGGACTCACAGAGGTTTTTCCATTGGTTTTACTGAGTTCTGGATAAGGGCCTTAAGGATGTTTTCTTGCCTTTTTTTCACCCCCCCACCCAGCTTAGCAGAAGTCAGAACCACTTTGCCTGCAGTTTTACAAGAGGCAGCTGGTGAAAGGTTAGATAACCAGACAACATAGCCAAACCCAGGGGAGTCTAGAGAAACCCCTATTTGTGGGCTTTTATGCCACGTTATTGCTTACAACCTCCTTTTTTTTTCAGGACAGGGCTGTCTATAAGCCAGAAGTTCCTTTCCTCTTTATCTAATGATGGAGTACCCTTTACAAGACAACTCAAAGACACCGACCAGATGTGCGTTTTAACTGCAAGTTCATGGGGAAAATAGCAATAATCAACTGCAGAAGCATCAGGTAGGGAAATTGCCTAGCTTGCAAAGTGGGATCAGTCTTTCTTCACTCAAAACCTTCTAGATTGTGTCCATCTTGAGCCTGTTTTTAGCTGAAGATTGGACAATGATCTGAGACAAGTAGGTTGCATTCGCAGTGGAGGTGCTTTCCTGGCCCAGCAGGAAACGTGAACACTTCATAACATCCCCAGAACCCCTTCAGATTCCTTGGCAATGCGAGGCAGAAACACGTACAGCATCTCTGTACACCAAGCAGGCAGAATTTCAGGACCCTCAAAGCAATGGTGCCCACAAACCTGAAAAAGATCGTTGGTTTCCATCACACTTATAGGAGAAACTCCTCCTGTCTTTTTTTTTCCCCCCAGAAAATAACTCTGAGAATGAACTAATCCTATAGTCTCCCAAGCAAACAAATAATTTTGGGTGCCTTATTTGTGGGTTAAGCTTGAAACCTCTTCTGAAAACCGATTTTAGAGTCTGCATTCAGCATGTTGTAAGACAAGGGGGAAAAAAACAACCTCAGAGTCCTTACAGGCATCTCATACAGTTGTTTTTCCTCAGTGACAGCATCTAACTATGGTGGTCTTGAACCAAAAAACATAATGGAATGCCAGGCAAGAGATTGTGTCACCCAAATTCTTTGCTTATCAAACTCTGGATGCTCTTCTCTGGACCACAGAGAGGATCCCAGAGATGGTTACCAGCCAGGCCTTTCCTATGACTTCCTCCACCTTCTGGAGAGACTCCCACACTCTCCACCGTAACAGGGAGAGATTTAGAAGAACTTACTCTAAAAGTTACAAGCCACTTGAAAAACCTGCCCTAACACAAGTCTATTATTGTACGCCCTGTTTACTTAAATTCATTCCACAGCCTGGGAGACTTTGCACAAGGAAATTTACAGCTCAAGTTAATAGAGCAAAATGTAAAACTGCTGGCTTTTGGCTGAGGCTGCAAGCAAAGGACAGGCACAGGTTGTGACTGGGGGTGTTTTCACAGGGCCACTGACACAGAATGTGTTTTCAGGGAGTATTTATTTTAAATAAGGAAAGTTTATACAGCTTGAGAAAATTATTGGGAAGGAAATTAAATCTCGTTCTGTTGCTCTTCCGTCTCACCTTGACACTTGCTGTTCTCCTCCCTCCCCCAGGGCTTGGTTAGGGCAGGTTTCACTTGCAGAAAATTGCCTTCCCCATGCATACTGATTTACAACCGGCTCGTGGACCAGCCTTCTACACCCATTTCAGGAGAGAAGGGGCGAGCGAGACCCGCTCCTCCCCTACCCAGACCCCAGTTTGGAAGCACGGGGATGTGTGGCATCACAAGGAGGGTGCATCCCACCCCAAGCGATCTGCAAAGGGATGGATGGGACCCATCAGTTGGGATCCTCGCCCTGGGCAAAACTACCCCCAGTCAAGTAGGGATGAGAGAAGACCAGCTTTCTCCCAAAGCTTCTCCAGAAGCAGACAGAGCCAATGCTACCCCTGCCTGGGAACAGCTTTGCTTTGGAGACGGCGGCACCGGCAGCGCTGTTGGCAGAGATTGGCATTCCTTTTTCCAGGCACGGCACAGCCACGCAGGGCCAGCAAAGCTTGTTCCCCTCCTGCCCCACACCTCCCCACCCCACTGAGCCCAACCAGAAACCCCAGCACCACGCACAAACAGGGTCTTTTGGGGCAGCCCTGTCAGTATTTAGACATGGCTTTTTTTTCTTCTCCTCCCAAGAGTTTCTTCCCCACTTTGCAGTGATATTTCCAAGGGCTCCCATGAACACGGCAGTGGAAAAAGGGGACACCGGACATAGTTGCCATCGTGCTGGTACTATAGGGTGGGAATGGCTGGAGAAAAGGCGGCTCTGGGGAGATCTTTGAGCCCCTTCCAGTCCCTCAAGGGGCTCCAGGAAAGCTGGGGAGGGACCCTGGGTCAGGGAGGGGAGCCATGGGACCAGGGGGAAGGGTTTTAAACTGGAAGAGGGGAGATTTAGATGGGATGTGAGGAAGAAATTCTTCATTTTGAGAGTGGTGAGCCCCTGGCGCAGGTAGCCCAGAGAAGCTGTGGCTGCCCCATCCCTGGAGGGGTTCAGGGCCAGGTTGGACGGGGCTTGGAGCAGCCTGGGCTGGTGGGAGGTGTCCCTGCCCAGGGCAGGGGGGGGCACTGGGGGGGCTTTAAGGTCCCTTCCAACCCAAACCATTTTATGGTTCTATGAATGATACAGAATATAAGACCAAAAGGAGCCATTTGAGGCAACACCACCCCAGTTTCCTCCAGGCACAGCCATACACTCTATTCTCCATCCCAAAGGGCCCACTGAATACCCACTTCCCCCTCCTGCATCCATCACACACACCACAAAACGCTCCTCAGTTCCCCACATTGCTAAAAGGCCTGAAATTCAAGAGACCAAAAAGCCTCAGGATGCAACGTGCAATTAGCTGGGTGAATTCATGGCACACATCTCGCCCAGTGCCTAGATCACAAGGGATCCAAACCTACCACCGCTGCCACCTAATAAACTCCGCGGCAACCAGACTAACGAAGTCTGGGAGTAAAATCCTCCCAGCGATGTGTTGGTAGGTTCACTTGCCTAATCCCACAAAACTAGTGATGGGAGCAAACGTTGGAGCGCTGCAGCAGGGACCTGCACCCCACAGAACAGGTTCAGCTCGACTCCAAACACTCGGGAAATCCTTCCTGCTTCTCTCCTGCATTTTCACCTTCCAGAAATTCCTCCTCCCACAGGTAGAAAAATCCTGGCTGAGATCTTCGGCAGGTGTCAGGCAGCGCGTTTCACTTCCCATCAAAGACAGCAGCAGCGAGACAGATTGACTCAGCAGGTACTTGCTGTGGTTCAGCTGGAGCTAAACCTCCCTGACATAAAAGCAGCAAAATCCAAGGCATTACAGCTTTGCCGAATCCCCAGCCCAGAAGGGCTCCGTACCAGGTTTCACTTCATCTGTCACAGAGGAAAACTCTCCAGCGAGCAGTGATTTTCAGAATGGTCTCTAGAAAAGGTACTGAGGGAGGGGAAATAAAGGCTCTGAATTGACATTTGGGGACGGGCAGGGGCAAGATGAAGCTTTTCAGAGATAAGGTGTCTCAGGCTTGTCAATCCCTTTCCAAGCCATGCATAACTGGATTTATCTATGGCTACCCAGGGCCTCTTTTCCCAGCAGATGTTATTTCAGCTCGCACTGGTTGTGTCAAGACCACAAAAAGGGATATTTGTCCTGCAGGTAAAAATCTGGATAAAACACTAAGTTCAGTTACGCTAGTTCAAGCACAGGGATGGATTTCATGGGAAGAAAGCTGCATTTCTCACCTGAAAGACCTGAGCCCTCTCCTGGGGTGTTACCACTGGCAGCCAGTGACCACATACAAAACTGCAGCTTGTCCCGAGGTTTCCACCTAAAGGCTGGAAGGTTGAAGGTTGCTCTTTTGAGCAAGGGGTCTTGCAGAGGTGCCCTGATCCTATCTCTTTGACCAATTCCTAAACCAAACTGCTCCTAAGAGCATGGAGATTCCCTCCTGTGCACCATCCATTCCTGCTGCCATCAGCAGGCACAGCAGAAAGCTCTTAGGATCTTTCGAGGGCCCTAGCTTGTGTCCTTCAAAAAGCAAAGTCATTCAAGGGACCTCAGTCCTTCCACATCAACCACCGCTCTGGGAGACAGGAGGCAGCAGCGCCTCGTAGATTCAAACAATAGATTGCACAGGGGGTTTTTTTCTGAGCGCTTCATACCTGATGAGTAATTAACTCTGACACCCTTAGGTGTTATTAATCCCACTAAACAGGGGAGGGAACCTAGAAAGGAAACCAGACAAACCCTTGGACCCCTTCCAGTTTGCCTGGGGAGAGAAGCTTGGCTCGGAAGAGCAAACGCCGCTCGCCTGGGGCTGCACATGAAGTCCATATCAGAGAGAAAAGGGATGCAGCTTCCCTGTCTGCAGGAGAGCAGGTACTTCCCCAGCCGGTGGCAGGGTATGAGGCAGTGAAGCAGCCTCGGCACCCCCCGGGGGACTCTGCCCCGCAGCCCTCCCTGGCAGCGCTCGCCCTGCCCGCGGCGCCGCAAAGCCTCCAAGATCTCATTGCAGGGTAGATTTTTGTGCCAGCATGTCCCAGAAAGCTGACTTTGTGGCAGCTCCACACAGCTCCTTCCCTGCCTGAGTTTCCCTTCCTAACCAGCTTCTGCGGCAGCCCGCTCCTCCTGAAGGACCACCAGGCCAGGCTCACTCCATGGCATGGCCCAGGCACTGTTTTACGCTTCCCCGGGTTAGTGATTTTCCCTATCTCATCCATCAGTGAAGCTCCATTCATTAAAGCCTCCAGAGGAGCTCAGCGGCACCCCAGAGAAGCACTGCTCAGCTGTAATCATCCACAGCTTCCCATCCCTCCTGGTTCCCAGAGACTGAGGTTTAAATTACGGGCCATAAGCACATTGCAGGCTCTACACTCCCCTCCTAACCCTGGGATGAGACTCATTTGCTCCCTTCCAGCACAGCTACCACTTTTCCCTCCAGATGACATGGAGTTATACTGGGACCTCTGTATCTGGCTGGGATCCTACTTCTAATTGAAGTAGGAACCATAACTGCAACCAGGACACAAGACATTTGTTGTCCCCATGCAAGGTCAGCCTTTAAAGTCCCCTTACACAGTACACGGTGCTAGAAGGGAAGGGTATCTTGCTTCAGCATCTCAGCTAGAAGACAGTCCCTCAAAGAGCAGCCCTCAACCCGAGTCCCTCCGTTCAGTCCAGATGACACCAGGAGTCTACTCATCACAGGGCTGCACGTGTCATTGACCCCAACACTGACGTCAGGCATAATCGCTAGTTTGGTTTTAGATAGAGGGTGCTGTCTGTGGGTTACCCAGTGCTCTGAGAAAGCCAGCTAATTCTCCAACTGGATTAGGACTGCGGCACTTCGACAACCTGACCTCCATCCAGGCTATAGAACCACCAGCACGTGCCAGGTTTGCTGGGCTGCCACCCATTTCAACCACGGGTGCTGAGATAGGGCATGACAGGAGAAGAGGTGGCTCATGACATTCCTATGGGCACAACACTAGAGAAGGCAACTCACACCATTCCTATAGGGCATGGCACTAGAAGAGGCAGCTCACACCATTCCTATAGGGCATGGCACTAGAAGAGGCAGCTCACACCATTCCTATAGGGCATGGCACTAGAAGAGGCAGCTCACACCATTCCTATAGGGCATGGCACTAGAAGAGGCAGCTCACACCATTCCTATAGGGCATGGCACTAGAAGAGGCAGCTCACACCATTCCTATAGGGCATGGCACTAGAAGAGGCAGCTCACACCATTCCTATAGGGCATGGCACTAGAAGAGGCAGCTCACACCATTCCTATAGGGCACGGCACTAGAAGAGAAAACTCACACCATTCCTATAGGACACAGCACTAGAAAAGGCAGCTCACACAATTCCTATGGGCACAACACTAGAGAAGGCAACTCACACCATTCCTATAGGGCATGGCACTAGAAGAGGCAGCTCACGCCATTCCTCCGAGGAGGCAGCACACCTGCCTGCTCCCCTGCACCCCCTGCTCTGGCAGGGGGGTTGGACTAGATCTCCAGAGGGCCCTTTCAACCCTATGATTCTGTAGGGCACAGCACTAGAAAAAGCAACTCACACCATTCCTATAGGGAACGGCACTAGAAGAGGCAGCTCACGCCATTCCTCCGAGGAGGCAGCACACCTGCCTGCTCCCCTGCACCCCCTGCTCTGGCAGGGGGGTTGGACTAGATCTCCAGAGGGCCCTTTCAACCCTATGATTCTGTAGGGCACAGCACTAGAAAAAGCAACTCACACCATTCCTATAGGGCACGGCACTAGAAAAGGCAGCTCACACCATTCCTATGGGCACAGCACTAGAAAAGGCAGCTCACACCATTCCTATAGGGCACGGCACTAGAAGAGAAAACTCACACCATTCCTATAGGGCACGGCACTAGAAGAGGCAGCTCACGCCATCCCTATAGGGCACAGCACTAGAAGACTAGAAGAAGCAACTCATGCCATTCCTATAGGGCACGGCACTAGAAGAGGCAGCTCACGCCATCCCTATAGGGCACAGCACTAGAAGACTAGAAGAAGCAACTCATGCCATTCCTATAGGGCATGGCGCTAGAAAAGGCAGCTCACACCATTCCTATGGGCACAGCACTAGAAAAGGCAGCTCACACCATTCCTATAGGGCACGGCACTAGAAGAGAAAACTCACACCATTCCTATAGGACACAGCACTAGAAAAGGCAGCTCACACCATTCCTATGGGCACAACACTAGAGAAGGCAACTCGCACCGTTCCTATAGGGCATGGCACTAGAAGAGGCAGCTCACACCATTCCTATAGGGCACGGCACTAGAAGAGAAAACTCACACCATTCCTATAGGGAACGGCACTAGAAGAGGCAGCTCACGCCATTCCTATGGGTACAGCAGTAGAAGAGGCAGCTCACGCCATTCCTCCGAGGAGGCACCACACCTGCCTTCTCCCCTGCACCCCAGAGCCCACTCCCACGGCACAAGACCCAAGAGAAGGCGCTGTGAAAGAGGAGCCCCTGTGGGAGCCCTGGGTGCTCCCCTTGTTCTTTCCCAGCAAGGCTGCTCCGGCACTTGGCCCCTGCCACCCCCAGCCCTTTCCCGGCGCAGGGCGATGCCCGGCCGGGTGCCCGCTGCAGGCCGCCCTCCCCTGCTCCCTCGGGCCCCGAAGCCTCAACCGGCTTCTTCCTGGGGCCATCTAGTGGCATATTTTAATATGATTCCTTAAAACCCAAGCACGTTCACCCGGGGTTTATGCAAAGGCGGGCGCGATGAGAGCCTGCTGCGCATCCTTCTGCATCTGAGGACAAACCGGGATCTCCGGCGCAGCCGCCACCTCCAGCACTGCCTCGCCAGCACCAAGCCCTTCCTCTGACAAACCAGGAGCAGCACATGCTCCCTTTTCTATTTACTACCCTTATGTACAGAGCATATAAAATTTCTTAATCCAAAAAGTTGCTTTCACCAATGCTGATTAGCTGTGAGAAAGCCATCTGTGTCACCCAGCCTGGCACCTCACAGCCAGGTCAGAAGGACCAGGACTACCAACTCCAAGGGCTTTTTCTCCTTCAAAGTTAAGGACTTGAACACCTACATCCACTCTTTTGTTAAAGCAGCTATTCTCCCAATTACCCCTCACATAATGTATATACAGCCATTTCTGCACACTAAGCCCTGCGTCAAAAATAACCCCTTTGCACCTAAAGTGATTTAAATGAAACAAAAGATTCCTACAAATCCCATCCAAGACTAGAAAAAGCATTCCTCAATCTAGATGAGGCTACACAAGTATCAGATCAGGGCAATGTTAACAGGTTTCCTCCACACGCCGCAGCTGAGCAAAGCACTGATGTCTGCAAAGCCCGGCCCCAAAAGAAGCCAGCCCCAACAGATTTGAGTCACTGACACAGCACGAGCCAGGAGGATGAGGGCAGCCCCACTTCTGCACACAGGTCACAGCTGTGTAACAAGGCACTCAGGCTAGTTCTTCCCTTTATATGCTGGAAGGGATGTCAGCAGACACTGGAAAAGAGTTATTTGTGTAGTGCTGCTGGGATGACCAGGAAAGCAACACCATTTCTCTGGACACCAGCTCTCAGAGAGCAAAGGAGATTGATTTCTGAGCCCAGGAATAGCCAGAGCTGTGACCTTCACCCCCTCCCATTGCTCTGTTCCCTCATTGCCAAGGCAGAGGGTCTTTACCCATTGTAATCCCAGCAAGTAGCTCTTCAGCCCTCAGCTGTAAGACATAATGTCCATAATGAACTCCCCCCTCTCCACCTGGGACTGATAGGTCATCAACAAGTCATCAGGAGGCCAGCATTTATACAATGGATTGGGGGCAGGTATGTTGTTCCTGCCTCATGCCCTTCTGGAATGAAAACAGCCTCCTAACATAAAGATAGCAGGGATATAATGCAGATCTTAAACTTGAGACAATTCCAGGAGCTTGTGGCTATTGGAGCCCTGCTTTTCCCACCTTGTGTCCGAGTAACCAATGTGAATGACAAAGAGCCAGAGCAGGCATCACCCATGGAACCACCCCCACCACTCTCATACTCCTGACCCTTGAAGGTCCCCGACTTTAGGTCAGATTGATTTTACCAACCCCTTTCCAGCATCAGACAACAGGTTGATTGGTGGAGCTGGGGTCAGCTTCAATATCATGTCTCCCTGGGTTTGGGCAGAACTTCTCCTAATCCCAAATGGCAGAAATTGGGACTGGCCTACCTGAACCGGGTCATCCAGCCAAAACAGGCTTCACATTCTTCAGTGAGTACTATCTCCCTCACCTTCTCCCAACCAAAGACAGGAGCAGTCTGCATGACAGAGACTCTAAACACCCAGACAAGCCCTGGGGCTCTGTCGGACATAGACAGGCAAGGGGACACAGCACACACAACATTTCTGTTCATCTTGGACCCATTAAAGGCTGACCCCCCCAAGATCTGCAGGGAAGCCCCCAGATAAAGCCTCTGCCCCTCTGTTTGCCATTCAAGCCCACTTGCAGTTCAAGATTCATATGTATGCAAAAGCTGTAAGAGTCAGAAAGGAGATTTTCCCAAGTCCAGGGCTCCTAACACACCCAACATCCAGTGCAACACCAGGCTTGGCTGGTGGGAGAAGCGCCCACCCCCAGGAAACTTTGGTATTAAGGGATCTGAGAAAAAAAAAAATCTTAGCCAAAGTTATGGAATCCATTCTTTAACGCACACTCTCATGCTCTTAAACTGCCTCTTCCTTTGATCCAAGATACTGGTATTTTTCATGCTCACACCACTGGTTCTCTGCAGTGCTGGGAGAGGAAAGCCCTTCCCACAAGCCTTACTACATCTTCAGACTGCCCCCCCCAAACTTCAGATCACTCACAGTTGTGTTTCCAGCCAAGGAGTCCCACTGCCCCAGAAACCCCTGGAGTCAGGAGATCATGGACTTTGAACCCTCCCTCGGGAGGACATCTCCTTCCACCACAGCACAAGTCCCCTAGCAAAGGGGTTTTTAACCAGAAACCACGGCTAAACCCAGCTCCAAGCTCTAGTATCTTCAAGAAAAGGTAGATTTCAAAAAATATTGCAGGAGCAAGGCTTATTTTCAATAAAGCCAACAAAAACAGGTCTTACTGATGCAGAGCCTCATTTAATAACTCTAGCTGGAGATCTCATGATTATTTCCCCGTGTTCTTCAGAGCCAGGACATGGAGCTGGGCTGCCCAGCTCAGTTTTGCAGACCATTGAGCACATCACAATGAGAAGGGAGGAAACTGAGGCCATCAAACACCTCAACCAGCACAAACTGAACAGCCCAACTTTGGCAACCTTGATTCAAGTCTCAACTCAGGCACAGCGCAAGTCACTGACTCAATTCCCAGCCCATTTTGCAGTTAAACTTCCCATCACAGAAAGCGTAGCTTCCAAGCTGGGCACTGGGAAACCCATTTACAGAGCAGCACGTAAGGATATTCAGCCAAAGCTGCATATTACAACGACAGAATAGTTGGGATTAACAAAAACAGACACCAGAAAATAAGATGGCTTCATCCAGTCTTTCCTTCCACACCCTTCCAAACTTTTCTTTTTCCCATTTCATTACATTAAATCTCTAGATAGGGCAACAGGTTGCTTTAAAGCCAAAAGATCAGAGTTCCCTGAGATTTTTTTTCTTAAAAACAGTATTTCTTTCTACTCCCTTCCAGACCATATAAGACCATAGTGTTGAGTAAGGCCCAGAAGCTCCTGTCACATCTACTGCCGTATTCCTGGATGCTGGTTACTGACAGCACTTGCCCCAGAGCACCCACAGCCCCAGGCAGCAATCGTTATCAGCAGATGACTGCCCCAGATTTACCGGGGTGTGCCTCGCCAAGAATGGAAAATTACACATTGATGCTTTACCTGACTGAGGTCCTTAAAAATAAGAAACACCGTAGGTAGTTTGGGGACTTCTCACATAAGAAAGCAGGTGTTGAACGGACCAGCCAGGCTGGCAGATAGATGCAGGATGATAAAACGCTGCCAGGACAGCTAGAGGCAACGTGTCACTCGTTTATCAAGTTCCTTCCCTTCCAGCTATACTCCTGACTCTGGAGCAGAATCTTTGCCACACTCATCCTTGAGTTTCAACATCCTCCCCAAATCCAGGCCGCCTCCTTTGTTGTCTAGCCAAGGAACTCCAGAAATCAAAGAGCACAAGAGACTGAGTCTACAGGACTCCACGTACAACTCAAATCGTTCCACATCCCCTTGCAGGTGGAGAAGAGATTGGCTACAATCCCTCTCCAAGGACACATTGGCACCTGGGGACCAAAAACCAGGTTGGGCTTGCTTAGCTTTAGCTTGAGTCCCACAGACAAGCAAAAGTAAGTCTGGAAAAGCCTCAGCAGGGAGGAACACCAGCTAGATATCTACTCAGGCACCACGGAAAAACCTGGACCCCCTGCTATCCTTCGACACTTTGCCCCACTGGCACCCACAGCCATGAGGTGAAGGCCAGCAGAGCCAGTATCAGCTGAAGGACCCAGCAAACCAGCAGCAAACCCCAGGGAGCCTCTACCAGCCCCCCCCCCATGAGGTTTTCATAGACACAGACTGAAGCTTTGCACAGAGCAGCTTTCTCCTCCACGCTTCATTTCCACATAAATCGCGTTGCTCATATCTCTGTCAGCCCTCATGGAAGCAAAAACCAGAAGCACCAAGTCCCTGGAGCCCTCTGAGCCACAGGGAAGGCACATCCAACCCAACAGGACTCACTCCAGCAGAACACCCACCTCCCAGAATAGTAAAAAAACCACACAACAGCCATTTCCAAACCCTCATCGCTTCCCACGCGGCCTCCTACCTCCAGAATGGATCCATCACAGGTCTTCTCCCCAGCTTCTCCCACCTCACAGCTCCTCCAACACCACAGCCTTCTGGAAAAGACCTTTCCTTATCCCTGGCCAAGCTTATAAAGACCCTGGGCCCCTCTTCCACCCTGCAGCAAGGTCACACCTTAATTTGCACTCCATCAGTCCCAGCTGGTCCCCGTTGCTCCTGCTGGGTAATGGATTGTACTGGGGCAAAGCCCGGGGTCTGCAGCACGAGGGGTAACCAGGTGCCGAGAGGGGCCTCGTCGGGACACCAGCGACACAGTGGGGGGGTCCCAGAGGTGAAGCTTTGTGTGGGCCCATGGCTGGAGACATGTTAGGTCTCACTCAAGGCTGGGGAAGCATCTTGGGGGGGGATGTTCAAGCGATACTCTAGGAATAAAGGGTGGCCTTCAAAGCCCTTGCTGTCTGAGCTCACGGAGTGTCGTGTCCCCCCTCTATTTTTCCATGAGAAAGAGGGTTTAGCCCCAGAATGAGTGTCGTTTCTGTTTCAACGCCAGAGAGCGGGGTGAGCCCCGATGCACGTGGTGCTTGGGAGAAGCACTCAGGTCCCCAAGCCGTGAGAGCAGGTTGGAAAACATCGCCCTCCATCCCTGCGTCCTCGGGATGGGGGGACACGGAGGTGTTTCCGCAACCCCGGAGCACACAGCCAAATCAGAGCCTGGCTGTCATTTCTTCCATCGGCTGCTCACATTAACACCTAAAACTCTGATGGAAATACCTTTCAAAGGGAAACCTCTGTGTGCTCGGGGTGGTCTCCCCCCCTGACTGCGCCGGGGTGATGTGATCGAAGAGGAAGCCCAAAAAGCAGCAATTGATTACCCATAAAACAGGGTTATAATCCAATAAATAAATGATAAATCAGCACGTCTCCTCTGAGCGAGGAGCTGGAGAGGCGAAGTTCCCCTGGAAGGAGCTGAACAGAACATGCATTATCCGAACCGACCGCGGCTACCCAAGTGGAAGGAGCAGCTGTGCCTTCATGTTCCCTGACACTTTTTCTTGTGCTTTACACCCCCCTCGCTGAAAACAAAGTGATTTGGATTTGAGATTACTCATTAAGGAAAGGCAGGGAAGGCTGTTTTCCACGTTACTTAGCCGCTGTCAATGCGGATAACAACTTAACACACAGAATGAAGTGGGGTTACTGCCATACAGCTCAAATTAATCCTATTCCCAGCGAAACTTCTTCCCTGGTAGTTGTGAATTCCCCCGGAGCCCTGCTCACCCAGCCTCACTAAACATTTGCACAACCATCACCCTTGTCTCCCCTACCCGTCCCTCCTGGAATCACTGAGACTCCGAGGGTTTAACTCCTTCGAAAACCTTTCAGGCCGCTGGAAGCCGGGAATCACCTTCCGCAGCCACCCTGCCCGTCCCTCCCTGCCAAACAGCTCTGCCGCTGCCGTGCACACACACAATTCAGGGGCCTTAATGAGAGCGCGCCCCAGCCCGGGCAGGGACAATAGGCATTTCTCATCACTCCTCAGAGACAGTCCGAAAGTAGGACAGCACTTTGTTTGGAAGCTCGGCTGGACCTGGAAAGCCACTTCCCTTCAGGAGCCCCGGGATAAGGTCCTCTCCGCGCTGGGCCAGAAGTTTCACAGAAACATATGTGTCTGCTACCAGTTTCTTAAGGGGGGGGGTGTCTTTTTTTTGCCCTGGGAAGGCTTTCGTCCCCATTGTGTGACCACTGCACATTAAAAGGCAATCAATATCATTCCCATTGTTTACCCTGAAGTTTGAGGCATGTCTTCCTGCTTTTACATCCTTGTTCTCACATTTTAGTGCCCNGGTATAATAAGACAAAGTGACGATGAAGAATAGCTCTGTGTGTGTGTCGGAGAGGAGAAAGTGTAAGACAAAGAGGAGGAGCGTGAATATAACTATGAAATAAAATGTAAAAAGGTTACTTTTGTGCCTGTGTGCATTTGTAAATGCATACGAAAGAGCAAGCGGTGAGGCTAGCATATGAGAAAAGATGAAAACGTGGAAGCAAAACAGCTCAGTACATGTGGATATGGGGGGGGGGGGGAAAGAAAACCGCACAAGAGCAAACGA
>VXBO01012352.1:0-20829 GCA_013400135.1 Rhinoptilus africanus
CTGTCACCTGTCAAAATGGGGAATAAAGGGTTTCCTGGAAAGAAACTATCTGGACCAAGGGGACAGCTACAGTCACAGAAGTCAGGGAATTAAGAACTCTCTCAGAGTAATCAGAAGTGACCAGGATGAATTTCTGGCATGTAACAAGAGAAAAAGGAGTATACTTGAACTCATGGGGTACGCTGACATTCTTTCAACACTTGTCTATTTTATTACATAGATTTTCTTTAAGTATCAAAGTCACCACAGCAGTGGCTGTATTGCACAACTGCCCACATAAAATTTCTAGAATGTGTGGGTTTACTTTATGCAATATGTCTCTTGATGGATTACATAATATGTCTATAAGCTTATGTTTTTTACAGATTTGTTTGAATACTAATGACATCCATCAAACCAGTTCTATCAGCATTCTAGAACTGCATAGCAGCCATTTTTAAAAATAATGTATTTATTTTTATGCACTGTACAATTTTATAACTACCTCTTTTTAAACTTAATAATGGAATAATTACTTACAGTCAATCTTAAATTATTATTTTTTTATAGTTTTGTGTGCTGAAAATAGTGCACCATAGCTGTAAGTATCTTACTCTGTTTTAGCACATCAACTGTAAAAATTATTTGATTATGAAACATTAAGTATACTGAGAAAAAAAAATGGTTGTTCATTTAAATGAGAGATGATTTATGAGATTGTGTCAGCCCAGTCTTGTATACCTTGGTCTAACTTAAAAAACAGGAGAGAAGCTCGAGGTTGGTAATATAAAAATGTAAACTTGAAGTCCTAATTCTTCCTCCTGGGCAATATTTTTTTCCTTTCTTCAATCTGTTTATTCAGAGAAGAAAAACAAGCCAACTCATAACATGCATTAACTACAGATTTATGTGGGGAAATGAATTTATTTTGGTATACATTTCAAAATTTTTCCATTTTCTTCCACTAAACGTATTCTAGAAGCACACATAAATAAAGGGATTTTGCTGTCTTCCACCATTTGCATACAGTTAAACCTAAGGTGTCTTAAGTCAGCTTAATGGTCCAGGGTATCCCTACAGGTGGCTAAACAGATTTATGAGATCTGAAATATCAGCGGAAGTTTACACCAGAGGAAGGGAAAATATCTATCTCCATGAGAAATTAGTAATTAAAAACATATTACTTCATTCAATAGTGGATTCCTAGCACTCCCAGTCAGAAAAGTTAAATAGAGGGAAACTGCTAAGACTTGAGAAGGCTAAAGATGTCTCTTTTGATATGGAAGTAAGAAGTCAGCTAGGCTTTACAGGTAGCTTCTACTAAGGATGGTGGACTTAATTTGTTAGGTTTCATAGTATTGAAATCCCCATCCAAACTCCATGCATAAGTTCCATCTTATCAATGTCCTTTAGAAGCAATGATTTGCCATTTTTGAAAAACAAAAACCTAACAAAACTCCCAAACTGAAACCTAAAAACAAAACCATCCCCTCCAAAAACCAAAAGAATAAACCAAGAAAAAACCCAAACCCAACCCAAAACCAAACAGTGAAATGTAGTTGTTTTATCTGCAAGTTAGTAAACTAATAAAACTTTAATGTATTATCCCATTGACTGTAATGACATCAAAAACATTGAACTGGAATTTGTGTATTGCTCTTAATGGTATTAAGCAGTAGGCAAATAGTTGAGAGCGTTTCCAAGGGGTAGATGAACATCTTGTTTGTTACAAAACTGCCTCTACTTTGAAGAGCTGCAAAGCAAATACACTGGGGAAGGAAATTTACAATTGAATGGGAGAAATATGAGGAAACCTGTTGGAGGTAGGGGGAGGAGGTATGAAAATGATATAGCACTTACAGAAGGAGGTCAGAATTCTCTGCACATCTGAGTTTCACATGTCCAAGTGAGATGTCAGTACTTGTCACAGGCAGCTTCTCTGTATTATCCTAAGGGTAAATTCAATGCTACCCACACAAACACTTCCTGTGTACATCTCCATCACCACACATTACTAAGGGGCAAACTGTACTCCCAGGTGATCTCAGCTATCACTCTTTGAAGTCAAAGAGAATGCTGCCAGCTTATCCTAGCACAAATTTTTGCTCTTGCATGTTTTAAACACCTTTAAACATCATTTTAATTGGGGTAGGAGGGGTAGCAACCAAGGCAATCTGTGCATTTATACGCTTGTTCAATGTTTCAGAGGTAGTTGTAATGAACTGCTTGAAGCAAACATTACAGGTTGTTTTTCTGCTGAGAGAAGTCAAATGAAATGACCTTCTTTTCATCTGCTATTCTTTTCAGCTTTTGAAGTTACTTCTTTTTGAAGAGACAACCCATTTATCAGTCATATCTGCATGAAAGTCATAAATTTATCTCATAAAAATTCCAGTAATTTTCTTTAAGGTGGACTAAACAGACTACAGTCACATTTGTTTTTTGGTTAAATACATTAATTAACACTTTTTAAAGTGAAAGGCCTAAAAAAGTTAGCACAAGTGAAGGACCTGAAGTGAAAAGGGCTTCCTAGACCCAAAAGCAAACAGGATTGAGGGGAGAATATTTTAAGCTGTGTATTTTATCCCTAGCTTTGGGGATTGCTTTTTACTAGATTGACTCTAATTTATATCAAGTGTTTACGGTGCCAAGAGCCAGTAATAAAAGATCATTAAATGGAATTGCTAGGCTGGTGAAATCCAGAGCTAGCAGGCAGAAAAGCTTATGGGAATTGTTAGAGCAAGATTATTACCTAAAGGTTTCTCCAGCAATTGGAGCCATATTTACATGTGAGCACATGTGACAAAGTACATCATAGCAATACAGGAGCTGATAAAGGCCATCTATTTTTAAATATATAGATAATAAGAATTAATGCAATCCACTAGTATGAATTATATGCTCTTCTTCCTTCAGAAGAACTGTTTTTTAATATCTAATTCAAAATTAATAACGCAGAAGGTATGGATTCATTATCTCGTGTCAAAATCCTTCTTAATAAGTAAGATAAGGAGAGAGAAAAAGCATGAATAAAAAAGAAGAGTTTCGGTGACCGAATTACTCCTGTCCTCATCAATTCCAGAGAATAAAATTTTTATGCACCCCAGTAACTGATTTGCAAGACAGCAAAGAGAGAATGTGTGGAAAAGTTCGTAAACCTGCACCATCAGTATATTCTCAGAGCAGATGAAGAGTGAAGGATCATTCCAGGGTAAGATCAAATAAAGTAAATTCCAGTAGATCTTTTTTTCCCATTGACATTGGAAACCTGGTAGAATTTTTTATTCTTCATTTACTCACGTTGAATTGACTGTTCCTAATCAGTATCCAACCTGCCTCTTATCAGAAAAAATTACTTTGAAAATACAAAATTTCTGTTGCAATCACCATAACGAAAACTGAAATGAGAATGAAGGTGGTCTAAAGAAAAATGATTATTCTCTTGTAGGTAGCTGATATGGGCCTCTATTTGACCTTGAAATTATTTCTGAATATATATAGATTATCATAGAATCATAGAATGGTTTGAGTTGGAAGGGACCTTAAAGGTCATCTTGTTCCAAGCCCATTTATAGCAGTAAATGTACGAAAATGTTACATTTACAGTAATCACTTGAGTTGGAAATGTGTTAAGGGCAAGGAAGAATTACCCTGTTTCTGTGCATAAATATAATAAAATTCATTGTTACTATTATTGTTGTTATTATTGTTACTTTCTTTGTACCACAGTAGCATTTGGAAATTTCATGCAATTTTTTGGTCAGAATTTAGCACTAAATCTGAATGAGATCAATTTTCCTATTTGACAAATATCTTTAAGTGGAAAAATTCTTAATTCACATCCAGATTAAGCCAAGATATTTCAAAGATACTTACATTCTTTTTAATGAAAACAGAAACGCAAGAACGGTCAAATAAATAGGTAGTTCACATAAGATGTCATAAATCCAGTTTCGACTGGAAGCTCTGTCCTATTTAGACCACTGTTACGATTTCAGTGTTCTGTGTCCTACACACCTTTCTTAGCCACAGGTCTGTAAACTCCTGGGTTGTGATCCTCTCTGGTCTTTAACAAAAAAGATGTCTCCACAGAACCAAGAACCCTTTTCTTCAGGACTGACATGGCTAATTAGTTCTAGAAACTATGACAAGGAAAAACATGAAAAATCCTTAAAACCCCAAATCAGCCTAATTCCTATAAGCTTACATTAAGTTAAAATACATTCCTTGCCCTGAAGTTTTTACAGCCAGTAGAGACGGAAATAAAAGAGAAAGAGAGATAAGAAAGCAGGAAGGTGACTTGCTAAAGATCATGGAAATCAGCAGCACTATCAGGCACAGAAACCATGCATGTTGGCCCAATAATCTATTTCTGACTGCCTGTATCTCCTGAATAGCTGAGCTTGTTATATCTTTCTTCAGTTTGGTGTACATTGAACAGCTGTTCTCAGTTTTTTAGTTAATAGTTCATCAAAGTGTAAGAATTCAGGTGTGCCTCAGACACGGAGATGCTATAAAACTTGTAGCAAAGCATGAAATACAGGTTAAGGTAGTTTAATATTGTCTATATGTATTTTTTAGGTATCGAAGTGGTTAAAAGCTCAGATGCATGTAAAAAAAAATGCTCAAAGTGACAGTAAATCTTCAATATAGAGACTACACCTGGCATGACAGGCATGCATGTAAATAATAGTAATAATAAGTAACTATGTGACAAATTACACAGAGAAATTCTAAGATAATCTCTTGCTAAATGTAAGAAACCGAAGCAATTTACTACCTTTGAAATGTAAAGATGAAAAAGAAAAAAAAAAACCAAAACAAAACCAAACCTGAAAATCTCAGAAAGATGGAAACAGGCAAGATAGGTCATTACTTTTGTCTTATCTTTTTGATGCTGATAAATACTGACCAAAGAACATTCATGTGGGTTTTGGCTGGGATGAACAAGTTGTTGCAATCTAGATCACAGGACACCTCTATCTGCTTTAACATTCTTTTAGTGGCAGTAACTCGCTCCTCTGTTTGCAGTCTTGGCTGCAGATTTCACTGACATCCATGACCACCTCCAGCTCATCTCTGCTTTTCAGAGACACAGATGACTGGATGGATTCGCAGTTTGTAAGACTACCAGTCCAGCATGTATTATAGTTTTTCTATGAGAGGCAGTGGAAAGAAATCCACAAAAAATGTGAACTACAATACAAGGGAGGATTAAGTATTTTAAGTATTTTTATTTTACATTTTTAAGCCTTCTTGGAAATCACCGTAAAATAATAATAAACCCCACAAAATAATCATAAAAACCACTCTGATCATACAACAAGCTTCTAGACAATGTGCTTGCTGGTACTCAAAACCCAAGTGTAAATCAATGAGGCATAAAAACCTAAAGAAAATATGACTTTGTAATATGATCACATAGATACACACATACATGCACCTAGAAATATTATTATTCCTATTAGTTACTACAACTGTGTTATTGTCTGAAAGAACGTCCCTCATTCAGAATTCACTCTGTAAAAACTGTAAAACTTTGAACAAATTTTTGACATCGGTACAAGTAGTTATATTCTGCCCTGTATTTTAACTACATATGTGTTTTACCATCTTTTCAGGACGTTTTCCCCTCCTGTCCCGACTGTCCTCCTGCCCAAAAATACTATAAGAAAAAAAATATCATTTAAATAGAACTCTTAAAATAAGCTTTCATTACACACTTACCAAAATATTAGAAAAACTATCCTTACACAATCTCTCTCCATATACATATATAAGATAAGCATTTCTTATTTGCCTTCTTGCACATCAGTTGTTAAAAAGTCTGTGTGTTTTGGACACATGAATTGTTTATTTTACATTCTTTGAACATTTGCAGTTCAATGTAGGTGGGCAAAAGTACACCTAATTAGAACATATGAAGCAGAAACATGTAAAATAATAATAATACATAACAGTTTTTCTACACAGTTTTTCTGCAGGTCTGTATGCTTTTCTGTAGGTCTGTATGCTTTACAAGGAAGTTAAAGCTTAATCCAATGGACTTTGGTATATGTAAATTAAACATTAAAATGCATAACTTCTAGGTACCCCACTTCTGGAGTAGAATGCAAACCCATTTGTTAGATGCACAAAATGTTAATATTAGCATACTCGTGTTGATTGAGGCAGTACTCTGAGACAAAATCCTCATCTTAAGATTTAGATGCCTTTTGCTACTTAAGAATCCCGTACAGCAAGTTCCCTTGGGAAAAAAAAAAAAAAAGAAAGAAAGACAATGCGCATCATAGTGAAATAAAGAATCATCATATGAAGTATTGTACTCCATTTTGTGTCATCGACTGCTGCTATGACACCTATTTCAGACACTACTTTGGCACCAGTAGCTTTATATAAAAATAGCTGGCTGCTCCAGACTCAGGTGTCCAACAAAGGGTAGGAGTTTTTCACATTAAAAATCTGATTTAAAATTATTAGAATTTTGGTTTTGGCTTGGATTTGTAATTAAAAATAAATATTAAAGACAGAAAACAATGTATAGCTGATTTTCCCCGAAGTTTAAAGAAGAAAAAAGTTTCCTTCAATTTTGTTTTTAAAATAAAGCAAAGAAAACAAATAAACTGTGTATTTTGCACTGAAGAAACTCAAGATAAATGGCACTTTTTCAGCTGTGTAAATCTGAGTTATTTAAGAAAATAACAAGACTGGCAGCAGTGTGTTTTCTTGTATCAGAAGCGCCATATATCTACCAAACAACTGTACTGAATCAGCCACTTGTCTGTGCAGTAGCCATTTATGGAAAACTTTTGCATGCCAATGACTAGAATTCTGAGAAAAATCTATTCTTTAATTTATTTTTTTTTTACCCAGTGGGGAGAATTGGAGTCAAGTGGGAAGCAGTGAATGTGTCTAGGGAAACCCAAATGTACAGCATAGATTCATAGAATCATAGAATGTTCAGGTTGGAAGGGACCTTAAAGATCATCTAGTTCCAACCCCCATCTCAGTGTCTTAAAATTGTGCAATATAAATTTAAAGAGAGAGGAAGGACTGATTGAACAAAGAGTTTGTCTTTATGCTCTGGTTTTATGTCATAATTTTATAGAATAGAGAAACATCCTTTCCATCTCTACCCCACCACCCACTCCTGCTTTGAATACTTCAAGTTCAATGGATAATTTTTCTGTGCATAATTTTTTAGATTTCGGACTCCTCTGACTAAGAAAATTCTTCATCTCGTTTATTCCATAAAGAAGACATAAAGAAGACATGGACTTCCTCTATAACTGGCTAGCATTTTAAAAACAGAACAAATAACCCTGCAGTACAAAAGAGACTGACAGATGGAAGACTATATTTAGAAGTTATTTGTCAGCCTTCAAAGCCTTTATAAGAGGCACTTGAAATGATTATTAAGATATTGTGACTGTGAAATTTAAGATCTCTTATCACAAGATATCTTTTTTTAAACAATTGACACAGCATGACCATCTTCTACATGGTGCTTTATTTCTACAGAATCAGTGATTGGTATGTCATATACTGCAGGTTAAGTTAATACAAAATTGACAATAAAATGTTTCACCGCTTAGAGAGATTTTGCTTATAATTGTTTTGATACTGTGAAATAAATTAGCAAGCGTAACAAAAAAATGGTGGTGACTATCTGTGATGCCAGAAACAGTCATACATTTAGTTGAGGTACTATCTTTTTGCACTGTAGAATAAAAAGCTGCTTGGAGCACGTGAGTGCTTGGAGACCACATTTCATGTGACTCAGCTGTTAGTGTCATAAAAAGCAAGAGTTCATAAAAAGCAAGAGTTAACATCATAAAATGGTGATAACTCTTAAGAAAAACCCACCCACCCAACCAAAAATAATTGTTCTCAAGTTGGTTTTTGTTTGTTTCTTTAATTTACTAATGGTTTAGGAAATTCACAATAAATGGGAAAGACCAAAGTAGCTTGCCAGAATTTATATTGCAGTGTTTCCAATATCGCAAATGCACAGTCACTGTTCCCTCTAATACTTGTAGGACGTGTCTCTCTATGTCCATGTAGTTGAAGCCATTTTAATCTTAAAGCAAGTAAAGATCAGTGTTTTGAATTTTGACTTTCCATGATGGAATGATAAATAATCTGTAAGACGTATTTACCTCTTTTGATGTCTTCCCTGTTTTCACCAGACTTTTGGTAAAACACCTGCAAAAATGCAAAAAATATCTAGCATATTCATATGTAAATATCCATTTTTTTATTTGTAAACATTCTTTTCCCAAAGAACTGATCTAGTGAAAAGCTTCATAAAGATAAAACACAATTAGGGATAGAAGAGTTGTGTACTCTTGAAAGAAGATACCTTTATCTGGTTATGCCACTCAACAAGAAGTGGCTCCTCTTTTTCCTTAAATTAGTAGAAGTCCATTTACTAGCACTTATACTGATAACACAAACCCAGAAACCCAATAAAGATATTGTTTAGTGGCTTCCATATATCTGTCTGCCCAGACAAAGGTATATTAATCCCTGAATTAAAGATAACAACTGTTCTAATAAAGCTTTGATAACGTTTATGTTAAATATGACAGTATCTCAGTTTACATTACAATTTTTATGTTCCGAGTTTTCACCTTTATTGAGAGTTGAAAGAAGGGGAAAAAGTGAACACTGATGTAATTATTTGCTTTCTCAAACATGGCTGAAACTTGGAAATGTGTGTTTAGGTACACATATATTGCTCCCATGGAAACGGCATGTGGTTGGAATAAACTTCCTCCTCCTTTTTAGTGTTCTGGAAGCCATCAAAGAACTGAAGTGAATTGTAAGGGCTGGTTGCAGCTCTTTCTTGCAGCAGCAACATACAAAACATGACAATGTTTGTGATGATGCTTTCAGGGTCCTGAGTGCATATGGGCTCACGGGCCTTTGGTTGATGGGGCTTGGGGCCAGCTTGGACACAAGGCAGGGTCTGATTTGGACGAAGTTTGCATTGAGACACCTCAGTGGGGTCTTCCCTCTCTTTAGCTAAGGAGCAGATTAAAGGCAGTGCTGTCAGGTGTAGTCTCAGCCTGAGCTGACTCATCCATGTCCTGGCCTGGCCAGGACCTAGACCCCAACCTGACCCCCATCCCGACCCCCATCCCAATCTCATCTCATCCACATCCCCATGGTTATTCTGGGACACCTCAGTGCTGTGTCTCACCCTGGTTCCCCTCATCAGGTCTTATCCTGACCCCCACCTGCAGGCTGACTTCCTGGCCTGAACTCAGCCTGTCCCCATCCCCAGGGAGGTGGCCAGGTCTCAGGGCTGGAGCTGCCCCCAAGCCTGCCCTGATTCTGGCTCAGGCCCTGGCTGCCATGACCTGCCCTGCCCTCCCCCAGGGAGCCCCCACGCTCATAGCCCCCATGTCCCCAGGGAGCCACTGGTCCCTGCTGCACCTTGCTGCACTGCAGTAGATAAGAAGTGCTGATGGATTTCTGACGGTCAAGAAATATGGCCTCATGCACATGAATCATTCTTGAGAGTAATAGTTCATAGATGTAGCTAAATTTAGCTCTCATCTAAACTTAACTATTCTTTTTTGGATAGGATAAGAGAATTAGGCTAATTTTTTTGAAGATTCACTCATCAAGAAGTGTGTAAAATTTCAAACTAAAGCAGAAAATTCCAGGGGAAAGAAAAAAAAGAAGTTAGCAGATTGATGAGGAGATACAGAAAGAAACCTGCGAGGTTAAAGAGGACTCACTGGTCTTTTCATTCAAATCATCAAAAGTTTGGAGACAGATAAAACACATCATCTATCAAAGACAATGGAGTAAATTTTAATATGCCTTAGTGTCTAGCTAAGACATTTGGCAAATACTTTTAAGTTTTGGGAAATATTTACGGTTTAAGCCTTTCTATTTTAGCTCTATAATGTGTTTTGCATTGGTCACATGGCGGATAGATTTCATGCTGCTTTTCATCACCTTCTTCCATCCCATTTAAGCAATCCTCACTTCACACTTCTATCTAGAAAGGCAGAGCTGGATGTGCATAAAAATGCTATTCTTCATTTTCATTCCCTTTTTCCACATTGTTCAGTACTCTTAAAAGAGGATTAGTAAATCCCTGGCTACTTAGAATTTCTCAGATGTCACTATGCCTTATACCATTTCTCTTCAGTACAGCTGTTTGACAAAGTGAAAAGAGCACAAAATTTCCTGAAAGAATAATTGGGCTTTTCTGATCATGTCTAAGATGAGCTATATTTCCATGTTATATTTTTAAAATCAGATCCTGAATTAACCTAATGGGAGTAAGCTGATTTACAGGAATTTATAAGCTGACTCATAAAGTTGCTTTTTCACAAGCTCTGTGAAGCTATATTTAAATCTTTATTTCCAAAACTGCTAAGTAGTATATATTTAGTGAAGTTGTTTGTTTTTTAATAGAAACTCTCACTGTAACAAAAAAAAAAAAAAAAAAAAATCTGACCCCCAATGCTTGGAATAGTAAATCTTTGGATGGTTGTCAATGATCAAATCTAATATACATCACATTCACTCTTTATTTACTTTTAAATTATGGCTATAAGATTACTATTTGAATTTTTTTTAAATGTATATGTCCTTAACTAAACAGAAAGTAGTTAACAAAAAATTCCCCAAATCTGTGGGGAAAAAAAAAAAATCCCAGAAACTGCATTGGTAATGCAGAAATAGTCGCAGGACACGTATTGTGGATTGGAACAGGTTCTAAAAATGAATGTGTAGAAAAGACTGCATAGATAACTAAAGGTACATGGAAGAGAATGTGCATGTGTAATATTTTTGTATTCCTGGGTGTAATAATGTGCTTTCTGTTTATATGAACTGTCTTAAAATAACCGCAATGAATACAAAATTTATTGGTATCTGATATTGCTTACAGTTAAAATATTTAAAACGTTCATTTTCAGGAGAACATTTATATTCATAAAAATATGTTTAATAGTACTAGAGTAATTTAAGGACTTAATTATATGCAATATGTGTTTACTGGTACAACTCCATTGATTTAAAATACACTAGGAAATACTCTGACTTGGTTTTATGCTATATGTGGAAAGTCATCCTAAAAATTATGTCATATAAAAGTGCTTTAGCTTCTTGAAAGTTATAGACTTCCTCATGAAATACTGCATGTAATGGGACAAGACATATCTTTATAAAAGCTATTGCCAGTACCTGGGCTTGGCTCAGTGTGGATATTCCTTAAAATAAGGGCCAATAAAGAGAATTATTTTTGTTTTTTTCAGACTTCTAGAACATCCCTTAGCAACTGCATCGTGGTCACAAAACATTTTAGCAATGACACCTGTCTGAAGGCTGATGCTCATTGGTAGAGTACAATTAGGTGTAAAGAAAAATTTAAATTTCACTGTGTGAGTGAGAGTGGGTAACTTCTCACAGAGGTTATACGGAAAATACCTTGGCAAAGTCACTTTTAATTCAGCTCGGTCACTGCTATAGGTGAATGAAAACAACTTGAAACAAATCTTGAGGGAAACCAGATACCAAGATTATCAACATTTAATACTTTTTTTGCTGTTTTTCCTTTTTTCCTAGAAAGAACCAAGCAGAGAATGAGAAAATCCATTTGTAGCAATATGGATTTCAATCAAACTATTCGATTAATTAGGAGGATATCTTGAAAAGGATACTCAATTAAAATTTGTTTCTAAGCTTAGTAGCTATATCTATGCACTTTTTATCTTTCTTGATATTAAATTTTTAAAAATGAGATATTTCAAAATATTTCTGTTCTGGTTCTCAGACTAGAAGTTCTCATCTTCTCAAAAATAGATATACCAGGGAAGCTGACAGACTCCCAAAAAGATGTTAAACATCCCCAGTTAATGCTTATAATGCCTTTGATGAGCTGATTGATAGTTCAGAGCACAGACTATAATCATAACATTATACAGTAGGCAGGATTATTCTCACAACTGGAGTATCAATCCTGATTTGTGCATAATAGGAAAAGAAAAAGGGAAGCGAGAGAAAAAAAGTAAGAGTAAACAACAAAAGCAAATAGATGTCATAGTGACAAAATCTGGTCTTGAAGGAGGACAGAAAGAGTGATGTAGTGGAAACACAGTGCAGTTTTGTAGGAACATGAAGTTATTCCATGTAACTCAGTTGATTTAGATTCTCCACTGCCACAAAGACGTGAGCACAAAGAAGACATGGCTTGATGTTTTTAGGCAGGATTTACCCTGCCTAGCTTTCCTTTATTTTTAGCATTCTGATGGGTTTTGTTGCCATAGAAATTCACTGATTTATAGTAAGATTGACTTCTATCTTCATCTACTCATGAAGTTTACAACCAATATTAAATCTTTTTCCCTTAACAAGGAAACAAAACCAGAGGTTTAAGGGGCCATGTACAACCTGCCACTGTTAAAGGCTTAAGACACAAACATTAGAAGCTGAAAAAACAATTTGTGTCACTAGAGTGCACTAAAACCAGAGGGTCAATATGGAATCATCACTTGATTATTTGTTTACAGGTAACTGAATTTGGAAAAATAATCATGCCATGATGTAGATGGCTAAACACAGTTCACCTAGGTGGAATGCAGGGACTTAGTAGCATAGTGTTAAAGCAGCTATATTTTCTCTAGAATCAACTCATGGCCAGAAATAGTTTAGCCACTGTCAAACAGGTCTTAAGTTCACAAACTGTACCACATCAAGTTGGATTTATGCGGCATTTGCTTGGGTACTTCTGAGATCTGCCTCCCAGTATGTAGATTGTATGTTTGTGTTTGCATTGTCTAGATGTTTCCATTACACAGGTAAATAAAATGTTGTACCTGATTAAAAAGTATCCATCTTAATTCCATGGACTGCAGCAAAATCTGTTGTACACTAATGATAGCTTCATGAATGCAAGTTTTTAACAATATGTTACACAACAAGTGAGAGGACATAAATACCATTTAATGTTACTATTTTTCACTAGTACTATTATTTTTATTCACAAAGTTTACCACTGTCATGTGAGAGATAAAGTATGGAGATACTTGCTGGAAAATTCAACTGCCTGTAATAGAGATTGTCATGACAGACATATTGAAAAAAGTACTGAGAGAAGAGTCACACCTGAATAAACCATGAAGCCAGTTGAAATCAGGTTGTGTTTGGTGTGAGAGAACAAGAAAAGTGGGAAAAGATGACATAGTGAATGCAGAGAGCAAGAAAAAGCATCTTCTGGATAAAAATACCCTGAGTTTACATTTACCAAAGTGAAAGTACAGTAAGATGTGCTGAAGTATGAGACAGTGGGAATGTGAGCAAGAGCTGTATTTAAGCACATAAATGGTCTTCACATAAATGGTCTTCATAAAGCACATAAATGGTCTTCACTGGAGACATTCAAAACCCGCCTGGACGCGTTCCTGGGTGATGTGCTCTAGGTGACCCTGCTCTGGCAGGGGGGTTGGACTAGATGATCTTTCGAGGTCCCTTCCAACCCTATGATTCTATGATTCTATGAATGGTAGCAAAGAGATAAGTTTCATTTTTGTCTGAAGCTGCCCTTGCATGCCTGTATAAATAGAAAATAAAAATACAAAACTTTACCATATGGTACATTGTTATAATCTTGCATTACGTTCAGCACAAACATAGTCTTCAGCTTGTAAATAGTAATTTTCCTCTCAATGTAATGTTTCATAATATGCTTTGCAATGTTTTATTGCTTAGATTAAATATGCGATTAAGTAATGTCTTAATGCTGATGCTATGCAAGTGACATCCAAAATAGCTAAAGGATACACTTTATTGAGACTAGGAAGAAAGTTAATTTTGATTGCAAACTGCGTGCTCATGGATATCTGGACTATTTTAACATTCACCTAATCTGGGAGAAGAAATTGTGAGAGCTATTGAATATCATCATCTTAAGAAAGGACCTGCTCAGATAAAAAGTGTCATAGAACACATACAGGCTAGAAGAAGGAAATATAATTAGCATAGGAGGAATCTTCTGACATCAGAAATTGTAAAATCATGTCTTTTTTTTTTTTTAGAAAACATTAGTTGAAGAAATTGATTTCTACAATATTAGATTCAAAATTCCACCTGAAATTAGAAGGCTTTTTTGAGTCAGAAACATTGTTACAACATACTTAACTTAGTGAAGTAAACTTGGACAGTTTGGTTTTGGTCTTATCTATAGCAGATGTATGGTGAAAGAGGCCATGAACTGAAATGTTCCCAGGCTAAAAAAAACCCTTTTCAATTAGCTTGAAACATTTTAAGTACCGCAGTGTTGAAGAAACAGAGGCATTTTTGCTCCTCTGCTGTCTCCTGTCTGCAAGCCTATCCTTACAAATATTCCCCACACACATACACCCCGCCCTAGAAAACTGTGAATAGATTTGGCACAACCTAAACTATTTTTTTCCCAGATTATCACCATCTGATGGAAGAAACTGTTCATATAAAAGATACTGAATATCTAATAACAAGCTCTTCTTGGGAACAAGCTACTTTGTCCTAAACAGATAGAGCTTTGTTTAATTGAAATTATATGTACAAACCCCTGCTAAAAGCACAAAGGGCAAAAAACACAGGGGTTTGCATGATACGAAACAGACACTTCTGCTGTGAAGATAGACTGATGAGCAAATATAAATGTTGGTATGCAAACAAAATAACCAAAAGCTGCTTTTCTATATATGATAGCCAACCAAGTGAGCTGCCAGAAACTGGCAGGTGAGCTGGCAGAAAGTAATTTTTATTCAAAAATACTGTTTTAGTCCCTTCTGGAAACTGCATTATGGATATCTCAAGCCACTATACATATCCCTTCATGCATAAAGTCATATTAGCAAAAAAGTAAGATGTGTATCTGTTCAAGAAATTGAATTTATAGTAAGGAATAGGGGCATAATGTTCTGATGTGCAGTTCATTGAGCATTACTGTGCTATCACCTTTAAAAAACAACTTGCAAAAAGTTATACTTCAACTTTAAGAAATAAGAAGTCTATTAATTCCATGTCTATACCTGTCTTTCTTAAGGATATTACCAGATGATGAATATTAGGCTAGATTATTCAATTTCTAAAACATAAGCCTGAGATCACAACAATGATTTTACTAAGGTTGAAATATACAAATCACTATTCATTATACGTAGCTCATATTTTCATGCCTATTGTTTTTATGTCTGTGTGTATATTTATATAATTGTCTTGTTATAATATAATTCAAAAATTATTTATAAAATATTAATATCGTTATCCTTATTTTATGAAGCATAGGGGCTGAATTAACTTTTTGACAAAACCATCAGAACTGGAAACACTACTGAACAAAAATAAATATAATCCTTTTCTGGTAAATGAATTAGAATAGAACAACTTAGTTGATTCTAACATGGGTATTAATTAGTGTGTAAGTATGCAGCTTGGTAATATTTTATTATTTTTTTTTTTACAGAAAGATATTTTACATGAAATAGAATGTATCTCTGAGAAGCATCATAAAAATAAAAGAAATCTAGGGCCATAGTAAATAGTGTAGATCTGTTTCATGTTTGTGAAGCAGACATGCTGAGCAACACTAGCATAGAATCTGCCAAAATATGAGACAGAACTGTTGTGAACAACTTTTTGTATGACAAAAGTGTTCTGAGGAAAATACAGCATGGAAAAAGAAAAGGCAGACACATGACACAGGAGACATGGCTTTTATGAAAAAAATGTTGGCTTCTGTGCTTTAAATATAGAGGAAAAAACTACAAATGACACTGCTGGGTTTATATAAAGTTTTAAAGTTCTGTCTTTGGTGGCTACTAAAAATGGTTAGGGATTCGGTATCGGTAATATCGTGAGTCTGAGGAAAGCCTATAAAGTTATGATGATGCATCACTGACAGATACAGAATTGCCTAAGTTTGTTAAATCTTAGACTAGGAGACGCTGACTTAACTGATCTATACTTATTATGTTTTTTGCAAAATCTTGTTCAATAAATGAGACAGAGAGTATTAATCAAGTAAGCTTTGTAAGATGTCAGAGAACCAAAACACCTTAAAAACAAATTGGAACCCCTTTCACTCCCTTTGAAATTTGATCAGAGAGAGTCTGGGTATCTTGTAAAACCATGCATTTTCTTAAAGCTTTCACATATTGTAAATGATGACCTAAGGATAAACTTACACTTTGTAGGAATTGTTGATGAAGCACTGCCATCTTTTGGTTGTACAAATAAGGAATATGGAGGAAGGATATAACTGTCACAGAAATAACGACATAAGCTGAAATCATAAAATTACTGTTTTCTTCTAACATTTATACACTTTGCTTTTCTAGATAATTGGCTGCAATTGTCCATTAATAGACTTCATTGCATTCTAATTTCTACCTACCTACCAATGAAACTAATACAACAAAATGGCTGTAATGCTGATGAAGATGTTATTGGCTTTGACAGAAAATCAACAGCCTAGGTTAATATGATTTTCTGTCATTTTTGAACGTGCTCTAGTCTTTATTTTTACGAAGAATTGACTAGCAATAAAAGTTTTATTACATTCTAGACAAATTTTGCAATTATGAAATCTAATAAATAGTAATGCAGATTACAGTTATTGTGTAAGAATTATCTAAGAACTGGCTGGTGAGTCTAAATCAGCTATGTTTCATATTAATAGCGATACAAATTGTTCTCCGTTCCTGAAGTTGTGAATCTAATGTTGGTGTTCTGAGATTCAGTGCTGTGCTACCAGTAAGTTGCTTGAAAATGTATTTTGCCAGTTACCTTTGTAAGAACTTGCAGAGGACACACAGTTCTAAGTAAACAATGCAGTAATATGACAGAATGTTTTTCTTGTATGTGGAAGTATTTGTCATATTTAGTGGAATTGTTAAAAAAGGCAGTGTATGCTTTGAACGTGAAGCCCAATATGAGGTCCTGTTGTATTTAAGATGTGTTATATTTTTTTTCAGTCTTCTCATCGTCTCGATTTGTTATTTATTTTTAAATGCAATGTTGGTATCACAACCTAATAATAATTTTTAGAAAAAAAAATATAATTTTTACATGAAGATTAATATTTAAAAAAAAAAAGTTCATAACAACTTGTGTCACACTAAAGCATTGCTAAATTAGCAGTCAAAGGCCTAAAACGGTCAGCTAGCCTCACCTTGAATGTAAATGGATCAATAATTCTGTTTGTATGAAACGATATCTTTAAGCAATACTTTCAAACTTGATTCGAAGAGAGAGGTGGGAATTTTGCCATATGCCTAAGACTTATGAAGTGGCATAGTTCCTGTTGACTCCAATATGGGCAAAAGTGTGAAGTGCAAAATATGCTTGCATTGCTAAGGACTGACTATCAGCACACTTGTTGGAAAATTCAGTCAGCAGGCAACATTTGGAAGGTCAGAAGCCTGTGATATGGAAATAAAATAATTTTCTGATGCTGAATGAAAGATTAGAGGCTTTGAAAGATTTTTTAAAATAAGACAAGAATCATCTGCACATCTGCTACCTGAGATAGTGATAAAGGAGCCAGTATTAACATTTGGCAGGTCAGAAGAGTTGTTACTTCTCTTCGGTTGCACTGGTACCACCGGCAGAGAAAGCTGCAGGTGAGACTAATTACAGTAGTACCAGAAAGTCTGTGGTCTGGGCAGACTAGGTATTTATTGGCACATCTCATTCTCCAGTTCTGCTGTCAAGCATCTTTTTAAGTATACTGTACTGGAGCATAACTCCATCCTCTCGCCTACTCCAGGTTATCTCCTTCACTCTTGCTCTATACAGTCTTTTCCCAACGACATTAGCTGGATTCCTGCACTAGGCATTGCTGCATTCATGCTACCGCTGGATACATGTAGACCTTGCAGAGAACAATTATTCAGAAGTAACTCCCTGTGGCAAATGCCTGAAGGCACAATACTTAACACCTGATACTAAAAGACAGAGATTTCTTCTGCGAATGAAATTGAAGCAAGACATGTGCCCCCACTGGTAAGACTGGCACCATATGGAAATCTTTGAACTAAGAAAATTATCTTTTCAGGATTCTAATTAGATATAAAGAGAAAAAGATTATATTTATGAAGGGCACAGCCTTTACAAAACAAACTAGACAGACTCTCTTCCATTTTTTCTCTAGATGACATGAAAGAATATGAGATGGTATGGATGTGTTCCTGTTGCAAAGATATGTTGGGAAGTTCAGATACTAAAAATGTCATACAGAAAAAAATCTGAACTATGGAGACTGCCTTAATTGAGATGGCTGAACGGAGGCTAAGCAATATCAAATAATCTGAATAATTGAATGACAGACTAGTCTTACATTTCAGATTTGAAATCTTATTCTGTCAGAGGAAAGGAATTATGTAGTCTATGTACATGTAGAGGACACTTTCCCACAAAATGTTGTGGTTTGTAACACTGAGGTCTGTCATTTTTTCTTTGAATTGCTCCACATTGTTGCCTTTACCTTTTTTTTTTTTTTTTTTAAATTTCCTTAAGGAATACAGAATATTTACCATACAATCAAGTTCTTATAAATGCTTGTGAGGATTTAGTGTGCAAAAAATGTTCAGCTGAGAGCTCTAAGGGATATGAATACACGGGGAAATTACAAATGAGCAATTTAATGAGAAAAAAAATTAAAAGTGGGAACACCTGCTCACTTTCAGTACTTCGCAGGCTGATTTATTTCTCTCTCAATATGCACACATAATTCTCACTAACGTAATTGGAGTAACACCCATATATTTAGTGAAAAAATAGCCATGAGTGTTTCTGTCACTTCCCTAGGTATCATCACCATTTCAGTCAGTTTCTGTAGGACAGGGACATAACCAGACTGCTAGTAAATCTTCTCTTTTTTATGTATATCTGAATTTATAACTGAGCAGTCACTTAAAAATGCATATTTAGGGCTTGGTTTACAATAGGGAATTGCCCCAAGCTTCCACATACATACACCTGCATAAACACTTCCAAACACTAACATCTGCAGATTAGTATTAAAATTGATTGATTGTATGTATCAGGACATTACTGTTTTGTCATGCAAGAGGTTTATAACAGGAAAAATACTGTTTTTCATACAATGTATAGTTAATTATATAAATTATTTTTTGCAAAAGATTTTAGAAGAAAAAACTGACAAAAAAGAGATTAAATACACTTCTTACACCACTAAGTCCCAGAACCTGAGAAACCATATTTGCCAACTTTGTATATTCTTTCACTTAGCAATATTTGTTGCCCACTTCAGAGACAGGATGCTGTGCCAGATAAATCTTTAGTTTGACTCAGCATGATCATCTTTTATGTATGAATAGAAAAGTATATGTAGTTACACTTGAAGGGACAGCAGAGAGCCAAGATCTTAAAAAACTGCTTCCTAAGTCTTAGGAGTTGGATTTAACTCTAGTGCCCTGGTCTTCTTCAGTAAGGACATATTCTTTAATAAAACTGCTTCAGGTTTCCAATTATATGGATGAGCTACTTCTCAGTGCAGGATGACCAGTGTACTCTCTTAGAAAGGCATTGAAATTCTTATATCAAAGCAAAAGCCTTATGAAACTGAAAACTGAAACTGTGATGGGGATATTATGGTTGCACAAGTAAGCATGCAAATGTCAGTGGTTTCCTCACAACCATAAGGGAACAATTTTCTTCCCTTATTTTTCTCTCATGCATTTTTACATTTGCAGAGCATCTTTTAGAATCTGTAACTTAACTGTTATGTACCTGATTTTCCTCTTTCAAAGCCTCATCCTAAGCATATTAAAGTCAAATAAAAGGCTTTCATTGTCCCCAGATGGCTTTCAGTCTAGTTTGCAATGAAAAACAATGTCATAGCTTCTAAATTACTTGCATTCTAGCAATGTTGCTGTGAAGGAAATGATCAGTCTTCAGTATCACTCCAAAATGAAATCAGCAGTGCTTTGAGTGATCACTATTTCTGTTTCCATAGATGCTGTTAAAGATAAGAAGTCAAAAGGCCAAACTTTCCACCTTTTTTTTTTCTATTGTGTTGCTTTATGCCTTAATACGAAGGTTAATGCAAAATTTCAGGCATGTTGAGCTTGCTCACTTAAAACATTCAGATGATTCCTAACTAATGATGGTGAAAAAGTTCTCATCCTCTCCTCAGAGTGGTGGATTGATATTTCAGAAAAAACAACAGATCGAGGACCACTGATCATGATACGTAGTAAAAAGAATACTTGACTAAGGTATGAAAGGGAGAAAATGCCAGAAAAACAAGGGTAGAAGCCTCTGTTCTGCAAAATATGAAAAGTTCAGTAAGATCATATATAGATAGGCTTTTTCACCGAGTTTGATATATACTAGAGAGAAGAAAGCTTTAAAGAAATATTGACAGGTAGTAAAAAATACAATAATATTAGTTACTTAAATGTGATTAGCTAAGCAAAAGAGCTTTAATATGCATATCAATAATATGCAAACATCACTTCTCTGTAGGAAAAACCTGGACATTAAGTTTTACAGCTAAAATAAACCAAAACAAAATATGGGCAGAATAGTGTCTATAAATGAAATCTTATTTCATAATTTGTGTCAGAAATAAATTTACTGGAAAAGTAAGGTGGCTTCACTTTCCCAACACACTTCGATTCTTCAAAATTACTTTCATTATTCAGTCCATTATTTATGGACTTAGTCAATGTCTCTGTAATTCTACTTCTTTTTTAAAAAAAGAAAAACAAACAAAAAAAAACCCCAAACCCCCAAATCTTAATTTTAAACAGAATGAGACAACTTGTAAACAAACATCTTTCTCTGAAAAATCTTGTGGCAGAAGTAAAGCCC
>VXBO01012352.1:20989-40992 GCA_013400135.1 Rhinoptilus africanus
CTGTAAAGACGAGAAAAGCAGACTTAGATATCATGGAGTCATGTGCAGAATAGACTGGAGAAAAAGTATCCTCTTTGTACCTGTCATCTTATGTGAAGTGGCACTTCAAGATTATTTTGCAAATTTCTCTGAAGTTACAAAGTACAAACAGTTTTCAGAGGTTCTGTAGGAGCCTTTTGCAACTGTAAATAGTAAGCATCCAAAGACTTTACTATGACTGAAATATCTGACCCAACCCAGGAACAGTTTGTGTTGTTGGAAAAGGTATATAGTAACACTGAGTTGGGTTTTTTTTTTTTGTTTTTTTTTTCTCAGTAAAACAAAACACCTGATCATTGCTTAGCCACCCTCCCTTTATTGAAAATGTGACGGATTTGGGAAGAAAGAACTGTGTAAAAATGAATGAATGGTGCTGTCTACATCTAACACTTGCACTTTCAGAAGAACACTTTTGCTGGGTCTTCACAAAATTTCTGTGAAAAGAATATACTGTATAATTATTGGTATTGATTACATATTCACATCTTTGAACACCTTAAGGGAAAACACGTTGAAAGAAGAGCATTCTGAATTTGAAGTGGATATGTAGTCAAAAGTGAAAATAAAAGTGAAGCAGACATTTGCCTAGTCTGTAGCTTTCAGAAAAAATCCTACTTAGCCTGTGAAACAGATGGGATATTTGTCTCTCTCTGAAGTAAGAAAATGCATCTGTTTTATTCATCGCATCTTCTTTTAGGCTTATGAAACATGCCTGTGTGATAGGGAAGCTGTGAAATAGAAGGTGAATTTTTTCAGAAATACAGAGTAAGAAATACACAGTCAAATTGGAATAGCCCTTTTGATTTCAGCAAAGATTTATATAGTAAAAGTTGATGGGTGGTTTAACCTTTCACACTCTGCTTTGTCTGTAGTCATACAACTGCCATTATATGGCCAATTCATGTGTGCATCTTGGGAAGAAAGCAAAGTTTTCAAAATATTTTTAGTTGCTTTAAACATCTTTTTTCAAAATGCCAGGAAATGACCAGCCCCTTCACTGAATGAAGTATTCATGTTCAAAATGAATGACAGGCTGCTTTTACAACTCCCCGTGGGATTTACTGCTTTGCTGCTAGAAAAGTGGTTCTTTACAGTGAGGTATCAGGTGTCTCTTGTATATGAGTATTCCAGGGTAATACTCATGTTGTGGAGGGTTCAGGCCTTATAGCTTCATGCAATGGCCAAAATAGTTAAACAACAGTGTTTAAATTGACCTTCCGTTTTCCAGGACTTTCAAATGAAGATTGACATTCTTTCTGGAAGCTGTGCTTTACTGAACCTCAAATTATCAAAATTAGTTTGGGGACAACTGATGAAACTTAAAAACATGAAGTATAAAGATGATATAGTGTCATCCAGGCATCCACTGAGCAGAGGACTTCTGACTTCTGTGAACCTTTGAATCTGCTTAAGTTCATAGATCTTGAACTATCAAATAAACACTTGCCTAACATTTTTTAAGAATTCTGTACTACTGAAACATTTTTTATGGTAAGTTTTGATGCTATTGATATACATATATCTATAAATGTGTTCATTAAAGTAATTGAAGCATTATCTGGAGATACCTAGTCCTAGGACGACACCTAATCTTTTGGAATATTTTAGTATCATTTGGAACAGAGTTTATTCTTCAGCTCAGGAGGGCTTGTTTACATACAGAAAAAATGCTGGTATTTTACTCTTCGTAAACAGCTACACATAATTTCATTAAAACTGCATTATGCCACATCTACAAGGTTGTTGTGACATAACACTGTTAGTAAACACTCAGCTGCTGATTACAAGAAATTTTAATATTTTAACTGTGCTGCACCAAAGCCAAGCACAAGCAAACCAAATCAGAGAAGAGATTTATTCCTTGAGTTTTTTCTTTTCCTGTACTTTTGGTTCATCTTGGAAAAAATGAATTAAATCTATTAAAACAAGTGGCTAATTTGAATCTACAGTAATTAGAAGTAAATGATTATTTACTTTATAAGTGTTGTTCTATGCTATCTGTTATTACCAGTATGGCATATAAATTGTTTTGGAAAATATGCTGTAGCACTGTTTACAACTGTAACATACACGTTTAAGGTAACATACTTGTGATAACAAGTGTAAACTCAGAGGGCAGATACTGGAGATTGTATGAAATATTAATCCTAAAAAAAAAAACCAAAACAGAATACTTTGAAAGGTAATTGTTATTATAAAAGGAGTCTGAAATCTCTACAACCGTAAACTCATAAACACATATTATGGCAATGGAACAAGAAACTTCATCTGACAGGTATGGAAAAATTGAATAACAATGCAACAGAAGAAAACAAATGTGTTACAAATTGCCGTGCAATTAAATCTAAAAGTCATCTGAATTATCCTGCTTTCCTTGTAGACATTTCATAGCCTGTTACTAACGTCAGATACTCTCTCATTTAAAACCTTAAAAATGACTGCATTCTGTGAATGTCACAGCTCTGACTTAAACTTTTTAAAGAAAGAGATTTTAGGAATAATAAAACTACAGGCCCTCACTTTGTCTACATGACATTAGCTATGCATACATAACAGAGCAGTCATTAACTTTAACCAGGCTACACATCAATTGAATTCATTGGTGGCTATGTCCTGCACTCCTTGCTTACATGGAACCACACTCATTTAACTTGGAACTGCTAAAACAAATGACAGGAATAACACTTATGAGAGGCAAGTATTTCTCAAGAGGTTTAATGATATTGAATTAGGGTATGCAATAATACCTTGAAGTCAGGTGTATTTATATACACAAAATTCTGCAAATTGAAGTCCGGGGAAAGGTATCTTCATACAGTTTATGACAACTGGGAACACAATCTAAGATAAAGTTGCACTGAAATGTACTGTTTTGGGTTTTTTTTTCATTTTCAAAAAGTAAAACTTTTTCATGAACATGAATTGTTTTCATTTTGAGTCTTCTCAGATTCAGAGGATTGATTAACTGAAGTCTGCAGGTCTTCCTACACCAGGTTAGGAATATCTCTGAGTTGTAAGAACACTTTCTTCCTCTGTGGCTTATTGAATGCATATTTAAGTAGATGGGAAAATGAAAAGTTGAAAGTTGCAAGGATCACTTTCTAATTGAATGTTAGATCACTGACATGAAATGTGGATAATTGGGTTTCCTTAAAAAAAACTCCTTTGAATCAGACAAACTAGCAGCATTTCATCTAGATTACTAAAATACTAACTATTGCACAATTGACTGCATGAGTCTCCCCTTTTTGACTGGAAAAGCCTTGGTAGTGAGAAATCACACTTTCTGATATAGCCCTACCATAAAGTAAACTGCAGAAGGTATTGAATTGGCATGGCAAAGATGGGCCAAGAATTTTTCAGAGAAGTGGATTTCAATCTCTGATATTGTTACCATCAAAGCCAGTTGTGTGAAGAGCATCAGCAACGCATCTGAACAGAAAGGCAGAGAACAGCCCCTAAAGTACCAGTGATGTAGATTTGGCAAAAAACCAAAAATCTTTTTTGCCGAGCAAAGCACTAACTGACAGCGTGCTTTTGAAAAGGAAAACTGTCTCTCATTGTTTGCCCCTTCCATGCTCAGGAAAAATATTCTTATATTCTTTGGAAATGGATAGGACTGCAGCCAACAATTTTTAATGCAACTGATTAAACCCTATCCTGAAAGAAATAATTAAGGAAGACCATTAGTATTGACAGGAGTAGTGGTCTCAGGCAGAAACAATACAGAGAATTTAGTTGGAGGAAAGCATAGTAAAATAACAAGCAGAACGTAATAAAATGCCATGGACTTTTCTACTGTCTGATACATCATCTGTCAGTATAGTATTTTTAGAAATCTAACCTGAAATAATATACACTTTTCATTACTTTCATCTCTGTGACCTTTTTTGGCTTTTATAGTTATATTTCAAATCTTTAATGATCTCTCTCTTCCTCTCTAACACACTTAATTTCTTCTTCCCCTTTACCTTGAATTCTTCTTTTCCTCCAGCACCTCCACTGTAGCTTTGACTTGAGGGAAGTTTTGTCAATCAGCAAAATGATAATATCAGTTAAAATGGGAGAAAGGGAACCAAAGGAGAAGACAATAACTGTGAATCAATGCTTATGGGTGGAGTATTGATCTAAAGATCCCAGAAGGAAAAATGAATGACAAAATATTCTTTTCAATTATGTCTTGATCTTGATTAGGTTTTATTTCCTTTTACTAAGTCACATTTCATTTGGGGTTCTATAATCTCTTTGGAAAACAAATCCTACTACAGTAATTTTAAATATACACAGATCAATTACATAAAAACTAATGTTTTCTACATCAGTTGGAAATAATGGAATGGCATAAACTGTATGTCATTATTATATTTTTTTTAATTTCTTAGGAGGTAAAAAACTTGAAAAAATAAATATAAATTTGAATAAATCTGAATGAAATCTATAAAAATCTACATGAAATTAGTAAGCAGTATTTTAGGAATTAGTAATTCTTAAAGCTCTTTATACCTTAGCCTCCTACTAATAATTATCTGGAATAAAAAGAAAGTATCAAATTCAACTTTAACATAGTGTAGTGGGGTTTTTTTTATATAGGTCATACCACTACAATTTTTTTCTCAATAGAATGAAGGCAGCAGCTAGGGCATGACCAGCTGACCAGTTGAATATGCCCTTTTAACGTGTTGTTTGGAGTACACCTGGTATAATTTAGACATTAAACTATCTAAAATACCTGGCAGTATGAATACACTATAAATGCCTAAACAAGTTTAAAATAGTTCAAATTGACATGAAATAAAATGCATTTACAAACAGCAGCTAGTCCAATATTGTACTTGAAAAAAATTTCCCAAAACCGTACTTTTAAGAAAAAAGACCAGGCTTAGAAAAAGTTGTATTACTTTCCTAAGAAAAAAGAATATAAGAAAAGGTGCAAAAACACCCCAAACAAGCAATGTGAAATGGAAAAGAGGTTCTAATTGGCATTGGAAAGAGAAGCAACAGACAGAAACAGGGAGCCTGTGATTGTGAAGAAACAGACAAAATGCACACAAACAAAACTATTAAAACAGTCTCTAAGTTGTGAGAAGGACATGGTACATTGGAGTAAAATTTGTTCTCTACATGTACATACAGTTGAATACCAAAAATTGTCAGTACTGCTTGCAAAGTCTTTGCTATGATTAATATTTTTTATCCAAGTTTCACCATCACAAGCTTTACTTTTGTTTGGCACCATAGGAAAGGCACTGGAGGGTGAATGAGTCAAAGTTAAAATGGGAGAACTGCAAAACCCAAACTCTAACAACTAAAAATCAGAGAAAACCATGTGGATTCTAGTTTCTGTGCATACATAACGATACATAAACTAGTTAAAATACAGTTTATGATGTCTTCAACATGTTTTTAAAGCATTCTTCGTCATTGCCTGAGAGGTCTCTTTTTGGGAGACTTTTTTTGCAAAATTGTTAAGTCTGACAGCTGCCATTAGAGGCGAGGCTGCCACAGCTCCATGTCCTCCAGGTCCAACCTGCTGTGAGGCTGAGCCTGTAGCCCAAATAATACATGTGCTGGCAGGGGACAAATGCCAGCACCTCCACCAAAAATGTCAGGGGGTTGGCCCTGGCTGTGATGGCCATTGCATCCCTGCAGGTTGCCTGGTGGCCTCTCCCAGTGGCAACCAGGAGGACAAGGATGCCCTCAGCCTTGCTGACACTGAACTGGACCCCAGCCTCAACAACCAAACCACACTGATGAGCTCAGGACTCCCTATGAGGTGTTTGCCTAGCAGCTGACAGTGGCACAGACTGGGAAATTTCTCCTGGCTATAGCTTGTCTTCACAATATTGAACTGACAAGCTGTTGCTACAGCAACATAAAGAATTTCCTAAGTAGTGGTGGAAAACCAACAAACAAACAGAAAAAAAAATCAAGCAGTGGATTATTTTGTACCACATTTTGTATTTCTGTGCTGGGAAAAGCTTTAAGTGACTTATTAGCAGCTTCAGAAGTAGCACAGCACAAAAAATAGATCAGTCTTACCACAGGAAAAAAAGCTGCGTATAGGGCTTATGAGGAGCTGAGCAGAAGTAGAAGATTTAAGTAATCAAGGGACACGTTGGCTGTGAAAGTAAAATTTCAGCACATCTGAACAGAAACAACTGATTTTTTTAATGTTGTTCATGACAGGTCCTGAGAACTTGACATGACAAGAGAGTGAAGGCTGAATTCAAATTAAAAACCTACTGTATCTGGCTGACATAAACGCACAGAAGCTCTCAGTGTATGCCAGAGCTTCTACTGTTATTGCCCATATGATGGCTGTATCTACTATAATTTTCTTCCTTGTTATTTTATAGACAAGTAGCTCTTCTTTATGAAAAGAAGTTAGTGAACTAAAAGAATAGGGAGTTTGTAGAATAGAGGAAGAATTGCTAAATTTACTTACTTTCCAAAGCCAGACCAACATATTTAAGTGAAAAAAATTCTTCCAGAGAAATGTTATCAAAAGTCACAAGGACAATGGAACTTGAAATGTGTAACTTGCTGGCAGCAAAATTAGATGCTTACTTAAAATTAAATACTTAGTTAAAATTAGATGCTTCCCTGCTTAGTGCAGGGGGGGTTGACTAGGTGACCTTTAAAGGTCCCTTCCAACCCAACATGTTCTATGATTCTATGATTCTATGATTCTATGATTCTGTGATTCTATGATTCTATGATTCTATGATTCTATGATTCTATGATTCTGTGATTCTATGCATAAATGGCCAACAATAATAATTTGTTGTCCCTTTATCCACACGGGGTAACTAGGAGTAACAGGAAAATAATTTTCTTTTCCCTTCCAAGGGAAAATTCTTGAGAATTCTTGCTGTCAGAGCCTGAATTCATGCGTGGTCCTTAATAGCCCCAAACAGCCTCCTCTGACCCCCTCCAAAGATGCACACACCCCCATATGCACACCCCTGCCCCTCTTCCAGGGGCTCCAGTTAAGCTCAGGTCTGAGTACTGGGTCCCTGCCTGAGCCCTGCCGTAGCTGTCCCCAAGCTCAGCCCTGCTCCTGCTGATCCTAACTTGCTGACTGTGCTCCCCAGATTGATCTTTGACCTCACTCCTCACCTCATGTTTTTCTGGTGACGGCTGCACTGCTGGTGGGGTGCCCTGCTGTGACTGCCCCGCTCTCGGCACCCTGTCGGGGTGAGCACTGCCCTGCTGGCCCTGTGGCCGCCCTCTCACCCTCACACTCCCTGGCTTTTATAACTTTTCCTAGACAAGTACAGTCCCTTGATGCTTAATGTAATTTCCTATACTGGCTATGGCTGGTGGCAACACTTCTGAACAAAGCTATTTTTTTCCTGAGAGAAAGGAAAAAAGTCTCCATTAATTGGCAAAAGTAAGTAACAACCAAACACTCTCTTACCGCTGTGCAATAGCTTTACATACATACACAAAAAACATTATGTTGGTTTCTAATTTTTCTATTAGGAAGACCTTGGCATATCTAGTTAAAACAGAAGTCTCTTGCTCAGATATAGTCTCTGGTACTATAAAGAGTGCTGATTCCTTAAGGAAGGGTGATGTCATGTGTTCCAACAGTGTGCTGAAATGGAGATAATGTCCAAAGAAACTGTTTAATACTGCAGATGACAACAGTTACTCCAAATTTGAACAAACTAATCTGGAACTCATACTTCTGGTCTATATAACATCCTGTGACAGAGTTCCACATTTCATGAGCATGTGAAGAAGTACTTGCTTTTGCATGTTTTTGAAGCTGCTGTTTAATATTTCACTGAGTACACTCTAATTCAAGTACTGCAGGAAATTACAAATGTTCAAAATCTGTTCACTTATGCTAGATTACTCATGTTTTTATGCACTACTGTAATAACCTTCACCTACTACATTGTCAGGAGTTCTACTATTTTAGTCTCCTTTGTATGGAAATGATACCATATCTCTCATCACACTTCCCGTCTTTCTCCAGAACCCTTTTTTAAAAAAATAATTTACTCTATCTTTTCTGAAATATAATGCAGCTAATATTAATGGTATGAGTATATATGGATCTTACAGTGATGCAGTGATGTTCTCTATTTTGATCTACATTTCTTTCATAATATTGCAAACTTTCAAGAGTGTAATAGCTTTTTGTAGAAGTGATGAATTAGGAATGTGAGGCAAGCTCTGTAGGGAGATGTGTTTTATTAAACAAATTGTTGCAAATATAAAAACAGATGAGTTTTTTTGACACACAACCCTTTATTACTTGCTGCTGAACATCCAGGCTTGTGAGTGCTGCATCTACTACATCAACTAGTAGTTCAAGTGATATTTTCAGACAGTTGCCTACAGTAATTCCAAGATTTCAGTTCTGAGTGATACTAGCTCATTTAGATGCTCCCATTTCGTACATGTGGCCTTAATACAATTTGGCACTACAGCTCAGACTCTTTCAAGGTTTACCACAGCGCGATTCCTTTAGTGTCTCAATAATTATGTCTCTAAATACTTCATGTATATTATTGTCAAAGTCAAAATGAGTTTGTAGGCTGCACTGTGGCCTGAGAAATGATGCAATTTCTAAAAGATGTGAGGAGTTGTGAAAGACAAGCTTGCAGATATATCACATTTTTCTGAATTAATTTAGCCTACTACAAAAGATTCATTTATATTGTTGAATAGTTTAATCAGAATATTGTTGAAATTTAACCATTAAAATATAAACCTGGAAAATCTTAAGATTTTATTAAAATCTTAAGGTTTTTCTTGGTTTTGGCTAGAAAATATTCAAATCATAATAATAACAGCTGTAACAACATAATTTCCCCAGTTTAATGGAAAGTTGCATCAACAAAGCAACGTGGGAGAGAATGGAAAAGTTCTTGTCGGAAAAGTTCTTGTCAAAAAGTTGACAAATGGATAAATAAAACACACAGTGAAGCTGAATTAATTTCTATTTCTTGATCAGAATGGCGTGGTATTAGTTTTGCCGAAAAGTACATACATTGTCTTACTTTGGTATTTTTCAGTGAATTTAAGTATCATCATTATAAGTGCTAGGAGTATCACAACCGCCTGTTAACATTTGTCACATCTTTGTAGCATTAAGGTAATACAGTGATATTTTCTAGGTGCAAAAAGAATTTCTTTAGTCATTCCTAAGGATAATATAGGGAATAGAATACACATAACTGCTGAATACATTTATTAATTTTCTACAGCAACAATAATATCAGTGACGTTATGACGACAATGAGTTGATGCAGGAATGCCTTTTAAAATTGATGATAGCCTCAGTAAGTCAAATGTCTTTTTTCTGCACAAGCTGTGGACTAGAATCTAGTTTCTGCAAAGCAAACCTGATTAAAATGGCCTTAGAAAAAACCCTGTCAACCGTATATGCTATTTATATTAGAGCAAGAAATAACTGATATGAATCCTAGAAGAGCATCAAGGCACATTGCAACACCAAAAGCAAAAAAAAAAAAACAAAAAAACAAACAAAAAAAACACCAAATCAAAAAAAGCAAGCAAACAAACAAACAGAAAAAGAAGTTAATTTAGATGTAAAAATGAATTATTTGGAGAAAATTAATGGAAAAATACCATTTACCAAAGCAATTTTGGGAACTATGGATTATTTGTGTTGTGGTTTTAAGACAATATAAATCAGAGTTGCTATATGTGAATTTAAGCCTCTTTTATCTAATAACATCTTCTGGTAATTTCTCCTTTGTTATTCTTACTTCTTTCCACTCAGGACAGTGGTGATGGAAAGAGCATAATGTTTTACTATTCAGTCCCATCTCAGTTGTCATGGATGTTTGGTGTCTAGTCAGTAGTAAAAAGCATGCAAAATTTTGGTGAAGGATTATTATTCTGAGATTTGGATGCCAAAATCCTTTTTTTTTGGAAGCACTGACAAACACTTGCAGTTTTTCTGTAATAAAACTGGGTCTACACTACATTTATTTTCATGTCTTGACACTTTTCCAAAAAGTAACCTAATACAAAGGCACAATTGCAGCTTAAGTTTTCTAAAAGGAAGTCATATCCCTAGCAATGCTCATATCTCCTTCTTACTTCATTTGATGGAGGAAAATAAAAGTAATAATTTATCGTCAGTACCATACCAGATTAGATTTGTTATTTGAGCAGTGATGACTTCCATTCTTTTCTGTCAGTATGAGTCCACACTTAAAAATCCTAATTAAAAATAAAGTAAATCACAATCATTCTGTCATCATGATATGTCTTAATATGTAATATTATTTGTATTTGCATACATCTTATAGACAGCAATTATTCACAGGTTCATTGAGTTATATTGATTAATACTACTGTTGAAATCACATCTAACTAGTTAATAATACTCAATTAATTCAAGAAAATTTATATATTTACAAATATGATTACTTTTATGCAGTTGGAAATGATAACATAGGATATTTATAATCAGCAAAATACTGTAAAATATTGTAGTGGATTTTGTTGATTCTGCTTAACAAACTTACTGTGTATGTAATCATTCAATTTCATTCATGCATCATACCACATCTTTGAAGACAGTAGTAACACTTACTTTACTGTCAAAGTATTGAAAATCATGCCACTAAATATTTTCATCTTGAAATTATCTGTATTTGCAAACTATGTACATCATTTTTGTCTGTCATAATTCTAGTAAACAATAATGTACAATAATCTTTTTTTTCTGTTTAAAAACATTACCTTTTTTGATGTACCATTTGTGTGTGCAGTGTGCATGCAGAAGGGAAAAAACATGCAGAGAAATTTTATTACAGAAGCAACCCCTGAAAAGAGAAGACTGATGATACTAACTATTCTTCTCTGATCAGAGCAATGTTAAAATGTGGAAGCTTTTGTTTTGAAATGTAATACATCAGTAAAATTGATCCTGGGCACTTTTCTCCTAGAAATTGCTAATTAGTACTCTCACTCTGAGTAAATGAAAGAACTATTGAATTTGTGCAATGCTTTACTAAACTCAAAGAAAATAAGAACATATCATAATTTGAGAAAGCTTAAGCAGAGAAGTCATTTTAACTTCATATTCTAATTACACATCATTACCTTCACTAGGCATGTTAGACTTGCTGAAATTCCTGATGCACTTTTCTAAAATGGTGTTACCTCCTGTAGGTCTCAGAATATCAGGTAATCCTGATTATTAAAGTGGAGTGATTTTTAATGAGTGAACAGATAGCAACTTCAGTCCTTTTTCCTGAAATCAATTTATGACTGTCATCTCATTTACAACTTAGGTGCCAGAAATGATGTGCTTTGCTCTGTAGTTCTCTCCACCTTGCTACTCACAAGATGATACTCTTATAGTATAAGCTGTATTAATGTATAATTTAAAAAGCGTGTGGTTGGCATGAGTTCTTATCCTGGATTTCTAGTGTCTTCTTTCCAATATTTACACCCTTAGTGACAGTTCGGCACCTACTTGCTTTGAGTTCCAAAGTCAGCAGGTTAAATCTTAAACTGACATTTCAGTCAGATGCTCTAGGATTACAGTTATAACTTTAAAGGAAAAGTGATGCATTTTTTCCACCACTCCAAGGCTGAGGGAAAAAAAAATTAGGCTTAGAGAAGCCCCTAGAAGCCTGTGTAAATAATAAAACTCTCTATCCTTAGACTATGTGGGATGAAGTACCACCTTCTCTTATGGTTATGAAATCATCAACCCCTCTCCTCCTTTTCATCTGTAAATTTTTGAAAGAGTTTTTGGCTTCATAACCATGCTTGTATTGGTTTTTTCTGCTCTATTTCCCTTTATTTCCTTCAGAAATTGCCTCCTGAATATTTTGTGTAACATGAACAATTTGTTTTCTCATTATTTGCAGCACAGAAGACGAAGAAATTTATGAACTTATGTAAGATTTTGATGTTATTTAAAAACCTACTCTAGTCTCAGTAGTATCTTTACCGTATGAGTTTCTCATCAATCATGAAGTACAGTTGTTGTGTTCTAATCTGCTCACTCAAAACTCATGAATGTTTCCACTATTACTTACAGAGCAAAGAAATATTTTCATCCACTCTTGGGCCTGAAATCACAGATAGATTTAGAATTCAAGTATGCCTGATTTACAGAGAGACATTCTTTTGGGTTTTATTTTCCAATGACTGGATTTAGAATTGACTTTTCAATAGTATGAACATTCCACTAAGCAAATTACAGCTATGAAGTATGGTTTGAATTTTGAAATAAGAAGTTTCTATTTCAGAATTGAAAATTTAACATACAAGACCACATAATTCTCCTTGCTTCACTGTCATAAATCCAGTGTAAGTCTTGTCATCATTTAGCTTACTCCACACTTAAAACAGGTTAAAAGAAAGAAAAATATAACTATTTTCCAGTACATGTCATCAGAAAAAAAAATTTGAAGAAAACATTTCTCTGGTAATGAAATGTTAACAGCTTCTTGTTCTGTGAATACTTACATAAGTAAAAAGAATAATAATTTTGCACCTTATATGGATAAATTAATTGAAATTTCAGTGGGATGTTTCTCATGTGGATCTGTATGTACAGAGCAGTAATAAGTAAAAAATAATCAATATTTTCATCAGTCACCAATATGCAAATAAAAAGGAAACCCAGCACATATGGTCAACTATAGTCATACATATTAGTAATATGATTAGGCTGGGTAATCTAGATAGAGTGCTTTTGGAGTCTGCATTTCAGAAAAGGTTAAGAAATTTCAGATAATGTAAAGAAAAGAAATTAAGTTGAAAATGGGAGAGAGGACAAGGATTTGTAGGGGCAACATTCAAAAGTTGTGGTGAAATGAAGTCCTAATCATACTAAGGTTAGAAAATCATTCCAAGAAATTATTTATACCTCAGAATTGCCAGTTGATTAATGGGAGAAAACACTTGGCAATTTTGACAATGTTTTGGAAGAACCTAAGGACATTTTCTAATCCTTTCATTAACAGATTTCACCCACCAATCTTCATTTTTTTTCTGCCTTTTTCATCCATCTACTCTTCATCTAGTCTGCTGTTGCGAGTCAGAAAGAAGTCCTTTGTAGGAACTGTTGCTTTAAGATTTAAGGCTTTTTGGATTTTTATGACTAGGTAACCTTATTCTTTTGTACTCCGTTTATATAGGATCAGACCTGACAGCTACAGGGCTAAGAAGTCTATGGCAACTGAGTATAGATAGAAAAATCTCAGTGTTAGAACTGCACCTACCTTTTAAAAGAACCTAAGTATATGATCCTCTTAAAAATGAAAAAAAAAAAAAAATGCATGTTTTAAAATTGATAAACTTCTGTGAATAGAAATATTTTTCTCTGCATGACTCATAAAAGGTTGTGTTTAGGTTTTCTTATGATCAGCATCCAGAAGTATCGTTTTGCAAATACAAAAATTGCAAGGCTGAACGCAGTCTGAAAGTATAGTAGAATCAAATATCAGGGACTGATCTCAAATCAATAGGCAGTTCCATTGCTGAAACTGAATGTCTCGTGGCAAACCGCACGATTTACAGCTTAAAATCAATTAATTCAAGGTTTGTTCCTAAAATATTAATGTTAATAAAACAGTGTTGTAAGAGAAACCTCTTTTTTTTTTTTTTTCTGAGAAGACACTTAAAAATGTCTTCTCAACATGATCTGAAGTCGCTGCCAAATGCATAGTATAAAAAGCCTGTTACTCTAAAAGAAAAAAAAAGTTAAAAAATCTTAATCTCTCTTCCAACTTCCTAGCTCTACAGCATACAGGCAGTTACCTCATTTCCTGCTGCACCAACCCTGATTTTATCTTTTTTAAATTCCAGAAAGATTCTGATGTTTTAATCAAAAACAGAGCATTTTAAAAATGCTACCTTCTTTTTATTAGAATCTGCTCATCAGAACAGAGCACAGAATGTTGATGAGGCTTGCCAGTCAAAATCCTCCATCAAAATTGAGATGTTCAACTTTGAAACTGTCATATTTTAATTTACCTACTGATCTTTCCATCATATTTGCATGTAGGTAATACAAAAATAATCATATTTCTGATACAAACAGAAATTTAAAAAATACCGAGAATCAGCCTTTCTGGACTTGGGATAGTTTTCCATCTGCTTCAAATCAGTATCTTTTCACTACAAAGCACGATGTGGGTTATTTAAGTCTTCTTTGGAAACACTGGGAAAACATTAGGATATCATAATAACTCTACATTTACAATATAACATATTTTATTCCATAGAAATAACACAAATTACTAAATAATAGAATTCAAGTACAAAAATTCTAAGATCAGAAGGTACTGTACGATTGCTGTAAAAAAACCCCATCGTGAGTTCAAGTCACTGTTCTTTCATTTTATTTTGTACCAAGTATAAATTCAACCAATGTCTCTTAATTTCCAAAATAGTAATAATTCTTTTCATGCATATGTACTAATAAAAAAAGTGCCTTGATTCTGTTAAGGAAAGCTAGGCCTGCATATTTCATTTATCATGTCAAACATTTTTGGCTATTACAAAGCATGCTGACAAGCTGTAATTTAGCAAAACAGGTCATGTCATTCTTTATATAAGATAAAAAAACAATGGTGCCTTAATTGCCTTTAAAAGTTACAAGAAAGATAAGGCTGCTATGAGCACTAGGTCAGTCCTTTTGTTGAAAGACATGGAATACCTTTCCACAAGGAGAGCATCTATCTATATGAGAATTTGGGGAGGAGGGTTATGATAACAGTCTATATAAAATAAAGTTTGGAATAGAGAAGGTGAATAAGAGTTAGTTTGTTCTTCTAATATAATAACTGGGTATAAGTGGGTTTATTAAATAACTTTGGGGGCTAAATGGATGCTTTTACTAAAATCAAATTTTGATCTGTACATATTGATCCAGTCATTTGACTATTGAGACTAACTTTGGATTAGGTTGCAATATGGTGAATTTTTCTTTTGAAAATACAGTCCATTTGGGAGTCAATGAGAAGGGATAAATCTTTTAATTTGTTGTCTAACTACTTATTTTATTAAAAAGTTGCTTGCTGCTCTTGCAATGTCCTGAAAAATCTCTGTCATTTTTTTATTTCTGATTCTGACTCAGGTGTACCTGTCCTAACTTATTTATTGAATTCCTTTTCCTATGTTGAATGGTTTAGTTGTTTTCTTTATCTAGTTTTTTGTTTTCTTTTTCTAGTTTTGATTCAAAAGAGACAACTTTTCAGTTTTACATCACCTCAGTTTGTCCTTTTTATTGATTCTGCATTTTTTATTTCAAAACCACTTAAAAAAATCTTAAAGTCTAAACTATGAAAAGCAGTAATTAATTTCAGTCAAAAAGGGGAAAGATGTGCAAACCATAGTTTTTCTAAGTACAAAAAAAATAAAAGGAATTGAATGGTAAATATTCATAATGATAGAAGATGAGAGAAATAGCACCAGGATGGTGTGATCCAAATGGTAAAGGAGTCTGACAACATGTTATAAATGAAAGCATTACTGAAGCAGTAGGAAAGATAAGCAACAACACCCATATAGCAACTCACCTAATGCCTGACAGCAAACACATGATCATAAGCAACGCTGTGGCTTTTGAATGCAGGTAAGAGTCACGCAGCTGTTTGGTTCCACCAATGGCAGTAGGATTTGAGAGAATTATATTTTATGTGATTAATGTGGGAGGCATCCTGCCCACACTGTTGATGTCTGTCAGAGGGCAGGGTGTTGGCAGTCTGTCTACGCTGCTGGCATGGGTCAATGGAGCAGGAGAGTTGGAGAACCTATGCTATGAGGACAGGCTGAGAGACTTGAAGTTGTTCAGCCTAGAGAAAAGTGTAATGATAGGATAAGGGATAATGGTATCAAACTGAAGGCGGGTAGATTTAGATTGAATATCAGGAAGAAATTCTTTACTGTGAGGGTGGTGAGATGCTGGAACAGGTTGCCCAGGGAGGCTGTGGATGCTCCATTCCTGGAAGCGTTCATGATCAGGCTGGATGGAGCTTTGAGCAGCCTGGTCTAGTGGGAGGTGTCCCTGCCCAGGGCAGGGGGGTTGGAACTAGGTGATCTTTAAAGTCCCTTCCAACTCTAACCATCCCATGATTCTATGTCAGGAGGCAGGGTCTCAGATAAAACAGTGAGTGTTAATATATAGATAATTACGGCCTTTTCTATTCTTAAATCTAAATCATTCTTTAGCTCCTAAATTCAAAGAACTTTGGAAGTATAAATATTTTTAGTTGCAAATAGTAATTTGAACTGTTCATAATAAATAAGTTATTCTGCAAATAAGTTGTATTTTCCTTTTCTATAAATCAATAGAAACAAACTTTAATTAGTGCAAATTTGTACATGCTACGGATTGTTTTGGCATGTTTCCTAAAAAAATATTTAAATCTATGAAGTATTTGCAAACTCTTCTGTATATTGATTTCCTGCAAGTTCCTGTTTCTTTTTTTAGGAATGAAACTTTTATAAGCAAGAAAAAGAGAATGTAATAAATAGTGACATCAACAACAGCAACTTCCAGGTGTCAGTGCAGAATTTCTTTATATGAATCTTAGTTCAAGAAGATATCAGAATAAAGATATAAAAAAAAATAAATCTGAGACTACAAGAATCCTTATTTAGAAAAGAAGTAGGTAATACAGTTATATAATTCAATTGAAAAGTCATAACATTTCTGTTTACTCAACCAGCCCACAGGAAATGACAAAACAGTTCTGCACAGATTATCTAAGAGATGTTTCATCATGGTTCCTAACGAACACATACAAAAAATTAATGGCACAAGTGTCCAGACAAAGGTACTGAAAAATTCAACATATTTGAGCTATATTTAAAAAACAAAAAAGAACTATATATTGTATAACTAGAAAACTTCACACGTTAATTAATGTTTGAAGACATAAACCCCTCTATTATTTTTGTTGTCTTCCCACAGTCTCATTCTCCGCTTCTGAAAACTTTGAGGGATATAAAGCAGTGAGACCATCAAACAGAGGCTGGTACATAGTGTTTGGGGGTGAAAAAAGTAGATGGAAGAGGGATCTTGACATTTCTTGATAAAACTGATAGGATTGCTCCTATATGTATGTCACTCTAAAATCTTTGAACTCTTTCTCTATCCAGCTGAAGATGTCACTGCAATGTCTAAGTCTTTTCAGTCAAAATGTGAGAGATTCATCATGGAGCTTCTTCAGTATCTCTTTTTTTTTAAGGATCTCTTATTCGATGACTGGAGATAAAGAAGTAGCTGTTACTGCTAATTAGAGAACACTGGGCACTGAGCAGGATACATCTGTATACTTCATCTGCTTAATACATCTGCTGAATACAGCAGAAAAATGCCACTATATCAAGACTGTTGATATGGACATTTATTCAATTAGTCTGTAAAAACATGGAAATTATAAATGGTGCAAGCAGACCAAAAGATGTTCTAAAACAATAGTATCTGGATCAAAACTTCTCCGAGACAGATATTTTTGATGTATTTCTGCAGTACCTAGGTCAGTGGGTCTATGTCTATGTATTGTGGCAATAAGAATTAGAGAGTCACTTGGCCATGATACTTTATGATTTTCAAAATCTGTCTTGTTTTCCATGCTTTTGTTTTCAACCTGTACTTGCTGAATATGAGTAATATTTTTTCTTAAGTTCGGTCCCTAAAGTGGCATTTTTGACTCAACATTTCTAGTCCATTCCAAATGGAATAATAGTATTGTTTTCTATTCATAATACACATTTATAAAAAATGCAAATAATGCCAATAGTGAGAACTTACTGACACTTTCCCTTGCAAGTGAAAACAATGATAAACATTTGAGATAAGCATATAATTTACTTCTTATGATTCTGTGTTTCCTAGAAGGTCTGTGAAATATCCTGATTTTAAAAAAGAGAAAACATTCTGCTAGTCAGTTAACATCAAGTATCAGCTCTTTCCCTGAGTGGTACAGAAGAAAGGTGATTTCCTTGGGGAAAAGCCACATGATGGCATTTTAATGTAGTATATTTGGTGTCAAACACAAGTCACATCCGTGTCAACAACTGTGAGATCTCTTTGGGACGAATTGCGGATCAAAATATTAACATTCATTATTTTTACACATCAAACAGTTGCTCTCAGAAAGTCAAAGTGGAATAAGGAAGTAAAGAAAGATTAAAAAAAAACCTGTAAAAGGATGCATCATCTGCATGAAAATGTTATCTGAGACCAAAACCTATCATAATGACTACTAATGAGATGATGTACTGAGAGAGAATAAAAAGAGGCTGAGTTGAGACTCTAGTAATAATTATAAAAGGATTCAAATAGGACCTGGTTAAACAATGCCAGGAATGATCAATGAATTAAGTATCATTCAAGACAAGTAAGATCAGCAAAGGTGAGTCCCAAATGATAGCTCAGACTACCTAACAAGATCTGATAATTAATAATGTCAACAGAGGCAGAAGTTTCTACTGTTAATAAACAAATCTTATCAGAGGCTTAGTTAAGAGGTTGTTTGCAAAGCATTTTCTCTTCCTTCCTGAGTCAAGACTGTTACAAGAAACACTATTTGTTATAAGATAAATATAGCAGATGCATTGACATTTTTAGATATAAATAAAGGACTTAGCTGGTCAGCAATTTTAAAGCAGGTAAATGTAGAATATTGTTTAATTTGTTTATATAGTGTTATGTAATTGAAAGTTCTTCATTGCCTTCTCACTGGAATGTGAGGTCTAGTGGTACTAGTGTACCAGTATTTGAAGACAGTTTTTTTGACCAAGATGATGAAAAATCTTTCTCTACTTGTCCTCCAGACATTAAACTGCTCTGTGCTAAGAAATTCTGAAGCATGTGGTTATACCTTCAGAGATGTTAAAAAGGGAGTTAACCATGTTAATCTATTTGTCATAGGCACAAGAGAAGCAGCAGCTGATCCTCATGTATGGAACATGTATGGAATGAGTGTATTTAGTGTACTTTAAAATAAACTGCAGATGACAGATGAACTCTGCACAGAATGGGGGAAAGATTCCTGGCTTTTTCAAATCATGACTCTGAGGGGTTTGTTTCAGCAATTATAGACATTTTTTTTTGTCACAGTAATATCTTTTTACCAGAAGCCTCAGACTCATTCAAGATTACTTGCGTACTTGCTAATCTTCCTTCCATTTTTCCAGACTGGATGGGTTATTTGTGCTGGTGGTGAGGTTGGGATATTTCACTATCTGTTCTATCATTGCTCTTGCACTTGCTGTTCCAGTATTAGTTCTTGCACAAAATTGATTGTACATTACTGGTTAGTGTTTTGAACAGGGTTAGTCATGGATAAACATTGATTATCTTAATCCGTATTTTCAGTGTTACACCTGGCTCAGTAACATATCTCTACAACCCATTCGTTAATGAGAATGGTGTTTTTCACTTCAGAATCCATATAGCAGTTATTGGTTGTGTCTTTTACAGCCTCATTTACACTTGATTATGTAAGACCACTGTATGCATGTTCTGTTTCCAGTTGGCTTGACTTGCATTTTGCTACAAAATAGGCAGACTCACTTATTTCTCATTGGTTTAGATTATGTAAATTCTGGTCCTACAGATGAAATCTTGATTTTTTTAGATTCAGAGAAAAGATTCTACAGTTTTCACTGAAGATAGAATTCCACAGAATCATAGAACTCTAGAATCATAGAATAGTTTGGGTTGGAGAGAACCTTAAAGATCATCTAGTTCCAACCCACCTGCCCTGGGCAGGGACACCTTCCACTAGACCAGGTTGCCCAAAGCCCTGACCAGCCTGGCCTTGAACACTTCCAGGGATGGGACATCCATAACTTCCCTGGGAAACCTGTTCCAGTATCTCACCACTCTCACAGTAAAGAATTTCTTCCCAATGTCTAATCTAAATCTCCCCTCTTCTAGTTTAAAACTATTACCTTTAGATACTGGAAGGGCCCTTTAGATACTGGAAGGCTGA
>VXBO01012353.1:0-34180 GCA_013400135.1 Rhinoptilus africanus
ATATATATATACATATATAAAAAAAACCCAATCAAGTCTAGCCTGGATTTTGCTATGATTGTGTTTTGGTTTCTAGTGGTGGGGCAGTCTTGCACTTACAACTTACTCAGTATTATAAAAGCCTGACACACAAACAAAATGACTAAACACATCGTAGATTTTCTTTAAAAAAGAAAAAAAAATCTTAAGTGGTGCTGTCTAGGTGATGGATATGATTGTATAAATAGCTTGATTTTATGCTTTTTACTGTCAATTTTTATTGGTACACTTTATTTTCTCCCACATTGCTTTTTTTTTTATTATTATTATTATTTTTAACGTGATGCACAAAAGTTGCCCAGCACACCATCAGAAAGTGACCCTCCCCGATACCCCGTCCCCCTGGAAAAATTCTAGCCAGCAATTTTTGACATTTGTCTTTCCCTTTTATTGGGCATATATTGCCTTTTCAGTAGCATTTTTTTGCATGCATATATATGTAGAAAATCTCTTGCTCATCACATGTTTAAATGTCAGCGGGAAGGGAAGAATATATTATTGGAATATTTTTGGTTTGTTTTCTCTGTTCTGTCTGTCAGGATAATATTGGACACCGCTTACTCCAGAAACATGGGTGGAAGCTGGGCCAGGGATTGGGAAAGTCACTGCAGGGTAAGTCCAGTAGCTTGTATCTGAAACGTTCAATGCCAGCTTCAGTCTGTAACAAAATTATTTCTGCTTTTTTTTTTTTTGTTCCTAGATTAGATTTTCTTTCCGTTATTAATATATCCAAACAAACGCACTGTTGAGTTTCATATTTAGCAATTTGCCAGTGGAAGCTGCTGCCTCACTTACCGGTACAGGTTAGACACGACGTGTGTGTGTCGTGTATGGATCACCGCGTTTGGCCTCGGAGGGAGGTAAATTAACTGCCTACTTACTAACGGGTAGATGTGCAGCTTCTAAAACCGTAATAACAATATTCTGCTGGCTGGATGCTTTGATATGAAAAGAATTAAAAATACAAGCTGGTTCTGGGGATCTGCGTGCATGTTTCATGGTGGTGTCAGGAGCCGTTAGAAAGCGGGTAAAAGGGCCCACTGAAGACTGAAAGCGGTGGCAGAGGTTCTCACGGATGGGCTTCTGGTCTTTCCAGAGGGCTTTCACGGCTTTGACTTATTCCTGTTCCCCAGCAGGCTGTTTGTCAGGGATTGAGCAAATCTCCTTGAGACGCTGTAGTGCTGGTTGAGCCAATGCACTCGGTCCTCGTGCTGTCTTGAGCCTCGGTTCTCCCCGTAACGCCAAATCCCGTGGTTTAAATTGAGCCTGTGCTGGCCAATCTGTGTGAGTGGCTTTAGCCATTCCCCTGGCCACTAGTTCCTCCTCGGCAGAGGTCCCAGCCAGGTGGGAGCACACAACCAACCCTGTCGTGTTGAGAAGAACTGAAGGCAGTGCTTCCCATCAGTTCCTCCTCCTGAGCTGCCAGTGGATCCAGCGTCTGGATACTGGGAGTGGGGTGCTTGCTATTACGGCAGGCACGAGAACCTGGGCAGGTTCTGTAGAAACCTCATGAGGCGTTTGAAACTGAGTTTCTCCGAGTAACTCCCTCGTGTTCCCGTACCCTTAGTCTGAAGACCTGGGAGCTTGTAAATGGACTTCCCTGTCCCTGCAGTGAGCCCACTAGAGATGTGTCTGTGCTGTGGAGGAGTGCTGGGAGGTAACGAGTTCTCTGAGCTTTGGGAATGCCTATTAATTTCTCCGATTAAGGCACTCTTAACTTTTCAGACAGGGCTGCGTTGGTGGTTAATGCTTCTTGCTTCCTCTAACATGGTGTCATTTGAAATCCTCTGGTTAATGCATGGCGCTCTTCCCAGCCCTCTCATGTCCCGTGCTGGTGCCAAAGCTCCAGACCTGGTTGTAGTCGTCACCTCTTGGGCTTCTGCTTTGGCGTGGTGTTCACTGGATGTGTGGTTGGCTCTGCGTTCTCTTTTGGGTGCCCCGTATTGCTCTGTGCGTCACCAGTGCGGGAACGCGGAGACTTGAAAGAAGCTGAAACCCTCTCCAGCCCCGGTGGGGTTTGGACGCACCGCCCCGAGGGTTCCTGTGCCCTGGGGTGTTGCAGGCGCTGACGTGATGGAGCAAACAGCAGATGAGTGTACAGTCTTGGGTTTGGGGCAAGAGCGTGGTGTCACCGTGTCCTGAGGACAGAGAGCCAGGGCTTCCCCTGGGGTTGATCAGGCTCTTGCTTTTGGATACTCTTCCAGAGTTAGATATTCCCACTCAGCATTTCCAAGTGTTGAATTTGCACTGATCTCTTACGTGTTATTGAAGCTCTGATGATTTGAACTGTCTGGAATCTACAGAGAAATTCTTAGTATGGGCTGTGAGGGTTTTCCTGCATCTGCTGCATTTTAATTGACATTTGGTAATTAAAATAGCCTGTCTAGTTTTACCCAGGTAGGTGCTGAAACCTCCCGGACGCGGGGTTTGCAGAGCGTGCAGGAATCGGTTCTGCTCGACAGAAAGACGTCAGGGGCACTCCCTCCTCTTATGAGCAGCTACAGCCTGTGCCGGTGGCACTGACGGTCGTGTTGGGAGTGCTTAATTCATTATCCAGTGACCTTTTTACAGGAATCTTAAATTGTCCCAAAATCCAAATATAAACTGCCAGGAAGGAAACATTTGCATGCAATTTTCATCTTATTCTAGGAGTTTGAAGAGTAAGGTCGCTCGGTGTGTACTGAGTATCGAAGAGCAAAACAAAAAAGTTCTTCCCCTCTCTTCCACGCTCCCTTCCTGCTCAGCAGAGACCAGGAGAGGTTTGGAAGGAGGTGTAGGAATAGCAAACGCAGAGCATCTCTGTTGGGAACCCTGCGTGCTTTGTGCTTGTGCTTGAGCCTCAGCTCTTACACAGCCTACGGTTGAGCGGTCCAGCAGAAGGAGAACCACTTCCAGTAGGTTGTCGCTGCGGTTTTTGACCTCCCGCATTTGGCTGCAGAAGGCATTTGCCGCAAACCCTCAGAAAACTAAGTTTTGGGTTAAGATGGAAATGATGCTGCATTCATCTTTTTTCCATGCAGTTGACTTCACAGGGCGCAGTTCCGTGCACAGTTGACTTCAAATTAAAAGGAAGTTGAAGAGTTCAGTGAGCTTATTTTTGTTACGTAGCTTTTAATCCTAGATGTTCATCTGAACTGGGGCTCCCTCTTTAGTTTCAGTGAATCTTAGTTGTGCTACGTTACACATGCCAGTCAGAAATACTCATTTCTTCTAGTAAGACCAGTATTGTTGTTCAACAGGAACTTGTGATGGCTTCCGTCGTGTTAACTCCCCGCTGCGGATATAATCCAGCGGTGGGAGTGCTGAACTCTTTCTCTGGGTGGAAGCTGGTATAGCCTAAAATTCACGCTTGCCACTTGCTGGTGCTAAACCTGAACAGCTGCAGCACGAGGGTGCCCAGCACATTGGCTCCTTCCCTGCAAAATCTCAGACGCAGGACGGTTTGTACCTGCCGGTGCCGGTGCCATGTGGTGTAACTGGTTAACCGTCAGGGCAGGCGTCTGTGTAATGCTGGTGGAAGAGCTGAGCTACTCAGGTAAGAAAACAAATAATCCCTGTCCTTAATGAGAGGAGCTGTTTCTCTACCACATCGGCATCCTTTCTTTTATTTGAGAAGTGTTTTGAGGGGGGTATCAGACAGGGGTAGCACTGTCGTCTCCGACCATGCGGCTGCTGGAATACTGGTTTGGAGACGCTCGTAATGAATTCAGCAGAGTCATTCCTCTGCTCCTCTCTTCTGATGCTTTTTGCATATTTTTTTCCCCAGACAACTTGTGTTATATTTGGAAATGATGCTTCAACTTGCTCACCGCCAGTGAATATGAAAAAGCAGAACAGGGGGTTGACAGGGATTATTTTTTAATCTGGAGAGTATGGTGCGGGGAACTGCTTTTCTGTAGAGACTGTGTGATGGTTGTGCCCTAACAAAGGAGAAAATGGTGACTGAAGGTCGCTTAGTCTTCCGGGGGGGATGACAGGACAGGCGTATAGTTGATAATCTGGAATTCTGTGATCTGAACAAATAAAGCTAGAAAAGATGTGGTTCAGAACACCGGCTGACCTTCCTGCGCAGTCCTGTGCTAAATGAGACCGAGGATTCCGAATAAATCGGAGGAGTACCACGAATCGAAGGGGAGCAGGAGGGCTGAGTGAAATCTTGAATTCAAAACCCAATGATTTCTCTTGGAATAAGTATTTCACATTAAGTTAAAGTAGTGTTATGAAAAGCATTGAGAGATTGACGTGCAGAAGTGGTATCATTTTAATCATACTTCTTGAAAATATTTTTATAAGCTCTTCACGCTTCCCCTGTGTTTTCAATTTTTTGACAAGTCTTGTTTAAAAATAATGATTCTGTGCTGAAAACTTCTGTTTTCTCTCTTGGTCCTTGTGTGCTTAGTACGAGGTAATAGTACTCTAGGGGTATAGGTGCAAGGCAACCCCAGTAGTTTAATCTCGCATAATTAGAGTAGGGACAACTGAAGAGAGCAGGTGAATGCTGTCCTTAGGAAAGACAGAGGCTATTACTGGGCTTTGCCAGAGATCACGGGAAGGTGGGACTTCATTTGACGCGCTCAGGAGGAGGATGACATGTAGGATGCGCCGTGCAACGACCTGGCATTTCCGAGTGGCCGATATTTTAATTCGACTCTCGAATCCGTCACCTAGCTCATTTGAGGAGTCACAGCCAAAGAACTCTGTGGCGCTCTGGGATGAGGTCAGGACTGCGGCGTGTGTGCGGGGAGTTTCTGATCAAGCTGCCCAGGGTGGACCGGGTGGGCTTTCAGGGGTAGCTAGTGCCCCCGACTCTGGTATTGCTGAGCCAGTTCCCAGCCGTCCCCCCGCTCCTGTGTCTATCCCGCTGCGGTGGGGGGGGTTGGAGGGTGCTGGCCCATCGCTTGGGAAGGTTTGTCTGATGTTTTCTGGTCATACAGAAGGGACCCTCGGGAAGGACTGACCAACTTTGGTCAGGGCTGGCACATACTTACCTAGTCCCCACTCGAGTAGGCGCTGGGTAGTAACTGTAATTATTCAACACACTTTTCTAATTTTGCCTTTTTAAAGTCCTCTCTTACCGAAATGTGTTTCACTCCAGCCTTGACGCTTTAAAAACTGCTCCAACACCTGTGGAGAAAGCAGTTAAGTTCCCCCACACCACCAGCTATCTCCCTTCACACACAATGTGTAGTGTGTAATTAATTTGATACGCCGAAAAGCATGGATTTAATTCATGTTCCCACAGGATTCCCAAGGCTGGGATTATCCTGGTCTCTTGTGGTATCTGAGAGGTGAATCAGAATCTAGTGTTTTGATAGCAGCGGATCTAGTTGCTATCTAAACAAGGTAGTTGTCTATCAAAACGAAATCTAGTGTTTTGATGGCAACAGATAACATATGTTTTTGTCATGGCGTAGTTACTCTTAAGTAATTATGTTGTTGAATCAAATAGCTCAGAAAATCTAGGGGTTTCACGTAGAACTGGAATTGAGCCTTGAAACTTCATGTAAGTTTGCTCCTCGGCTGTCTGTAGGGGACTAAGGCAGCTCTTCTGTGATGATTGCTTGATTATTGTTGTGACAAAACATGGAATTACGTTAAGTTTCAAGGTGGGTGGCAAGACTCTGTGGGATGCTGTTTTGCACTAGCACTTGGGTTGTCTCAATTTTTCCGAAAATAAAAGCGGGAGGTGGTGATGTTTAGAAAAGGGGCAGGACCCCCCCTTTGGGGGCAGTTAGTTGAAGCGACAGTAGCTTTACCTGTAGCCTTTGGTCCCAAAGAAAGGCCTTCTGTCCCCTGATTCCTATTTCGTGATAGCTTCCTTTTCGTTTGCTTGTGGTTTTAGTGAAGTTTTGGCGTGGTTTCAGCATGGCTCTTCTTGAAAGGCTGGATGAATCTTCCTGGAGAGCAGCAGCACTTCCCATGCCGTGCTGCTGTGGAGGAGGCAGCACCGTGTAAAGCTGCGAAGCCCTTCCTGTGCGCTTGGTCTCGTCCGCTCGGCCTAAAAACAATAAACCCTTTACACATTGTCAAGGCGGTGCTGCTCCGCCTGCTCAAGGTGTGCTGCAGGCTCGCGGTGTAAACCGCCCTGGTGACACGTGGACAGCCTTTGACTTTATTTTTATCCTTTCCTGAGCTTATAAATGATCTAACAAGCTGGGTATATCAGATTTGTTAGGAGATGCTAGAATTCAGTTCCTCCATCGAACTGTATCTTCATGGCATGGTTTTCAATTAAAAAAAAAAAAAGCACAAGTAGATTTCTGCTCTGACTTGCAAATTCTGTGATGATAAATATAGTCATCACTTTCCCCCCTCTCCATCCTTCAGTTATACTGTGCTGCGGTTCTTATTTGGCACGTTCTTCGCTAAATCTGTTCAGACAAGCTCTTGTTTTCCCTCTTGATATAAAGGCTGAGCGCAATGAAAGATCGGAGGCGTCTGAAGGAGGACGTGCAGAGAGGAGGGGAGCCTGCAGGTGAAGCGGTGTCCCATGGCTCAGGCAGGAAACAGCCCTTCCCCGGCAGCCTCCGCCGTAATTCTCATTTCTGAGATCAAGAGCAGGAAGAGTCGCTGTTCCAAGACCCCGTCAGGTGGCCGCGGGTGATGCACACCGTGTTTTCTGAACGCCGGCTTCGTTAGATGTGTGAGGGGTAATAAGCAGAGCTTCAACCGCTCGAGTGACTGATCTCAGGCGCAAACGCGACGGCGTGGCAGCTGCGGCCTGGGGAAATAAGCGCAGGGTTTGAATTCCAGAGGTCTTGAATCCTGGCTCTGTCACCAGTTCCCCGAATGGCTTACAGTGAATATATGAACGTATTTTTCCATTTGTTAAATCCTCTGATCTCATGAAGGCAGACAGAGTAGATGTTTGTGAGGCCTTGAGAACACGGAACAATGAGCATCCGAGAAAAACACCATGAGGAAATGAGTAATGTTATATTTCTTTCTGGGTTTTGAAGCTTTGTAATAAACACAAGAAAATATGGAAGAGAGATAAAAATGTTAAACAGTGCCTTTATTCATTAAGAATGGAGTGATTTGTCAGTCTTAGCCAAGGAATAGACGTGAACAGAGTCTTATCTTCTTGTATCTTAACACATCCTCACGGGAACCTGAGTTCTGGCGTAGACTAACGTTTCCACGCTTCTGTTTGCAACATCAGTCACTGCAGGAGTTTTAAGACGTACTATTTTCCTGTGAAGTTAGCTTTGAAAAACCTGGGTAATGTGGCTTTGAAAGCCTGCTATCATCACACCGATCTTCATCGCCGTGTGGAAATCCACAAGACCGCAGAGCTGGAGGAAGGTTTACTCAGTGCCTCCCGTGGGGAAGCGCTTGTCCCCGTGTTTGCTTTTGAACGTGTGAGATCCTTCCTTTGATTACGGCTGATAAGTTTATGGGTTACTTGGGTGTGCGTAGTCAATGAAATCATTGTGCTTTCAGTGGCGTGTGCTGCTTGTGACAGAAATGTCCTTCTCTGGGCTGAGTGTCAGGCTTTGTTGCCCTTTGTGTTCGTATAAGGTTTGAGCAGGTTTATTAAGCTGTGCGAGGTGGGTGTGTGGGAAGCGAGTGCTCATGGCCATGCACAACCTGCTCCCGCTCTCGCCGTGTAGCCTTAGGTCAGCCGTTTCCGCCTACCGGGGTGAAGACAGACGGCAACTCACCTCTGATTTCTGTTCTAGATCAACCAGGAGCTATGTTCTTGCTCTAACGTCTTCCATGTCCTTCTTTAATACCGTTGATCCTCACTGGGGTTAGGGATGTTTTTGGAGCCAGACTCTGCTCTGTGCCTTCCCTTGCAAAAGTTGAGGGAGCTCTGCTTGGTTTTCAGCAAGTGTCACCTTTCGCTTGAGCGTTGAAGAAGTTTGGAGCCCCTCTTTGAAGTTTTCCTTGTGATTGGGGCATTTGCAACTTGCCTTTTGCTTGTCTTTCTCCCTTGCTTAGTAAGGAGTAAGTTTTTGTGTTCTTGGATAACAATTTCTCCTCACTGAGACTTGACGGATGACAGACATTTGAATTTCTTGATTGTTTGTCACCCCTTCCAGAAATAGAGCGTAAACAGGATGAGGTCGCAAATCAAATTCCCCAAGGAGACCAGGATAAAAGGCTGCCCCTGTTTGTTTGCTTCTTGCAGCAATCGGAACGAGCTCAATAACTTAGCATCGTTTTTAGCCAGCGAGGAGCACCACAGAGCATGCCAGGGCTTGTTCCCTGGGAAAAACGAGTGGAGTTCCTCATCTCTCCCCTGTTGAAGCACCGAACGAGGAGTCTGAATGGCCAAGGTGAGGGCTGTGGGGCTGTCGGCAGCGCCCCGTGGCTGTGGTGCGTTGCTGGAGGCGCCCACGCCGGACTGCGGGCACCGATGGCCTTTGGCAGCCCAGAGCAGGGTTTGCACCGCAGGTACCGCACGCGCCGACCCTCATCCACCGCGGCAAACCCAGGCATGCCATGGCGGAACACCCCAGCGCTGCCTTCGCACAGCCGTGGCTCTGACCTCTGCCGTAACACCTTTCCAAGAGCAATTAAAACCACCTAGAAGGTTGTCTCTTACCGTGGGGTTGTTTTCGGTTGTAGCATAAAGATAGCGAACGAGGAGAAATCCTCTGTGCTCCATGCGATCACGTCCTGTGGTTTGTATCCTCCCGAGGCGCTCGGTTCATGAAATTCTCCTCCGATGAAGAGTGTGATACCAGTCACTCCTCGAGGATTATATCCCGCAAAGTTGTACGTGGGAGGAATTTCTATTAAGAAGTCAACGCAGTGGGCAGGATTAAGGCTGTTCTGTTGCCTCTTGGTGCTTACATGCTGCGCAGAAGTGATACAGTGAGGTATATCTGATGGAATTACCTTAACGCCTAATTTTGGGGGTGCATCTCATTTATTTTTTCCCAATGGGAGCATGCTGTTCTTTTTGTCTCTTCAAACAGACCATCAGAAGCGTCTTGTGTCTGTGGTGGAGCGTGACGTTGCTGGCGGGAGGAGCTCTGAATCCACAAATTGTCGATGAAAANTGCTAGTGTTGACAACGCCAGTGTTTCGAGCCGGGCTCAGATGGCGGGTCCATCTGGTGCAGGGTCCTGTTCCAAAGGGCAGAGCAGCATCAATCCGCTGTGTCCAGAGCTGGATCCCCAACTCGCAGCCATGGGACACTGCTCCTCCACCTACACCACCCCCTGGGGGCTCCTCCTAAAGCCCCGAAGCATCAGGATTCACTCTTTTGCCAAGATTTGTTAATTTAGAGCACTGGTGGCAAAGTATTCGCTCGTATCCAATAATTTTGTGAAATTAAAAAGGAGTGAATTTGGAGAATTCCGAATTCTGCTTCCTCCCTGACGCTGGTGGGGCTCTGGGCAGAGGGGCGGATTTAGAGGCGAGCGGTTCTTTCCACAAGCTGGGAGGAAGTTTTCCCCATTCCTTTGGCAAGTATATCTGGTCAGTTTTGAAATCTTATTTCATTTTGGAATTAAGGAAATAACTACAAGTTGAATTTACTTTAAGAAATTAGATTTTGTAAGGTGCAGCTCCGCAGCAAGCTGTTTGGTTTTCCCATCCCGTTGGAGGATTATGCTTTATCCTTTCCAAGGATAAAAAACCAAGAGGTTTTCCCCTCGTGTGGGAGCGTTTCATGCAGTAGCTCTCTCTACTGTGGGGTTTGCAGCCTGTGACGTGACTGCTCTCTAAAGAAAAGAGTTTCTGACCTGGTTCAGAAAGAAAATACACTTTCTGGGGTGTAGGGACGGGACACGGACGCAGCTTTGTGTGTTCTGCATGATTTACCGTATGGGGGGGCTCATTGTCGATGTGGCCGTGCTTGCAGCCCCGCACAGCGGCATGAAGTGTGGGAATTGTTGCTTTTTCTTGAAATCTCGGTTTTCCCCTTCCGAGTATATCGGTGTACCCAAAAAGGGTTAGCAGGAGCCCTAAAGCTGGGAGCCCTGCAACGTCCACGAGCCACCTTTCCCTGCTGGTAAAATCCCGTTGTTGTGCATGATAGCTCTGGAATAAATTTTCTCGAGGAAGTTCTTTAAAAGGAGAACTTAAAGAGCTTCGTTTAGGTGCTGTTTTCCCCTTTGGCTGGGCTCCATCTTCGCCCAGCCCCTTGGCACCCAGCGGGGCGAGCGGTGGCCCTTTGGCTGTGCGGACCCCGTGGCTCTCCGAGGACACGGACCGAGGCTGCCCTGGCTCCCATGGCCCGGCGGTTTGCGTGTCCCGCCGTGTCGGGGACGGTGGCAGTGCTGTCCCTGGCCCTGTTACCTGCCCGAAGTGCTGGGACATGGCCCTTGTCACCTGGATGTCACGCTGGCTGGTACAGCGTTCGTCATTAAACCATGGTTAAGTTTAAAACAAAGGCATCGCTTTTCGCATAGAGTGTTCCCTCATACCTGAAAAACAGAGCTCTGTTTGACCCAAAATATTGGCAATTGCTTTAAGATCCTGATTTGTTTCCTTTTTAAACCGCCTGCTTAATTGTGTCTCTTGTAAACCGGGCCGTCACCAGGAGCTCGACCGCTTCCGACACCCAAAACTCCGCTCGACACCCAATAACAACTGCTCAAAATCTGCCCGCTCCCTGGTTCCGCAGGGCAACGCATGGCGATGGGGTGGAGGGGTGAGGAAGAAGCCTCATATTACTATTATTTTATTATTTTATTATATTTTTTTTCTTTTTAACCCATCCTACCTGCCTACTACAAACGGCCTATTTTCTGCCCCTCATGGTTTCTGCCTAACAGATGGTGTTTCTTTTTTACAGCGTTATGATCCTGGACTTGTTGTGGTGATGGTAAACTTAGCAGTGGTAATTTTTTATTTTCAGACTGAATTACTCCTTTTGTCATCAGTGCACCAATATGTTAGGCTTACTTTCTCTGTTGTAGCCATCATCCTTCTGCTTGGTCTTTCATTTTCCTTTCCTTTCCTTTCTTTATGCACACTTGTCTGATCCTTGTTCATTAAAGGGTATTGCTAAGAAGGGATGTTTCTGTTTGTGTTAGAACTGCCAAAATCAGTTTAAACGTAAATTTCTAATACTGTCCAAACCTGATTTTTTTTTTTTTCTCCCCCCAACACGATGGGCACTAGCACTTGCTACTGCAATTTCCGAATAGATTTTGAAAAAAAAAAACCAACCAAAAACCCAAAAACTTTGACTGCCTTAGAAGGCAAAAGTACTGATGCATTGATGTACGCAGGGGTTTACGCAGGCGGCATTGAAAGATCTCGATTGCTGGAGAAACAACCAAATAAACACACAAAAAAATTAAACTGAATACCAAAAAACCAAAACCAAAAAGCTTGGAAAAAAAAAATTAAGAAATTAAACAAATTGTTGGCACTTGCTGCCAGCCGTTCCGTTTGGGTTCACCACTTACCAGTAAATCCCTGGCTGAGACGTTATGAAAGTGATATTGCGCTTAGGAAGTCATTTTTATAACCTGTCTTTAATTTGGTCCTTTTGCTAAAAATTGCAGTCACTGCTTACTTTATTATACCATTGGGCGTAAGAGAAACACCTGCAAACGCAGCGCGCTTCAAATGCCAGCTCCGTACCAAATACTATTTCGGATCAGCGCAAGTAAGAGTTTTTGGACTTGGTGGATATACGCCTGAAAAACGTATGGGCGTATAATCTAAACCGGAAAGCCATTAATTAAAATTGACTTGTTTCTGGAAGAAAAACCACATCAAGTCCAGCCGGAGCAGGATCCCTTGGAGAACTCCAGGGTCTGAGATCCGTGGCCCGGAGTAAGGGAAAGCTGATATTGGAGAAGAGAGAAGCTGATGCCTGCACGGGTTTTTCCGAGGCTGTTTTAAAGATTTTTAACCTTTTGCCCATGTGGATGGCCATTTTTGGCATGATTAAAACCTGTAGATCTTTTAGCCCAAAGGTATAATATATGTGTATGTGTGTATAACAAACCAGTTGTTTACACCAAAACCAGAGCGATAATAAGGGCAGTAAACATTCTGTTTTTTCACTCAAGGTACGCAGCGGGTAAGGTAAGTACTTTCTCAGTGGGCTTACATCACAACGACCAGCGCCAGTTGTGATGTAAAAATACAAATAATCATAATAATTAAAAAAAAAAAAAAAAAGCTGTGGTAGTAAAGTGCTTGTCTGCCCCATTTTGCTTTGTTTGGCTGGTTATGAGTGGATTAAAGATATGTTTAAAAAAAAAAAAATCTCCAGCATAGTTTGATTAGTTCAAAGTCAATTTTCTTCGCAACTAGTCCTTTTCACAGCTTACGGGCGAGAGAGTGATGGGAGAGCATCTCTGCGGGAGCTGGGGAAGCCGCTGCCCGACGCCCGTGGCCTGCACCGGGCGGTCGCGCTGGATGGCGGCGCTTTGGCTGCTGTGCTCAGCTTTCCTCACTCCTGGGAAGGGGCAAAAGTCGGCGGGAGGGAGGCTTCCACATCTCCTACGGGACGGGTCCCGATCAATTATTAACGTGGCAGGGCAGTAAAATGTACTTCATGCTTTTTCACTCGCATCAGACGATGAGGAGCACGATGCGGAAGCATCGAGGGGAAAGTCTGCTCCTCAGGTCCTGCCCTAGGACTTGTCATGGCTGAACATTAACCACAAGACTATTTTACGTCACCAGTTAATGTTCAGAAAATACCATTTATCAGTGCCCGGGGTGCATTTAGCCGGTTTAGAGCTGAGAAGCAGGTTTGGCCGTAAGCTGTGAGAATGGCTTGTGTTTGGTTCACTGTAGCTTTCTGGTCTCTGCACTCCAAGGCAAGATCTCTAACCACCCAAACCCAATGTGTAACGCGAGCTGTGGCCACGGAGCGGCCGCTGACCTCCTCTCTGTGTGTTCCTCTTACAGGGAGGACAGATCCCATCCCTATCGTCGTCAAGTACGATGTCATGGGCATGGGGCGGATGGAGATGGAGGTAAGCTCACCCGGCTGCACCCCCCCCAACTCCTTGCACGGCTCTCGGGGAGCTGGTAGGGACGGCGTTTAAAAGTGAGAAATTGCGCGTCAAAGGTAAAGAAGAACATGCTCATAAATCAACACAGGAAGAAAACGCTTCTCAAAAATACAGACTGATTACCCCGTGGGTACCTGAGTTCTGAGGTTGGGATGCTATCCGAAATTCCTGGGCTGTGCGATTTCACATCTGCCTGCTGGCAGCCCCCGCCTCGGATGAGCGAGGCGTTTGGCGTGTGGGTCACAGTGTGGGATGGCAGAACAGGGAGAGTCAAGTACAACACGCAAATCATTCTGTTTCAAACCTCATCCTTCTGACGGTCTCGGTATTTACTTATGATGGTGCAAAGTATTTATGGGACAAATTGCATCTTTTCTTCTTTTTTTTAAAAAAAAAAAATAGCTCGACTACGCCGAAGATGCCACTGAGCGGAGGCGTGTACTGGAGGTGGAGAAAGAAGACACGGAGGAGCTGAGGCAGAAATACAAGGTACTGAAACGGGGCATTAACATCAGAGTTCTCTGGGGATGCACGGGACGGGATTTGTTCTGACAGGACAGAGCGCTCTCCCGAGGCTGCGGTAACGGTAGTAGGAACTGAGTATTTTTGGTTTCTGTTGTCATTCAGATTATTTATTTTTTAACGAACTGGTTATTCGCTTCCTGGAGTTGCCCTTGATGTTTGTTTAGCTGCGTAAGAGCTACAGGATAGCGGCAGGGCTTTCTCCATGTGCTTTGCTCCTCTCCTGGAAGGAACAGCCCTAGGGGAAGCAGCACGTTTCCTTCCCTGGACCCCAGGACTGCCAGGTTTTTCCAGGGAACCTGCCACGTTGTCAGCGCAAAAATCTGCCGATGCAAGTGTTAGGGGGGCAGTTATCAGGTGGAAGTGGAGTACATCTGTCATTACTGAGCCAGCATCACGATAGTGCTGTGTAAATCCTTCGTTATAGGACGTGGCTTCAATTTTGAGAAATGGATGGGCTGGATCCCTTTGGAAGAATTTCTCAGGCAGCATTAAAAAAAAAAAAAATTAAAAAATCTGTATTTCCATAGGGTTTATAAAACCTGTGGGGTTTTTTCGTAAGCCAAAGACTATTATCTCTTTAACGGTAAAAATGGGGCATCGTATTGGCGTTGAGCGTGACATCTTGGCGCGTGGTGGGATTAGCTGTCACTGCGGTCTCTGTGGAGACGTGCTCCTTGCTAGTCCTTCACTCCGCTCTTCCGCTCACCAGCCGGTGGAGTGCCTGGAGTGGCAGGAAAGCCTGCTCGTTGGATTGTCCTGAGGTTTGGGAAGTACCGGGGTTGAAGAAGAGCCCTAGACATTAGAATAAAGTGCCAGTTTTGCATAAATTTTAAATCTTCGAGGAATAATGGAAAAGTAGGTTCAATTCCGTTAAAATGAAACAGAACCATGGCAAATCTAAAATTCCGTTTCACCGGTTCAGCAGTTAATACTGCAGGCAGTTTACTCAGCTATAAAAACGGATAGCCTCCCTTCCTGATTTTTTTTTTCCCCTGAAGTTGAGCCCTTGGCTTGCTTGCTAAGTGAATTGATGATATTTTTGTTCACTTAAACCATTGTAATTACTTTTGAAGCTAATTATTACTTTGGCGCTGAAGGCAGTTAATGATCTCTTCCGGCACGCTTTAAAGTATGACCATGCTCCTAAACGGGCTTCTGCAGCCGGCGCTGAGCGGTTCCTCTATGTCCAGGTGCACCTTCTCCTTGAAGATTTTTCTCTCCTTTTTGTTGCGTTTTGCCTCCTGCTGGGCGGCGTGCTGCTCTCGCGCTGCCGAGGGAAGGTTTGGCCGCTGTCGGGCGGTGTGTGGCCGAAAGCCCGGCTCACCCTGTGCCGCAGGCCCCCAGCCGCCACGCTGGGCATCCTTGGGCAGCATAGAATCATGGAATCATGGAATGGGTGAGGTTGGAAGGGACCTTTAAGATCATCAAGTCCAACCATTAANTGTTCCTGATCCAGGCCAGGATGCTGTTGGCCTTCTTGGCCACCTGGACACACTGCTGGCTCATATCCAGCCGGCTGCCCACCAGCAGCGGCTGTCGAGGACAGTTATTTCTTCTTTTCGGGGTGGCTGGGAGGAGCTCTCGTACGAATCACATGCCGGGGTGTCTCGTCTCAGGTCTGCAGTGCAATTTATGGTGAAGTTCTTGGGTTTTGCAGTTGTCTTTTCAAACGCCGTTGAACGTGTGTTGCGCTCAGCCTGTTTTCTCTGCCTGCCAGCGTTCAGCACAGATTATTTTTTTGTTCAGGCACTCTGTGAAGCAGTAACAGCCTCTCCCAACTCGGGGGTGGTTTTATTAGCATGCTTTATCATTAGGCTCTTGCATTTCTGTGTTAATCTGTGAAAATCGCTGCGGTCGTGATTTTTTTTTTTTTCATGGCTCCGCAGGAGTCCATTATGTACTTGCCAACTGTGGCCGCATCCTGATTAGCCGTTCGGCCCGTCTCAAAGGGATTGCAGATACCTCTGCAACCGAGAAGCGAGCAAGAAATGCTCTTCAGTTCCCTTTTTTTTTTGGTGAGTGTAGATTCTGTTCGTTCAAACGGCTGCGTTTTCATTGTTTAGCCGCAGGATGCTTTCGGAAACAGCCCTACCCTCCACAGAGGAAGCTTGTCCAGGATTTCAGAGGAACCTTAAACGTCATCGTTCTGTGGATCTCACGCTGCTCTGTTTTCCTTTCTTCCTGGGGACCTGCTGCAGGCTCAAACCTCTAGATAGTTTTGTTGGTGGCATTTTTTTTCCTTCTTCACAAGGGCCTCCAATAATAGATGGAAGCTTGAAATAGATTTTTTTTATTATTATTATTATTTAGAAAGTGGACAGTGGTTTAAAAAACCCCAACCTTTTAGCAGTAGAATTTTTCAGATTCTTCTCTGCCTTCCCCCCTCGGGTGTTGAAATTCTTTTACGTTAATTTTGCGTTATAGAAAACATGCTGAGCAATATTATTTTAATGTAATTTTGATGAGGTAACTGGGAGATTAAACCGTATTGCCTTGGACCAAGATCTTAAATAAAAAGAAAAAAAGCTTTCGTAGTATTATCAATCTTAAATGTTTGCTAACCCCTCTTGCTGGTGCGAGGAAACTTCCCCGTAAGAAATTTGTATTGAAGACAAACTCTTATAGGTGCTTTATCTCAAATGTTAGGCTATTTTTTCTTAGATAATTTCTTTATTCCTGTTGAACTGCACATGGTAAATAGCTGTATGGGGGATGCTGATGTTGGTACAGAATACTTTGGAATACAGCAGTTGGAGCTTTTTCTTTTTTTGAAGTATGCACCGACATAAATCACCTTGTTAAGGTAAAGCTTAAGAGTATGATGGTTTATTAATTTTGCTGCTGGGATTGTAATTCATAGAATGGTTTGGGTGNCCCAGTGCTGGGGGTAGGGGCTGCTGAGCCCTGGTGTTGGTGTGTGGCTCAGCATGAGATGCGTTTCAGAGTCCCCGGGTCTGTGTCGCAGCGGCTGTGCCCTGGGGACAGAGCTCAGAGCAGCACGGGCTCCCTTCCAGGTGCTTCCAGGCTCCCTTCCAGGCACTGGGACTTACAGCCATCACAGGGACTGGGATTCACACGCAGTCACACAGTTTTTTGACTCTGCCAGTCTAAAAGCTGCTACTTTTCCTTGGGGCAAAAGAGGGGAGGACGTGACCATTGCCAGTTTAGACACCTCGCCTTTGCGTGGAGGTTTGGTTTCTTGAGTTATAGAAGGAAAAAATAATACTGTCTGCAACCTGTAAGGTGGTCTCCCTCCCTCTTTCATTGACTTGCAACTGCCTGTACCCACTCCCAGTGGTCTCGCTGTGTTTGAGCTCAGCTTCATGGGCAGCATTGCTGCTGGGAAGACTTCGAGTGAAAAGTGGGGCTGAAGAGAATTCTGCTCACCGGCCTCTGAACCGTGCTTTCCCAGCCACCGCTCTGTCTTCCTCCCCTTTGGATTGCAGACAAACTGCAGTCGAGCTGACGCCTGTTAGCACTCAAAATGGAGAAAGTATCGGTGTCGAAAGCTTTAAGATCGTGTTCCAAAAGCAGTGATCTTCCTTGCTTCGATGCGGAGTTTGTGTGTCTTACGTGAGCGGCAGCTGCCGGTTTGTTACCTTGAGGCTTTGAACCTCCCGTATCTCACAGTCCTGCAGGCTCCTCTCGCGCCTGCATTCCTGCCCTCGGCACCGGCGGTTTTTCTTACGCACCCTGCTTTTACCGAGACCTGTGCTAGTGACAAATGATGGCCTGTGTTAGGAAAATGAGTCAGGGCTAGGTCGGTAGTGTTCTTCATACTTTGTAAAGGACGAGTTCATCATCTTCCACCTTCTTTTACAGGAAGTTTAACAGAAGCATATTTTTTTTGGTTAATTTTGCAGGACTACGTTGATAAGGAAAAGGCAATTGCCAAGGCTTTGGAAGACCTCCGAGCAAACTTCTACTGTGAACTCTGCGACAAGCAGTATCAAAAGCATCAGGAGTTTGACAACCACATCAACTCTTACGATCACGCTCACAAGCAGGTAAACAAGTGTGGATAGCCCGGTTCATCGCTCCGGTATCCATTGCAGCCGTCTTGTTTGTGCTTAATACATCGGATTTCCCCAGTGTATGTTGTTTCCCTCCTGGCCCCAGAACTAGGTGATTTATGTCACTGCGTAAGATTCTTCTGCCCGTAAGTCGTTTAAAAAAACCCCAACAAAACAACAGGCAAAAAAACCCCAACCCCCTGTGGCATCAAGGAGCCCGGTTTTGAACGACTCATGAGCAGGGATGGGCTGCTGTTAAACTGGGAAGAGCACACGTGGATATGGATGGCTCCCAGTTTGCATTAGCTTTTAACGTAGCACAAATTGGGGGACTGACGATGCGCCACGTGTGCGCGTTTTAATACTTTAGTCTGTGTTCTGTCAAGTTACTGAAAACAGACTAGGAAATAATGGGCTGCGTCAAAGGAATCGTAACAGAGGAGCGCTTCCCAAATTCCCCAACCCTCAGGAGAAGGTGGATTCGGAATCTGTGTGGTCCCAAGGCAGGGATGTGCTGTAGTATCTGCACGCTACTTCATTCTGCACAGTAAATGATAAAAGTTAATGCGTTAGCCTGATCTGTTTGACCATTTGGCGCTGCTGAGTGAGATGTGAATGCACAGCAGATAGCGGTGTTGGCTCATCTGGAGATGAAATTGCTCAAAGGAGGCTTTTTGATATTCCGAGTCATAAATTCCTACAATGCAGTCATTAAAATGCTGATAACTTCTGGAGGATGTGCTGTAGAGTACTAGATCTTGCAAAATAGCAGTGAAGCAACAGCCTAAAACCAAGAATATGGCGTTACAGAGTGTGATTATTTGTATTTATTTTTTCTCCCGTGTGTGAAGTGTAGGATGCGATAGTTCAAAGTGAATTCACTAAGGGAGCCTTAGCAGGAAATCTCACGGCAGGACAGTTTCTGGTTGAGTAGTGTGATGTATTGTGGTTTAATAGAATTCAGAGCAGAAATTAATTAGTTTACTTTGCATTGGGAAGACGGGCTGCTTTGGCCGCGCTGCTGTCAGAGTGGTGATACCTGAGAGCAGCGTTCTTCACCTGAAGTTTTCCATCCACTCGGCTGAAACTCGAGTGCGATGACACGCGTCAGGTTAGGAAGTGGAAGGACCTGTTGGTGTCGCATTCTTATAGTGTGGTGATGCAGTGTAATTATGTCGGGTGATTAATATGGGGGACTGACAGGAGGCTGGCAAGGCTTGAGAGGTTTTCTAGCATCTAGAGAGACTCTGTAAGAAACCTGTGGAAAGCAACCACCCCTCATTGCTACAAAAGGAGTCATCAGTAGAGGTACAAGAGTGACCCGAAGGAAAAACATCTTGGGAACGCGCAGGGTGGCATCATCCTCTCATCAGCAGAAAGAATTTGTGGGTTGCTTCGTACTGCTGATTATTTTTAAAGGAATTGATGTTCTTGGAGAATTTGCATCCATTGCAGGAAGTTCAGGCCGGCTTCGGAGAAAATGAGCCTTAAAACTCTCGCTAGGTCACCCAGCATTAATTTCTAGTTACACAGGGGTTTAAACAAAGAAGGGATCACGCTTTGCTTGGGGGAAAAAATTGCTTCTCCAGCTTTATGTCGTGCTGAAAGGTGGGTCGCCCTGTTGGGTCAGCGTTCAGTAAGCAAACTTGAAACTACCTAGAAATAATGAAGGTAAATTTGCATAAGTTAACGCTATCTCCCTCCTGTCGTTCATTACCGCTCAAGATAGGCTCATTTCTAACAGGCTATTCTAAATTGGAAGGTAGTTTAAAAAGTATTATGAGAAGCGCAGGAATATTTGTTGCACATTGGTATTTCACATTTTGCCTTTCGGACGAGAAGGCAAGGCTACATAAAGGCTAACATAATTTTTGGGGGGAGGAGAAAAAACATAAAGCTTTCTTTAAAGTAGGCTACCCAGTAGGCTTTCCTGGAAAGCTGAGACGTTCCGGTATCCTAGATAATTAGAGCAAACCAGCTCGGTATATATTATCTGCAGTGTTTTGTCTTCTCAGCGGTAATTTTTGAGGCGACAGCACTTCGCTTTTGCCTTTTGCTTGGCTTGTTGAACAGATTTCCAACAGGATCATTTTTGCTTTTAAGTATTTTTAGTTACACATACCCACGACGTCAGAGTGTTTGCTTCTTCCTCCTGGGGCTCAGCGAGCATTAGACTGTCCCTGTAAATAGATGTTCCACCCCCAGATCCCTTTCCACTCCCCAGTTACAAAGACACTGTCTTGTATTCCAGGAAGGAACTCGGGATTATTGCGAAACAGGGACTATAGGTAAGTGTACTGATCCCTACCGGATACATTTTGGACCCACCAACTTGTCAACACCAAACAATTAAAGGGGAGACTTTGTTATTGCTATTATTGTTTCCTGACTACGCTGGTTTCATACAGCATTCGGGTATGTCTGAATCGACCTCCACACCAAGTTCCTACCCAAAAGGCAGTCTTTAGATTATCTTAACTGGGAAAATAATCTTCAATTTATTATCGCAAACCAGTGGCCTGTTGAAGTCATCGTATTTTCAACATCTTGTTGGAGGTGTGCAATGTTGTTCTCTAGCCTTTTTTTTTTAAACAGCCCGTGCTTGAAAGGAGAAGTGCAGATGTTTTACAGAGCAGTAACCCTATCCGTGCACCACACGGTCAGTCCCTCTCGGGGGAAGCCGGGGGGACTAAAAGCAATTTGAGATTATCCAGATGGCACTGCAAGAGGGAAAATAAACTCCGTCCCCTTAAAGACCCTTCAGCGAGCAGCTGAAAGAGGCGGTAACCATAGATGTTGTAACTTTTTGTACCCTCAAAAGCTGCTGATATCTTTACTGGGTTTGGTTTCTTTAGCTGTCAGCTCTTGCGTCAGGCAGCCAGAAGGACCTGTCGCTTATGAAGGATCCCCACCTCTGGTGTTGCACAGTCCTGACTGTCAACAGAGTAATAGTAATTAACAGCCACATGCAAAAGAAGGCAAATGTAGAACGAAAACCTCTCCTGCAGCTAGTGAGGAACTTGGGTGGCGGCAGTGGACCCAGTGTGGTTTTGTGCTGCTTCCCTGCAGGTCTGTGATGTCCAGATGCATGAGAGCTCCCACGGTCCCAGAACACTCTGGACCTGGTGGGGGTGTATCCTTAGGGCGTTACATCCGAGTGGGGCCTTAGTTTGGTTTTTGGGTTTTGACGTCAAGAGACGCTACTTACGTTGGGTTTGCACGAAGACGAATGTGCATCGCTTTATCTGGGGTTGTGCCCAGTTTGTGTCTTCATCTAATGAACCTGAGCAGGCTGGAGGGTTGGACGGTGAGGAACATCACGAGGTCCAAGAGGGGCAAGTGTGGGGGGGCTGCACCCCGAGGGGGAACAACCCCCCACCCCAGGAGAGGCAGGGGGTGACCTGCTGGGGAGCAGCTCTGGGGAAAGAGCCTTGGGAGTCCCGGGGGACACCGGGATGGCCATGAGCCAGCGCTGGGCCCTGGTGGCCAAGAGGCCAATGGCATCCGGGGGGGCATCAAGGAGAGCGTGGGCAGCGGGGGGGGGAGNTTTTATTTTTTCCTAATGGTGTGGTGTTTTGGAGATGTGGATGATTAATTCTGTGTAGATTCTCTGGATAAGAGGACAAAGGGAGGATAGATCTGTAAAGAAGCTCTTTGGGAAAGAGGGTGGAACCAAGAACTAAAACTAGGGATCTGTAGTTCTCTTCATGCCCTAATTATCCGGATCTTTGCTTCTAACGCCGAGGGGGAGGGACCTGTTAAAGCACCATAAAATCCCCGACGCGGTCACTGCTGTGGTTGGTGACATCCAAACCCTGAAATTTCTGATTAGGGGAGAACTGAGCTCGTGCTTTCCAAAAACTTGTGTCTCCAAGCACAGCTTGGCTGGAAAGGCTGAAGAGAGATCCCCCGGGATACTGGGTGGTGCATGGGAGGCGTTTCTACTCGAGAAATGCTTTACCCTCAAAAAACCCACGGTCTTTTTCTTCACCCGCATTTAGCTGCGGGGATCCTCCTTTGCTGATGGCAGGCGCACTTTGGGAAGCGTGAATAAAATAAGCTGAGCGTGCGAGGCCTGGGTGCTGTGATTCCGAGCCGTGCCGGGCAGGCAGACCCGCGTGGTGGGGCTATCCGTGTTGCGTTAACGCCTGCTATATTTTCCTGAGTTGAAAATGAGGTGTCAGGGAAGAAATTAAGCTGAAATAAAACTGCAGTTGGGTGCCATTGCCCCTCTGCTCTTTTCGCTTCGTTTACGAGCGTGCACAGACTGTTGATGACCGAGAATGAGCAGGGCTTGTGTTCCCACTTACGTCAAAGGATAAAGGTTGCCATCCTGTGAGCTGGTGTTTAGCTAATGGTGCAGTTCACTCCCAGAAGCTTTTGTGGCAAAGAATTGAGCATACGTCAAAGAGTTCAGAAAGCCAGAAATCTGCTGGCACCTAATGAAAAGTACATTATTATTTTATTTAATAAGGATTGGCAGAGAGACTCGAGGACAATAGGAGGGGAGGAGGAGGCTCTAATGGGATTGTGCTCTCGCAGGAGCTGCCTCCTGTCTGAAGCCAGCGCAGGAATCTCCCCGTACGAGGATCCAGCGTATCCCCCTCTCCTCGACGTAAGGTTTGTCACGGAAGTCTCACACCTCCAGGTCCAGCAAAGCGGTGTAGCGGAGGGCTTTTTTTCACTCCGAGAATAACATGATCTCTTTCTGCTCGGTAATTTTAAGCAAACAATGTCTCCCAAATGGGCCTCCGTTCAGCAAAATCGCATGGCTTTGTCAGCTTCATTGAGAAAATCCACTTGCTGCTGGTCTCGGACCTGGAAAGCGCTGCGTTCCCCTTGGGGACTGGGGAGCTCTTCCTCGCTGTGATCTCACCAGCAAAATCTCGGGCGCTATTGCCCCGGTCTGCGCTGAGGTTTTCTCCTGTTAGGGCAGTTTCTGAATCCTGAGCGTCCCCTTCTTATCCAACCACCTCCACGTCTCTGTGACTTCTCTAGAGCTTTAAATCATGTAGGAGCGCGGCTTCTTTAAGCCGATTTGAGGAGAATTGAAAGGTAATAATGGCATCCTACGGCAATTTGGCCCCTCCTGAGCTCTGCGGTGATGGGGAGATAATCCATTACTGCCGCTCTCTGCTGCAGTACTGAGGTAGCTGCAGATTTTGTGGAAAACCTGCACTCGAAGAGCTCGATTTGCACTCCCATTGAAATTTGGAGCCGACTTAGTAATTTTGTTAGAAACAAGGCTCAAACCCTCAAATACTCCTCTGCGTTACGAAGCCCGGGTGGGCGGCCGTTATTAATAAACCACAATACCGAGCTGGAGGAAGGCTTGAGGTAGCGAAGCACCGCTTCCAGCGTGCAGAAATTTGGACAAACTTTACTGGAGTGCTAGTGATTTGTGTCCCTGTTTGGTCACTGGTTTTACTGGTGTGGCCCTTCTTACAGCTGAATAATAAACCAGCACAATCATGTCTCTTGGCTTCGTGGTTCCCATCCTCCAGCAGTTTGTAAACGCGTTGCCGCTTAGAAAAGCATTCTGCTTCCTCGGAAGGCATGCTGCCAGTCAGGAAAAAATGCTTCCTAATTTTTAAATCCTGCAGTGGCACAAAGCTGGAGGTTTGATTTTATACAAGTTGGTGGCCCCAAGCCTGCTGAAGAAGGTATAGTCTTGCTGAGCACCACGGGAAGACTTAACAAGGCTGATTTCACCCCAAAAAATGGTTCTTGGCGCTTCCTTATCTGCTGGGGAGAAGCTCCCCGAGGATGATGGAGCGGCTCCCTTAAATTCTTGTTTAAAATGTCTTTGCTGTGGTGGGGGGAAGGGGCAGCTGTGTGACTCGCCCCCCGCGGCCGTCCGGCCTCTGTGAACACCCACGCATATGGTGCGGGCCAAAAGTGATTTAGAGATTTTGAGGGATTAGAATAACGAACGCTTGCCTAAGGATTAGATGGCAATTTCTTCAGTGTAAGCCGAGCTTAAATTTCCATTTAGTTCACGTAGCTTTGGGGGAAGGCTGAGAGCTGGAGTACACGGAAAAGCATTTCATTGCTTCAATGTATTCCTTTTACTACTGTGGGATTGTACATGAGGCTTTTAATTGCTTCAGCCCGGTGAGGTGTGGGGGAGGAGGGCAGGCAGAGCTGGAGCTCGCTGGTTATCCCCTGGCCTTAGTGCGGATAAACGACGGGATGCAGTTAACGCAGTCGGAACAATTAGCGGGGTAACGGTTCTTCTGACAGGATATTTTGAAAAGTTCTGACTGTTTGAAAAGTACGGTGCTAACCAGCTGCCTGCGAGTGCAGCCTCTGCATCCACTCCTGTGGCCGGTTGTTTTACCCCGGAGCCGCCTGGGCTTCTCTCCTCCCTCCCTCCCTTGCCCCAGGCCGCGTTCGGGAAAGATCATAGACCCATAGGATGTGTTGGGTGGGAAGGTCCCTCTAAAGGCCATCCAGTGCCCCCCCCTGCAGGGAGCAGGGACATCTCCAACTAGAGCAGGTCTCTCAGAGCCTCATCCAGCCTGGCCTTGGATGTCTCCAGGGATGGGGCCTCCACCCCCTCTCTGGGCACCCTGTTCCAAGGTGATGCAGTCCAGCCAGCTTCCTTGAAACCTGGCTCCTTGCAAACTTTACAAATCATTTCTCACGAGAGATGGATCATTTTAGGTTGGTCAGAGATGCTGAGCTACCTTATATTTCGTGTTTCGTGTTCCCAAGGAGAAGGCACAGTGCGGTCGTGGAGCTTTTCTGTCCTAAACTCACCCAGCAAGACCCTTCTCCTTTCTGGCTCCTCTGCTACGAAAAGAAACTCAGCCTTGAGATCTCGTAGTGCTTTGCAAAGTCCGCTTTGTAAAACCAGACCAACTTTCCCCCAGTTTGGGGAGTGATAAATTCTCGGCACTCTTGAAGCCGTAATTAGTGGTTTATCACCCCAAAAATCGCTGGTACCGGCGTGGCGAGGTGCGTGTCCTGGGGTCGCGGCATATCAGGACTGCTCGCTTCCTGCATCGCTTCTGATCTCCCCGTGTTGCACGGTGGGAGGTGGAGGGTGGGAGGTTTCGGGGAGAGGAGACACAAAAAGGTCGGCATTTCAGGAAACGGGCATTTAATTCTGTTCTCGTTGAAATGGCCTGTTGTAGGGAAGGCAGGATGTCTGAGCCCGGGGCTGGGGGCAGAGGTGGGTTTCCGACTGCACCATTGCACCTTCCTCGTTAAAGTAAAAGGTCACAGTTCGTTTCTCGTGTAAATAGCTGGGTCATATTTTTTTTTTTTTTCCAAATGGATGAGTGATCTCCAGACTTGGCATCAAACCCCGCTGAAATAGTTTGGTCAGCTGTCGGTGACTTTAACTTCCTGGAGCATTTTAGAGACGCTTTTTAAATCGGCATGAAAAAGCGGATAGCATTGCTTAGTCTGGGTTTTGTGGGGTTTTTCCCCTCCTTCCCTCTTTGGGGAGGGGGGGGGAAATAAATTTTCTATTCAACGTTTACCAGATGCCACAAAACCCTTGAGCCCTTTACTTGTCCTGGTGAAAGTAGCTCTGTTGTTCCAGGTGGGATCACTGCTGTGTCCGTGCGTGTCCATGTCTGTGTGTCCCCCCCTCTGCTCCCCGCTCTCCCCCAGTAGCTTCGCTGCCTCCACTCCTTCTCCCTAGAAATAGCCCGCAGACGCTCCGAGCCCTCTGTAGTCATGCTTGCTTTTTATTTTATTTTTTTTCTCTCTTCCGCTCTTGTTATATTTTTACTTTCTTTTTTTTTTTTCTTTGTGATGTGACGTTTTCAGCTGATGTATTGAAAGCAAACCCTTCTAAATTTGGAGCCCAGATCACAAGAGTGAGTTTCTTTCTACTAGTCTCTGTAGCTGTAAATTATTTTTTTTGTGTGTGTCCTCCCCTCTCCCTTCGGTAACGCTCGACTGCATTTAGTCAATACAATTAGGTGAGAGAACCCTCTGTCTTGTCAAATCTTCCCCTTTTTCACAAAGCAATGTTCTCTTTACATTGGGCCAGTTTAATTCCTCTAATTCGAACTTTTAAGTTAGTTTTCAGATCCCGTTTTTTCTGGTTGCACAGGCCTGACTCTGCTCCACTAAAGAGGCAGAGGCAGCCAGCCAGAAGGCGTTATTTAGAATTCACCGATTCTGGTACATCTTGTACCAGAGCTGCTCCGAAGTGACTGCTGCCTTGAGTACTGGTGGTCTTTCAAGGCCTTTCACGAAAAGCCTGAAAACCATGAAACTTCTTCAAAAGCTGGCTACGGGATGCTTTCTGGAATTGGCCCTTCTGAAGGCTTTCAAATTGCGCACCAAAAAAGAAAAATGCAGCCCTTGGGAGGGCGGAGGTTTGTCTTTGCTGCTCTCTGTTACTTAAACTTCTGCGTAGCGCTCCACAAAATGCCTTGTGAATTTTCACACGTTTTCAAAGGATAAACAGCGGCCCCTTTTCCTAGTGCTTCGAGACAAGGGCTTTCCGAAATTTTCTGAAGTCTTGGATGTTCGATTTCTATTGAATTGGATACCTAGATTTCCTCAGTGACGTTACGACGTTAGAACCTCCTTGGGTTTGGGTTTACTTCCTCGTCTGCTAAGATTTCTGGGGAACTGAGTGTTTCTGCCCTCTGAAGTATTAAACCCCAAAAGACCCCGCTGCATTTTAGGTCGCTTCTCGAGAGACCGTCTCGGAACTACTGTCAGGAAAGCAAGTAACTGTTTGCGGTGTGTGTTGTATTATTTATTTGCTTACCGGCATCATTTGCGTGGGATTTTTTTGGCACCTTCTCCAATGTAATTTGTACATTGCTTTCGTCAGATGAAATACCGGGGGAACTCTCTTGCACCAGCTAATCCCTTTCCGTTCTTTGGCCCATGCTGTTAAGACTTCTGTCATGCACTGTTTGGCAAGTACATTTGCACCCTGCAAGAGCAGCAAAATAAATAGTCTGGGGTTGGGTTTTTTTTTTTCCTTCCTTCCTTTTCCTTCCAGAATTTGCTGTTGCTTTTGAAATCGGCTTTATTGTACGTGCTAAAGATAACCAGTAACGTTGATTGGAAATGCACATACACCGACTTGAAGTCATAGCCAAAAAGTGATCAACAGTGGTCTTTTCGTTTAGCTGCGGGGAGGATGGCGATGTGCTCCGCTGCCTTTGTTGAGCTAAGGTGCCGTTGCTCCATCCTAGCTCAATAAACGGGCCCGGGGAGGGGCTGTGCAGCGTATTTTCCAGTGCTACAGCAAAGACGCTTTCGGACACTTTGCCGCAAACCCCTTTTTGTCTAATCCGTTCCTGCTTTCTTTTGCCTCAGAGGTTGAAAGATCTCAAGCAAAGGGAATTCGCTCGCAACGTCTCTTCGAGATCACGGAAAGATGAAAGGAAGCAGGAGAAAGCCCTCCGGCGTCTACACGAACTGGCTGAGCAGAGGAGACAGCCCGAATGGTGAGTTACGGGGAGGGGATCCCCGAGTGCCCTCGGAGCCTTCGCGCGGGAGTCCTGCGTGGGACTGCCGCCCTCTCCATTCCTGCTCCTGTCATCCTGCCCTGGTTCGGAGGGCAAAGCTTCACACCTGAGTTTGGCCTCATGCTGTGGTTTTGGGAGGAGTGACGTCACTAAAATGGTAGTCCAGAGCATCCCCCGATGGCTTTATCCAACAACATGAGTTTTCTTCCATTACTTAATACTATTAAAAAGTGAAAATGGCTGTATAATGCTATTGTAGTGCCTATTTCTGGGTACGAGAGTACTTGAAATGTATAAAAAGGCATGAATCCAGCTGCAGGGGTATACAAGTGGCCATCAGCTGTTTTCTCTTGTTTTCACTTGTTCCTGCAGCGCTCCTGGCAGCGGCCCCATGTTCAGAACCACCACGGTGGCTGTGGATGAGGAAGGTGGAGAGGAGGAGGATTCTGCAGCCAACAGCGGCTCATTCATCCAGACGACTTCTGGCCAAGGTACAGAGATGGCTACGGACAGGGGTTTCCTAAACATTGGACAAGTCGGTGGCACTGTTCCGCCAAGCCAGATGCCCATGCAGACAGCGCAAGCCATCAGCTTTGGCATTAAGAGTACTTTAGGGACGCCCCTGCAGAAGATCGGCGTGTCCTTTTCCTTTGCCAAGAAGACGCCGGTGAAGCTCGAGACCATCGCTTCTGTTTTCAAGGACCACGTGGAAGAATCGAGTTCTGCAGATGGAGGAAAAGGTGATGAGAGAGGGTCCTCAGACGCAGGGAGCCTGCAGAAATCTGGCGAGGGCGAAAGCACAAATAATTCCGACGGCAAGGCGGAGGAGGATGACCAACATGACAAAGATAGTGGGTCTCTAGCCACCACGTTATCGAAACTCAAGAAGATGAGACGAGAAGACGGACCAATGGCAGTTGAACCAGAATACTACCACTATATTCCCCCAGCCCATTGTAAAGTGAAGCCTAATTTTCAATTCCTGCTTTTCATGAAGTCTACCGAACAAATGGAAGCTGAAAATGTGAACAAAAAAACCACGCATGAAGTCAAAAAGGGCAGTTCTCCCAAACCCAAACCCGGCAAGCATGGGGAGAAGGCGGCTGAGAGCGCGGGGCAGCAGAAGGAGCAGAGCACTACTGAAACTGCAGCTCAGCAGAGCAAAACGGATCTCAAGGAAGTCCCGGAAAACGCGGGCGCGCAGGAGAGCAAGCATTTTACAGAGAGCAATCTCCCCGAGCCAGACACTACTGAAGAAGTCGCTCAGCCTGTCCCAAGCGGCAAAGATGTCACCGAAGGACCAAAGCATCCGACGGGACCTTTTTTCCCCGTCCTGAGTAAAGATGAGAGCACGACTCTCCAGTGGCCTTCCGAGCTGCTCATATTTACCAAAGCGGAACCGTCTGTTTCATACAGTTGTAACCCCCTGTATTTTGACTTCAAGCTCTCTCGCAACAAAGATGCTAAAGGTAAAGGGGCAGAGAAATCTAAGGATCCGGGGGGTCTTTGTAAAGAAAACGTTCAGAGCACAGAATGCGGCGAGATCAGCAAAGCCAAGGAGGCAGAAAGCGGGGCGAACAGTTCTGCTCTAAAATCGGAACACAAATCGCTGTCCGCCTGTGGCTCCCAGAACAAGCAGGAGCCCGGTTTGGCAAGCGTGAGTAAGGAAGAGGGAGAGGAGAGCAGTAAAAGCCTAACGAGTAAGAGTAAATCCGGAAGATCCCATAAACACAAAAAGAAAAAGAAGCACAAAAAGTCCAGCAAACACAAACGGAAACACAAGGAGGAAGCGGATGAGAAGAGCCGAAAAACTGACCCGGGGGAAGAGAAACCCAAGAAACGGAAAAGACACAGGCACAAAAAAGGCAAATCCTCTCTATCAACTGAGTCGGAACGGGCGCTGAAAACTGAACTGTCTGAAGACTGTGGCCATTTCCAGAAGAGAAGGTGGTGCTCTCAGGAGCCCCAGTGGAAGTCTCTGTCTGCCGAGGAGGGAAGCAGCGGTAAAAAAGAGGACGGTGGTAACTCCTGCCAAGAGCACGGTGGCAAAAAACACAAGGCCGACCTGCAGCAGTTACCTGCCGTGAGGAGACGGTGCGCGGCTCCTTCCCTGGGCAGGAGCAGCCGCCGGAGCCGGCAGAGCAGCGGGGACTACGACAGCGATGAGGGCTCTCACGGGAAGCACTGCCGGCAGAAATCCCCCTCGCAGTACAGCGACGATTACGAGTCCGGCAGCGAGCACTCCAGGAGCCGCTCCAGGTCGGGGCGGAGGCACTCCTCCCACAGGTCCTACTCCACCAGCTCCGACGCTTCCTCCGACCACAGCCGCTACAGCCGTCGGAGAAGTTACTCGGATGATAGCTACAGCGATTACAGTGACCGCTCAAGGTGCCATTCGAAGCGGTCCCAGGACTCGGAGGATGACTCCGACTACAACAGCTCCAATCACAGATCGAAGCGGCGCAAGTACTCCTCGTCTGACGATGACTACAGCTCGAGTCGGAGCAGGTCGAGGAGCCGAAGCAGGAGCCGAACCCACCCTCGGAGCAGGTCAAGAACGAGGAGCCGGGGCAGAACACGCAGCAGCAGCTGCAGCCGCAGTCGGAGCAAGAGGAGAAGCCGAAGCGTCACGGGTCGCAGCTGGAAGCGGAGCCGCAGCTACAGCAGGGATCGCAGCCGCAGCACGAGAAGCCACTCGCAGAGGTCTCTCTCGCGAAAGGGCTCCCGGGGCCACGAGAGCCCTGAGGAGAGGAGGTCCGGGAGAAGAGACTTCATCAGGTCCAAAATCTATCGCTCGCAATCTCCTCACTATTTCCGGACAGGCCGAAATGAAGGATCGTCGCTGAAGAAGGAGGACGGCAAAGGAGAGGATCTGAAAGGATCTGGCTCCCTCTCCCAAAACAGCAGCGGCTCTGGCACGGGGAGGGCCTCGGAAGGCGACTGCAGTCCAGAGGAGAGAAACTCCGTCACCGCGAAGCTTCTCCTGGAAAAGATTCAATCCAGGAAGGTGGAGAAGAAGCCCTGTGTTGCTGACGAGATGCTGGCAGGGGGGAACAAGATGGGCATAAAGCTCAAAGATCCTCCCCAGGGCTACTTTGGCCCCAAACTCCCTCCTTCCTTAGGCAACAAACCTGTCCTCCCCCTCATTGGGAAACTGCCAACCGTTCGAAAACCAAACTCCAGAAGATACGAAGAGTCTGGCTTGGAGAGGGGCGAGGACCAAGAGCTGTCAGATTCCGAGGACATTTCCCAAGGCATCGAGGAGGGTCCGTTGGCCGGCCAGTCCCTCCTGGACGACGTGGTGATGGTCATTCAGGACAAACCTCTGGATGAGCAGAAACGCGACGAACCTGCCGTGGAAATGCCATCCATTCCCCTCGAAGCACCAGCGCTCCCCGAGTGCTTTGGTTCTGGAGATCTGGTCATGCCGCACAGCTTCCTCTCGGATCCGAGCGATGGCGATGGGCTAGAACCTATGGACGGGGGCAACCAGGCGGTCCCGGTGGAGACCAGTATGATGCCCTTAGTTCCGGATGTCGAGCACTTTCCTGGCTACGTGCCTCAGAGCGGGGAGCCGAGCATCGAAGGGGATCGGGAAGGCGGAGAGGACTCCTCCCTAGCCCCTCTCGAGAGCCAGCCCATCACTTTTACGCCCGAAGAAATGGAGAAATACAGCAAGCTGCAGCAAGCTGCTCAGCAGCACATTCAGCAGCAGCTTCTGGCGAAGCAGGTCAAGGCCTTCCCAGCCTCGGCGGCCCTGGCGCCGGCGGCGCCCGCCCTGCAGCCCATCCACATCCAGCAGCCGGCGGCGGCCTCGGCCACCTCCATCACCACGGTGCAGCACGCCATCCTGCAGCACCACGCTGCCGCCGCCGCCGCTGCCATCGGCATCCCCCCCCACCCCCAGCCCCTCGCTCAGGTTCATCATATACCCCAGCCCCACTTGACGCCTATTTCCTTATCCCACTTGACCCACTCGATTATTCCGGGGCATCCCGCTACGTTTCTAGCCAGCCACCCCATCCACATCATTCCGGCGTCAGCCATCCATCCGGGCCCCTTTACTTTCCATCCCGTTCCTCACGCTCTTTATCCGACCCTTCTCGCCCCGAGGCCCGCTGCCGCCGCGGCCGCGACGGCGTTACACCTCCACCCTCTGCTGCACCCCATTTTCTCAGGACAGGACTTGCAGCACCCCCCCAGTCACGGCACATGAAGGATGAAATGAAGTAACCTTGGAGGAAGGAGAATATTTCTTTTTTTTGGTTTTTTTTTTTTTTTTTGTTTTTTTGGGGAGGGGTTGAAGTCGATCCAGCTTGGCAGGGAGAGGCCGGAGAATTTCCTTCCACTCTTTCGCAGCCAAAGAAGCCGAAGGCTCGAGGGCTGGGTGGCGGCAGGTGGGATGGTGAGCGTTGCGTATATCCACGAGCAGGGACTGTCTGGCGTCCCCGACACCTCCGTGTGCGCGGCAGCGCCGTTCCCTGGAAGAATCGTTTCACGTGTAGAGCAGCGAGACACCTGAAAAGGCTTTTTATTACATTTTTTTTCCCCCCCTCCCCGGATTCTTCCACTCAGTCATCTTCCTTCTGCTGCCTTGTATATGACAGACGAGATTTCATACACCCTAATAGGTCTCTCGGAATCCTTGTAATGAGGTCACCTAATTAAAATAGTCAGCGGGATTGAATCCGGTTTGTAATCAGCGACAAAGCAGTCGGTGAGTGGCAGCTGGGGATCCTGGCGAGGCACCGCCGCTCTTGGTTTGCCTGGGCCAGGCCCAGATTTCAGGCATTACGGGAGATTCCTTGGCACCCCGTCGTACTTGGGCTGGCTTTGGGGGTTTTTTTCTTCCTCGGTGTGAACGGCAAAGGTGGAGGAAAGATCCTCAAGGCAAAGAGAGGAGCTGCGCCTGTGCCCGGAGCTCCCACCCTCCTGCCTTGGCCTTCTCCCGCGCGCGGGCTGCGCCCCGACGCCTGCGGGATGCCCTGGGCTGCGGCAGCGTTCCCACTTTCCTTGGGGATCTCAATGGGGGCTCTGACGGCTCGTCTCCGGAGAGAGGTGGTGATGAGGGGAATCATATCACTCTGACTTCCATCTTTTGCAGCGTTGGGAAAGAGGCACTCGGATGAGAGAGGGAGCGAAGAAAAATCCCTGTAGGAATTGAAGCAATAGAGGAGGGGGCGGGAATGGCGGGGGTATGTAAAGCGTATTCTTTCCTCTGTAATACCCACGGTTTTTCCTTCTTAATTTATAGGATTTTTTTTTTTTTTTAAATGTAAAGAATTGCACTGAACTCTGTAAACGAAGATGCTGCTTTTTGTAGCTCACGTCAAACAAACAACCAGAAAAAGGTTACCTTTGTAGTATACCGCAATAATATTTTTTACAGCCCGTTCTTTTAGTGGTACTTGTTCTGGTGGCTTTTGTGTAAATATGTTTTGCCGTAGGTGAAATAAGACACTTGTAAAGGTTCAACTTTATAGTTTCAGCTAGACGCAAAACGACTAAGCATGTATATTTTACCGAGCTCATGTATTTTTGAAGTTTTTATGTACTATAAAGTGTAAAAAAAAAAAAAAAAGAAAAAAGCCAACAAATAATCTTCATCTAGCGTTTTGCAGAAGAAACAAAAAGAGTAGGTGAGGTGCGCGGGCGACACGGGTGAGTCTAACGGCTAATGAACGGCTAAGGAAGGGCCGGGAGCAGCCCGGCCGCCTCCTCTGCGCGGCTGCTGGTGGGCTCCGATGCTGGAGGAGCCTTGGGAGTGTCGGGAATTGGGGTTGTCTCCCAGAGTATAAAATATCCCCCTGCTTTTGGTCTTTGAAATTTTCTTTCCCCCGCACCCTGGCTCTGCCGCGGTGCCCGGGAGGTGCCGGCCGGGCTGTGCCGTTCCCAGATATTCCCTGTATCCACCAGAATATCTCCTGGCGAAGGAAGAGCCTTGTCACCACCACCCTTCGCCGCTTCCAGAGGTGGCTTCGGACTGAGCGCTGGAGGCTCTGCCTGCCCTGGGGCCTTCCGTAAGGGATATCTCTGGTTTTTTCCGGCATCATTCCCTGCTTGCAGATAACACTAAGGGGGATGGGGGGATTCTCCAGCCGCCAGCTCTCCCCATCCCACCGGGACCGAGTTCCCGCCGTCTCCTGGGTGTTTCACATGAAGGTCTTTTTCATCTTGGAGCGGTTTGGGGTGTTCTGTAGGGGCGGATTTGGGAACAGACGGATCCCCTCGGACCTGCCGCAGGAGGGGGTGGCGCGGGACGTGCCATCTGCCTGCTGTCCCCATCCCTGCCCCCTCCCGCCGCACCGGGGCGGGGGGCAGAGGGCCAAAAGATGGAAAACTTGAGCTTCCTCAAAGGAGAAACTTTGGCTTTTGGGCAGGGCGGACTGAAAGGGGACGGTCAGAAAATGAAAAAAAGACAAAGGGACTCAATTTCTCTGTAAATAATTAACAGACTCTACAGTATTAACGTCTCGATGCTGAGCTTCCTTAGCTTCTAGCTCCGATATCGCGTCTTCTGGCACCCTTCACGCTGCCGGCGGGGGCTTTTTTTGCCTTCCAGACCAGTGCTCAAAATAATTAACCTGTCATTACTTAACAAGCATAAACAAGACTGTATTTAACTTTGTCACATAAGATATATATATAAATATATATATATGCTGTAAAATGAGGGGGAGAAGAAAACCTTTCTAATAAACCAATGATTTGTGGAAAAAAAAAAAATAAAAAAATGTGTGGTTGCGTGAGATGAGTCAGAGCCGAGCGCGACGGCGCCCGGGGCCCTCTTTTTTCCTAAAATAACAGGATTAGACGCTCGGTTCGTCGAGTGAAGCTACTCTTGATTGGAGTGCTTGGGTCGGAAGATGCTGAGGGGGATGTAAATTTTCTCTGTGATCTTGTTTATTTCTTTTGAAGGGATGTTATTTTGGGTAGGAAACCTCAACGCCCCGAGTGGATCCTGCAAACCTCCCTCCTGGCACGGTCGACCCGCCTGGTCCAGCGCGTTACCAAAGGTGAAACCGGGCAAGAAATGGTGGTTGTTGGCACTTTGGTGGTGGGGGCGGCAGCGTGAGGCCGTGCTGAGCGTCTGGCCCCCCCTGTCCCCCTCCCCGGGGCTCTCCTGGCCCCGCTCCTGCAGCCGCTGCTTGGGGGTCTGCTGCCTGCGCCCTGCCAGTGGGGATCCCGGAGTGGCTGGGGCTGGAAAGGC
>VXBO01012354.1:2013-21435 GCA_013400135.1 Rhinoptilus africanus
CTTATCGGGCATCTTTTATCACTCTTTTTTATTGAAAAAAAAAAAAACAAAACACCCAACAACTTGCGGTTTTGCACCCGGGAAGCGCTTCCCGCTCGCGCTCTCCCGCTTTCGTGGGATAAAAGTTGCCGTCTCCCCTCGCGCGCCCGGTGCGCGGAGCTGCAGGGATTTAAAGGGACCTGCCAGACCTGTTGTTTACTCGCCTTGTGCCTCGCCGCGGCCAGCAGGGCGGAATCCTGCCAGCCCCCTCCTGGCGGGAACGGCCCCGGCTCATCCTACAAAGCCTTGCCCCAGCCAGGCTGCCGTCGGGTAGTCCTGGGGACCCGAATTACTCAGTAATCATTGCAATTGCAGAAAAAGTTCAGAGCTGCCGCCCCTCAACCTGCTGCGGTGTCCCCAGAGCACGTGTGTCGCAGGGCCTGGGGAGAGGAGAGGAGAGAGCCCGGTGCCCTGAGCTGAGCCCAGGACTTCAACAGCATCGTGTTTGCTCGTGGGAGCAACGTCCTTGAACACGAGCTGGCTGCAACGTGCTCTTTTTTCGTTTTGAATTTTAGTTTGGCGCTGGTGGAAGGTGGTAGGTTGACAGCCATGGAGACATCTCTTTACCCCCTTTTTACAAGGCGAGCCAGGAAGGTGGTGGTGCCTCAGCAAACCCCTTTACTACTCTGTGCTTGCTTTCAAAGGTGAGCTGTTCCTGCCAGCCATGTGTGAGGTGTGTGCTGTGGAAACCCCCTTCTCCCCAGCCTGCACGTAGCCAGATTCACTGTGTAGTTTACAGCTTTTTTTAAAAAAAAAAGGATAAAAAGATTGCACAAACTCTGCAGCGTAGGGGCAGTCAGTGAACTGGAGGCCTTTCTGCTGTCACCAGTGGACACTGAACTCCTCTGACACCCAGGTAAATTCCAGGTTTCTTGGGTCCGTGGTACAGATTCGGCAAGTAACAAGCCGTGGGATTTTGAAACACACCCACAGGCATGCAGCATCCAGCTCCCACTGAAAGTAGGTGGGATCGAGTGCCAGAGCCTCTGGGAAAAATTCCTCCTTGCTTCTCTCCCAGCCGTGAGATTCTCAAAGAGAAGCTAATTGCCGATGTTTGCAGTTTTTTCTTTAAAAAAGAAAACATCACTGACTTCTCGGTAGAGGAGGATGTTACAGGGGCTGATAAATTCACACAGGTTAAAAATAAACATTAAAACTGATGGTTTGTTGTCTTACTCGTGCTGAACAGCTCTCACTGTGTTACCAGACTCTCTGCTTTGCATTGATTCGTAACACCTGATGCTCCCTACGTGGTGAACGACACACAGAGTCCAACTTAACAACCAACTTCTCCTTCAGACTCGCACCCCTTGTAGCGCTTGGTTTTTAACCGAAAGCAATAGCTAGTGAGCCGGGGCTTGAAAACTGAGTGGTTAAGCAGAATGCATGGGCGGGACTCCATTTCATGACTCAAGCCTTTGCATTTCTGTAAAACGTGCTCAGTCCAAAGTCCAAGTGAAATGACCAGTAATATTACTTCAGGACATGGAAATGTTTCCTTTCTAATGAAGTCACCTCAGCTATTCTGCCAAATAATTACTACTACTCCTCTTCAAGTCCCCATCAGGTATGTTGCCCTCTAAAAGGCAAAAAAAAAAAAATGCACCAAAGCACAACAAACCCAAACTGTTCGGTGGCTCATGATCTCAAGTGTGTGTGATGCTTTTTCAGTGGCAGGTGGTTGCAAGCAGCATTGTAACAGCCGCAGTGACTGTGCTGAGATAAGCATCACAGCCTGAACTCCAGCGCTTGCTTGAGAACATCCCAAGTTTTCCTTGCAGGGATCCTGCTGGGGCTGAGCGTGGTGTTACTTATGCAGTAGGAGTTTCAGAGGGCAAGTCCTCATTCAAGAAGGAATGTCTACAGGTGGGACGGGTTTGGGATTTATTTTTTTTTTTCCCCTATGCAAATTTTACTGGTTACTGTTTTCATGCTTTAGCCTATCCCTTCTGGAGCACTAACCGCATGGCGGTTTAGAGGAACACCCAAGTGGCTTAGCCTTTCACTTCTTTTGCCTGAATAGGTTAGGTACTTACTTTCCACTGAAGATCAGCAGGTAAGCAGGCTCCTTTGTCACCTGACTGCTTCTGAAAACTTGACTTGCAACAGCTTGTGACCCAGCCAGGATGCTGTGGAGGCTCAAACATGGGAACGAAATATCCAGTTTGATTTTTGACGTGTGCTTGGTAGTTGCTGCCAATTGTATCTGGTGTGCTAAGATTGCACTGCAGCACTGCGTGCACACCCGTACCTGCGGACAACGGCCAGCAAAAGAGTGAGTTATTCTGGCAGAGGAAAGATTCCTGAAGAGGTAATTTCGACCTTTTACTGGTTTTGCTCAACTCGTCAAGTGAAAACTCCAGAGGATGCTGTTTCATTCAGATGTGCCTGGGCTGTAGTAGCCAAACACAGCTTTCCTCTGAGTAAAGTTGTTTTGGGTGGAGAGAGGAAGGGAAGTGGAAGGAAAATCTGAGGAGGTAGGGGACCAGAAGAGTGTACAGTATATGCAGTTCTAAGGTTCTGCTTGTTGGAAATTAGTCACTGTGTTTTGAGCTATAAGGACAGGTGCCAGTGTGAAAAGTGTCTTTGCAAAGACTGAAGTTGTATTTTCAGATGACTCTGGTTAGCCTGGTCTGCGACTTCCTTGGAGCATTAAAATACAGTTTTCTGGGGTCTGATTTTAAATTCTATTCCAAAGTTTCTTTTAGCAGCATGTAAACTCAGGGGGAGGTATGTTTACATTGAGTCTCTGATATAGATCAGCTCCTCTGTTGATGTACAGCTCTCTCTCCCACAGTTGATTTTCAGTAGAAGTATTGCAGTTTATTTCAGCAGAAGGACAGGCCCAAGAATTTATTAGTGAGACAAGCAACCCTGCTTCTGGCGCCATAGACAGCTCTGGAAGCATTTTTCATGTGTGTGCATGTGCCTGGGTGTATGCACTTGTAGATGTAAAAGCCAGAGCACGTATATTCTTTTTATATAAAGGCATCTGTTCCTTTTCCTTTAAAATTAAAAATAAAGGTACCATTTTGGCTATGTTTCTTAGTTATGAAATGCTGTCGAGATGAGCATTGTGAGATTTTTGCTGACAGGAACCGGCCGCATGCTAGGCTAGGCTAGGTATGCAGGCTAGGTCTTATTTTTTCTGTAGCCCAGCTTCAGGGAGGCTGGGCCAAAGCTGTTTTGTACACAGGAGCAGAAATCAAATTATTTGCAGAGGTTCTTCTCTCTGACGATGTACTGGCAGTTTTGGGTTGCACAAAGGGTGGATGATCCAGGGTCAGAGTGAGGAGGTGGGAAGAGGGGAAGGTATTGAGTAGTTGCACTGGCATCCCTCTGCTCTCCCATAACCCCAGGGAATGTTTCTCTTTCAGCTTTGCAAGAGGCAGGTGAGCATGTTCCTTCCAACTGGCCTGATAATTGTGTTACAAAGGGAGACATGCCTGCCTTCTAGGAATTCCTCCCTTTCTATTATAAAGGGTTTTCATTCTTCTTGGGTGATCAGAAAGAATGCAGAAAGAATCTGGAAAGGCAAATGAAAGGGGCTCAGCTTTTCTTATTTTAAAATCTAAAAGAGTTCAGAAGTTCCTCCCTAACTTGAAAACTTAATGAGCATCTGAAGCAATACCTCCTTTTAATTTAAATCATCATATTAAATGTTGTGAAGAAAACTAAGGCACCGAATTCTAGTCGTGACAGGTTATGAAAGCGCGAAACCATTTTCACACACGTATGGTGCATGCTGGTTTGTACCAGCCTTTCCCAAACGTAATAAGCCGTGTGTGGGGTGGTTTGTTTTTTATTTCCCACCTACTTTACTGTTCTCTGCTTGACTCCAAATTTTTTTTGCAAGACAAGTCTCTATTTTTGATACTGCTGTTCCAAAAGCGAGGGGGCAGAGGGACAGAGAGCGCTCTTTCCTGCAGTCTTTTCCGAGTCCGTTCAAGTTGCTAAAGCGGTTGTTTAAAGCAGAGCTCGGAGGAATAGCAACTTCTTTTGAAGGGAGACCAGGGAGGAGGAGGAACACTTTTCCCCTGACGTGGGGGAATGCTGCTCCCCTGCTAGTGCAGGTAAATCTCCATTTCTGCAGAATGACAAATACGCTCCACTAGGATTTCCGATCCTTTGCTGGTGAGCTGTCCCTTTCACTTCCGTGCAACTGCTGATTTAAAAGACATCATGTATTTTAATAACATGCTGAAATTTGGCAAATAATAACATGCTTAAATTCATCAAAAATATCTTGTGTAATGCTTTTTAACCTCTGTGGGAGAGTTACTTTATTTCTACTTGCCATCTTTTTATCTATCCCAAATTTCACGTGATTAAACCTGCACAGCTAAGATTCAGGTGTTACGGTAGTTGGCACTCTAGCTCCTTGGTTCTAATCTGAGATCTAAATTGCAAACCTTTCCTGTTAAATTTTTTAAGGGGCACAGTCATGCGTATACACTTAAGTCTGTAGAAATGTAGGGTCAACTCCAGCACTAGACACACAATTATGGTTTAGAATGGAAACTGACACAGAGTTTTAAGTTTAGCAGTGCTGCTAAGTACTCCTAGACTCAAATGCTTTACGTTAGCTATTAAGCTCTCCAGATGACCGAATATTTAGTGTATAATGGTCAAATGGCAACTGTTTAGGATTAAATATGTAACTGGACTGACGCCTTCCATTTATAACTGCACTTGGATGCAGTTGTCAGAGAAATCTGTTTTACTTGTGGTTTTGCTACTAGCTTTCCCCCATTCAGGCGTGATATATGGTAATACCGTTGCTGACCATTCATCAAGTGGGAAACAGATGGCACTAGTTTCCCTTCTATTGAAAGACGTTGAAAAGCTGCTTCTGTGAGAATGGCAGCAACGATGCAAAACAAAATATTTTCAGAATATATGTGTCTGATGCCAGTCAACATTAATTGTAAAACGTGCCTCTTGTTCTACTGTGGTGTAAATACCAGCTGCTGACAGAGATCATCTCATCAGCGTCTGGATTTCGGGAAGAAAATGGGTTAGAAAGTAAATCACACTGTTGATATCACTTCTGTGTCTTGCCCTGTAACAGTCAAGATCTTCTTTCTGCTTAAGTTTTGCGGTACTGATGAACCTTGAGTCTGCAATTAATTAATCTTTGACTTTCTAAAGAAAAGCACCAGACCACGGACTTAACATTGTGGTAGTCAAACAAAATCTAAAATTGCTATTTGGTGGTTGAAAATTCCCAGGTGAGCATGTTGTTGGATCTCCAGTGGCTTGTTAAATGCAGTGTCTTCAAGAGGCTGTCTCTTGAAGAAGCACATCAGATGCTAAGAAACAAAATCCAGGCTCTTTAAGTGTTTACCTAGATACTCTGTTGTTTATTTGTCTGTATTGACAGTCCGGGGATACTAACCTGATTTGGCTGCGCATTCGTTTGCTCCACGTCCCTTAAAACATGTCCAAGCAGAAGCAGAGAGTAGATCTGAGTCTAACCATCACTCAACGGGCTCATTCAGCAGGTTGCGAGTTGGCTACCTTCTTTTACTGACTAGAGGCGCTCCTGGCCTCCACGCCAGTGCTGTGCTTACGGAGGGAGCAGTGCATCTCCTAAGAAGCCTGACAGCATTTGGGGTGACTTTGCTGGATATTTGCGCCATCCACCAGCACACCAGGGAGCACCTAGCTGTAGGTGTGCTCCTTGTGCCGCAAATGTGCATGAAGAAGAAAGGAATACAGCACTTCAAGCCTGTGGCAAACAGCATGAATTGGGACAGGAGTGAAGGAAAGACCTGTCCCCTCTGTCTTGCTCCTAAGCTGAGTGCTAAGGAGATCTTCTGGACTTGTGTGAGTCCCAGGCTCTGCAAGGAGTTTGGTCGAGACAAGGTTTTTGGGGAGTTGACTTGTGTCTTGACACAAGTTTGTCTTGATTTTTTTATTTTCCTGGAGACACAACCTCAGTGGGCACCAAGTGGTCTTGTATTATAGACTGAGATGTAAACATGTACACTTTTGGCTGGATATGAATTCCTCAATGGATTTTGTGTATGAGCATTCACCAGCAATATTTGATAAAAGTTTTGCTTTTCTTTTGTTCTCAGGAGTCTGGGAATCTTGTGTATTTATTTTGCAGTGCTGCCATGCTTTAATCTTCCCCTCTGGGGTGGGGGGATGTATTTCTGTGTCAGCGTGAAGGACTGTGACTTGGCTTGGGTGGCTAACTAGCTTTTGCTGTGGTCCTGCAAAAACACGTAGGATCTGTTTCCCCCATACGAAGTCGCTGTCTGTCAGTGAGGTAAGCATGATGCTGGGTATGGTCATTTTGTGGAAGCATATTTTTGATCTCACTGAACCTGCTTTTCAAATTATTTTATTGCTGTAATGATGTGGCAAGTCTTGGCACTGTAGACTGAAAATGTCAGGTTAATTTTCTCTGTCCCTCTGGAGGATATTAGAATTACAACCCTTACCTTCCTGCAGGTGGAAGATTTGGGGACAGATCCCGGTGCCGTATACATTCACCAGTAACCCAAGTTGGGTTGCTGGGACTTGGCAGTCCCTGGAGCTGAGAAGTGACTGGGAGTTCCCTCTCACCAGGCTTGCCCACTAGTGATGGAGATGCTGCTCTCCCAAAAGTCCTGCTTGAGCTACTGGGTCTTTCAGTAGTATTTGTGGGCAGGAGAGGTAGTTGTCTGTTGGCTCCTACAAGAATGTAACGACTTGACCTTTAGTTAAAGGGAAGAGGGGGAAGTCTTGTGTTATTTGCGTGGCTCCGTCTAATTTTAATTTTTTAAAAGGAGAAGTTCTCAGCAGGGGGAACCTGTTCTCGTGGACCTTCCGGCAGGCGGTCACCTATCCCCTCTCTGAGCAGTTGGTGTGTGATGAGCGGCAGAGGTGGCCGCCTGCTCCCTGCAGCGGGTGGCTGAGGCAAACCTTGCAGCGTGGTCTGTTTAAACGAGAACGTCTTGGAACGGTCCCCGCCTGTGCTGTGAGACAGATGCTGCGTGGCCTGTGAGGACTTGCTGTGTGTCCAGGCCCAGCGCCAGGAAAGCACCAGCTTTGCTCAGTTGTTGGTTTGGTTTTTCGGAGCGCCGTGGGAGCCGTTTGCCCTGACAGCTTCTCCTGCCGTGTCACTGTGCCCGTCTGCACTGGGGAGTAACTGGGGCTCGGGAAGAACTGATTCGGCGGTGGGGACAGCACGTGTTAAAGGGGTTTTTGTCTTGATGACTGCACTAATGCACTTGTAAGTAACTTTAAAAGTTTCTGCCTGGAAAACACCTCTGCTGTATGTTACCCGCTCTGATGGCAAATCCCAGCCCAGCTGCACTGAAAAGGGGAGGCAGACCTGGAAGAGCAGCACAGCTTTTGGCTTTCTGAGCTGGTGCTGAGTTTGCAGAGCTGGTGGTGAAGAAGCAACTTCCCTGTAACTGGAGTACCTTTTGCTCCGGCATCACTGACGGGGCTGGGATGTGTGGTAGGCGCATGCTGAAACGCGCCCCAGGGTCCTGCCCTCCAAGCCCTTCCCTAGCCAGGTTCCCTTCCCATGGAAAGCAGGGCGGGGAAGGCGGGAGGGCGAGAACTGAGCCTGTGCCGACAGGGAGCTGGGATGTGGCTGGGATGCTCACCCAGGCCTGAGAAGCAAGAAGCGCTCCTGGGTCCCGCGGTGCAGGCAGGGCCAGGGAGGGCTGGGTGGGACTGCACCTTGCTGGTTTTAGAGCAGCTTTTCAGGTATGTCTGCCCTACAGCCTAGAGGCATGACTGCAGCTCATTTGAAATGACTCCTCCTCACTTTCGACAAAGTTTGGCAGGGATGTTTCCAACAAACACCGGTGGCGATGATGAGGAGGTAGTTCCAGTGACCCAGGGTTCAGCTGCCAACTACTTCTCCAGGGGCTGGGGCAGGTTCTCACGGCCTGTTTAGCCACATACACAGGGCTTTCGTCAGCTGCATTCACACCTCTGGGTTGTGCTGGTGCAGATGTGCCCTTAGAGTAGAATTATGCAGTAAATGAGCTTGTCACGAGTCCTGCCGGGTATTGCTTAATATTCCATCTGTTGTTAATTATTTTTTTTTAATAAGAAAGTGTATTCTAGGTGCATCTGCTCTTCGGGGCAACGCAGGATAGAGCTATGGCCTAATCTGTCAGTTTCCCATTGTGAATTACAATTTACTTTTGGTTTGCCCAGTGAATTGCCCAGGTTTTTTCTTTCAGTATCTAACAGTGATAAGTGACACTAGTTCCTGTTTGTTTTCACAGGCTACTGCTGGGAGGAAAAAATGTTTGGCTTTCACAAACCGAAGATGTATCGGAGTATAGAGGGCTGCTGTATTTGCAGAGCTAAGTCTTCCAGTTCTCGTTTCACTGACAGCAAACGTTATGAAAAGGATTTCCAGAATTGTTTTGGGTAAGATTCTTTCTTTACTCAATGTCATGGTCAGTCATGGTGTTGATCTGCAAGCTGCGAACCTGATGTGCTGTCCCTCTTGCTGTGAGAGACTGAAAAATTAGGTTAGCAGAGGGGGTTGGTGAGGGAAGGCTGGCTTCAGCTCCCTAACAACTTTCCTTGTCCAGGCCAGGAAAAGCTGGATGCTGTTCCTTGGAAGTGTAAATCCCCACACAAGATGGTAAACAGCACAGGTCCATGGAGGTTTTCTGTGCCTCTGAAGATTAAAGAAAGGTCGACAAAACTTGATGGATGAATATTTAGCAGTTCCAGCGGGGTTTATGTGCAGTACTTGTGTCAGGTATTGGTGCCTTTGTTCAGACAGGGCATATCAAGATGTTATTAAAACTTTTATTTGAAAACCCATTCTGATATGGAAACTGAGCATCAAGTAATTAGCTCTCCTTCCAGTTAGGTGATGTTGCACGTAATGTTAGTTGAAAGCATTGGTAAGCAAAACTAAATAACAGTGAGTTCTTGTACCAGCTGCTGTGACCTTTTAACTTTTTTTAAATACGTCCTAAGAACTTTGAAATTCTGTCTAAATTTGTGTCCCTGAATTGTCAGCAAAGCAAATTCTTCTGTGATAGCTTGTGATTATTTGTTACTTTGTTTATTTTGAATTTCTTTTTCTGAGGCAATCAGAATTTCTCCTGCTTGTGCTGTAGTTTTCCATGAAATTATTTCTTCTGGAAAAAAGTCTCTTGTCAGTAGATATTTTCTGCTTTTTCTTCCTCGTCTTTTTGGATTATCTCTCATCAAAACCTTAGGCCTGAGTGGAAATTTAATGCATCATATTGAAAACTATATATACATATCAGTATTGCTGCTCTAGTCTCAAGTGCTTAGCGTCATATGTGTGAATCTTTGCAATCTTTAGAAATATTTCCCTCCCTTCCCCTTTTTCTAGAAACAGTCCTTTCAGGTGTTGAAAGGACAAAACCAAAGCTTTATAGTGCTTGGTGTTTACCATGGATTTTTGTACATAAATCCGGTGCTACAATTTTCCTTGTCATATTTCTTGGCTATTGTCCTTGGCAGTGGAAAAACTGTGTGAAGGCCCATTGCAATTTTATTTTACTTTTTTTGTTAACTACAGTGTACCAGGGCCTTTGGTCTTGCGCTATCTGAAATATGTTTGCCAAGGTAAAATTGCAGTCTTAACGCTGAGCAAATAATAGCTTATCTGAGCCTGGCCTGTTCATCTATAAATGCTTCAAAGTCTTCCCATTTAAATAGCTACCAAAAAAATCTACAGTGTATCTATCCCCTCTGTATTTCTTTTAGCCTGGATTAGCAGTAGAGATGATTTCTGAAGAAAACTGGTTAAAGAGAGCGAGTATTGCTGTCATTCCAGTGAATGCTGTTTCTGAAACCTTATCCAGTGCTTATGCAGGAGTGTGTTCGGTGGTGGTTGTTACTCATTCTTGAAGCTCTGTGACAAAGTTAAGAGCTGAATAAGCTTTTGTCTGACTTCTGAGGTCTGTTCCCAAATGTACATTTAAGGAATATGATTATTTCTCCTCCCTCTTCAGTCAAACCAACCAACCCAGTGGAACTGTGTATTGGTTTTTGGGTTTTGATGTTTTTTTTTCATTTTAAATGAAATCAGTTGAAGCTGACGAGACTGTTGGTTTTAGTGCTCCTCTGGAGGCAGGTTATACCACCTTTTGTTTCTATATGGAAGAGTGCTTTCTGAAAGTGAGACACTGTCTTTAAATGGCAGTGTTTGAGCACCTCAGGTGAATTGTAATGCCTGAAAAACACAACTGGAGGACCCTTCTTTTACGTCCATTTTTATGTTTCTTGATGTTATCAAGTGAGGGGGGATGCTTTTACTAACTTTTATCAAGTGACTTTTGCTTTTGTTTTTACCAGGCTCCATGAGGCCCGCTCAGGAGATATTTGCAATGCCTGTGTCCTTTTGGTGAAAAGATGGAAAAAATTGCCAGCAGGATCCAAAAAGAACTGGAATCACGTTAGTCACTTATTTCTCCTCCACCCCAGTACTAACTCATCTCTGCCTTAGTCGATCCTGCTAGAGAGAGGAGGTGCTTGCAAGGGTTTGGGGTTTGCTATTTCCTCCACGCTCTGCCTTCCCACCCTCAGCATCTCCAAATCCTTCCTGGAGTGTTTCCTGTTACATGGTTCTTACCTGTCTTCGTTTGGCTTACATGCAAACGGTGATTATGCAAGCCCAGGATGGAGCCACAGACTAACTTACCTTGTAATTCCTTGTTTTCACAAGCTCATAACTTTGTCCAAAAGTCTCTTATGACACTCAAAACATTTGAAATTTGGCCTCTTTCCAAAATTGGTTGCTCTCTTTTTTTAGTCTTCTTTTTTTTTTGTTTTTTTTTTTTTTTTTTTTTTTTGGAATAGCTTGAACATCAAGGTGACTTGCTCAAGCAACACATAAATCAATGTCGTTTAGTCAGATAATTACAATGATTAATATCTCGCAGCTATTCCCACTCATATATTCTGTTTTGATACATCTAATTCAGTTTGGGCCTAGGGCTGGGAAGATGATGAGGATTCTTTGTGTATGTTATAATTGTTATTCAGGAAGCCTTGATGGTAATGGGACCCAGAACTGTGGTTATTACTACCACTAGCTTTATCAGAAGTTAAATTGATGATTTTTTAAAAAATTCCAGGGCAAATGCTTGGCAGACACTCTTAATTGAACGTGTATTGGCTTAAGCAGCTGTTGTCTGCGAAACTGAGTATTTCAAAAATAGGAAGAAGGCAAAAGTTGAACTGAATGTGCATCTTAAACTAGTTTGCTGCCTTTTCCTACAGACTCAGCCTGTCACAAACCAGATTTAAATGAAACGTAGGCGTGTCAGTGCACAGAACTGCCTTGGTTTAACTAAATTGGTTTTGAACACCTTCAGCTAAGTCAGTACAGGTACCTTGACTCGGGCGTTATCTGGGCATGATGCAGAAGTATTATGCATGCACTCTCTGTGTTCTAGGTAGTAGATGCCAGGGCTGGACCCAGTCTTAAAACAACACTGAAACCAAAGAAAATGAAAACTCTGTCTGGAAGCAGAATAAAGAGCAATCAAATCAGCAAACTGCAAAAGGAATTCAAGCGGCACAGTAAGTGGATCCAAAGAGATTTTGGCCATAAGCTTTGGCCTCCCCTAACATAGTTGTCAGCCTTTTTCTTCCATACATGTTTTTCAGCCCAGGCTTTTTAGTTGGCCTAATTTCCCCCCCGCCCCTTTAAATTCCTAGCGTATTTCCTCTGTACAGTTTCCTTACACCTTCCTCTGCTGGTCTCGGTGATTTCTTTCCACTAGCATTTAGACTCTTCAAATAAATTTGGACTTATAGCTTTCCAACAAAGCCATCTGCCAGTTATGCTCTAAATATATGTCGGTAGTTTAGGTTTTTCCAAAGCAAACCTTACAGCTTCTTTAACTGTTGCTGACTTGTTCTTCTGTTTCAATTATCCTACCTGCCCTGAAGGAAAAGCTAGACATGATAACTAAAAGGTCGGCTAGGAGACCCACTGTTAAGGTGTGCTGCATCTGCGCCGAGTATGTAGTTCATAGTCTCAATCCAGCAAAAGCTCAATATTACTGAACCCATTGCACTAATGAAGAGCTTTGCAAGACTTCACCTGGATGGGTAAGAAAGAAGACTTACAGTGAGGGAGGAGGTACTAAGTCTGAAGCACAGATCCCCATTGACTTCAAGGATGTTCCAGTCATTCCAGAGCGGGACTAGGATCTTGTCCAAAGTGTGACCTGCAGAGGCTATGTTTGAGAGCCTGAAACTGAATTGTGATCCTGAACCTCTTTCCAGTTCCTCATATCCAAAAACCCCCTCCAGTTCCAAGATCTGCCTACCAAATGCTGAGAGATAGTCTCTCTATTGAAATTGGCAGGGGCAAGTGAAAAATGGGTTGTTGTTGTTAGGTTTTTCTTGTTAATTAAAAAAAGTCTGTCTCTCTGTTCCCACCTGCATGTGACCTTTTACAAGTCAGGAAGAGAGAGGAAAAGTCTTCAGGTGCATGTCCTGATTCTTGGATTTGTTCTTTCCCCTACAGATTCCGATGCCCACAGCACCACCTCCAGTGCCTCCCCAGCCCAGTCGCCCTGTTACAGTAACCAGTCTGATGATGGGTCTGACACAGAGATGAGCGCTGGGTCCAGCAGAACACCAGTTTTCTCCTTTTTAGATCTCACGTATTGGAAAAGGTAAAAAGCAACAGAACGCGCACTCTGTGCAGGTAGCGGTTCGCTTCACATGCACAGTGCTTGATTCTGCTTCTTCAGGAATTGCTGCTGTTGAAATTATTTGTTTTAAGGATATAATTTAAGTCACAGAGTATTATACAATATCTGTCTGCCTTTGGAAAGAAATGCCTCATATCTAAGACGTTTTTCCCTATCTCCCTCCAGTTCCCTAAATACTAATGCAGTTGCTGGAAAATATTTTTATGGTTTTGGGAGTAATGGATAATGTTCCTGACTGTTGTTATCTTGTCTTAGAACTGTGTTCTGTAGATGTGATGTGTTGACAAGTACAACAGCGCTCTCAACTTGCCAGCAAAACATAGCATTTGATTTGGTTGACCTGTGATGGTACTCATTTAAAAAAAAAACACAATGCAGAGTGGGAGGAAACCCACAAGACTTTCTGGGAGCTGACAGGCTTGTTATCTTTTATTGCATGTTGTGACACAGTAATCCCTTGTTTAGCTAATTGCTCTATTGAAATTGCAACTTTGCTGCCTCCTCTCAAATAATGTTTGCAAGTGCATCGTAGTCAAGGTTAGTTCAGCTCAGATGGTTGTGTGTCTGAAACTTCTCTGGGAAGCAAAATGGGAGACAATTTTGTATAGACATGGGTTTGGGGGTTTTTTTCCTTCTTTTTTGTGGATTTAGACACAGACTTGTTTTCTCTCTCTGAGCAGCCTTTTCCCTCCTATCCTCTGAGCTGAAGTTTCATAGAAGTAGTGTCTTGGGTCAAACTGATTTTTTTTTGTATTTCTGTGAATTCTGTATATTCTAAACACACAAGCTACATCTGTCTCTCTCCCTGCCGTTTCTTCCAGGCAAAAGGTCTGCTGTGGAATTATTTACAAAGGGCGTTTTGGGGAAGTCCTCATAGACACTCATCTCTTCAAACCTTGCTGTAGCAATAAAAAGTCTGCCACTGAGAAGCCAGAACAAGAAGGACCACAGTCTCCAGCAATCTCCACCCAAGAGGAGTGGTGACTTCCGTGGATAGCTGCAGAAGGTTATACAGATCCTCTTATTCTCTGGAAAAATACTAGAAATGTGACTGTTCACTTTGGACACCTGCTATGCTGCCAAAAGACTATTCCCTAGAACTGTTTTGGGTTTTACTGCTACAATTCCACAAACTCTGAAGCCAGTTTGTATCCTTTCAGAAAGACTGTACATAATATTTAAGATGCTATGGAACACTTAGCAAAGCTGAATGCTGCTGCAAGGTTGTCCCTCTAATCTTTCCCCCCCACTTCCCTCCTACTCGCTTCACAAGTGAACTTGAGATGGGGTTCTGTATATTAAAGTATATGTAGTTCATGTTTCTGTATTGAGAGAAACGGTGGTGTATGGCATTTTTTAAAGTTGGTTGGTAACCTCCCTTAAATCCCCAAGAAAATATTTCATTCTTAGACATGTATGAGTCAATAAGAAGAACTAATACATAGAAACGTTATAAGTCACCTTTCTAGTTATATAAATATATATTTTTAAAGGTGTGGAGATTTCACCCTATACTACTGATGTAACAAAGACAAATATTTCATCCATCCGATGTGACACAGACTGTTAAACTGCAGACATCTCTCCTACAAGTGGTAGTTATCCGAGAAGGCCCCCAACGAAAAATGCTCTTAAGAAGGGGTGGGAAAGCTTTTCTCCTTAGCTAAGGAGGAGGATTTACCTAAGAACTGAACATAGCAAAATGGGAGGCTGCTTTGTTTTAACCCAGAAGCAGACACCATGGGCTCCGTGTAGTAACTGACTGGTGATTAGAGACGGACCAAGAAAACATCTTGATGCCCAAGTGTAGATGATAGCCAAAACTGAGTAGCTGCTATCTGTTGGCCCAGTGCAGCTGAAATGTGACCACAGACCAGACATCCTGCTGGTTTTGGACCTGGCGTAGAACCAAACCCCTCGCTATGCCAGTCAGGCTCTGTCCCAGGGATATAATCTGTTTGCAGCCTGGGGTCTGGATTCAGGATTGCTCTTTCGGAACCCTTCCCCGGGCTTGGGTTTTGGTTTTGTTTGTTTAAACAACCAGCAGATCAGTGCTTTTGTGTGAATACTGGACTTGCTGCAAATTATGAAAAGTTCTGCTAAGGACGGTGCTGTACTGAATGGCGGCAGCTCTGTTGACTACACGATCAAAAGATAGTATTTCTCACATAGATTCCCAGGCAAACTCCTGTGCAAACCATTGTGACGCACTCCTTCAAACCTGCTTATGTGTTTGGGTGGAAGCAGCTTCCTGGAAGAGTGTGCTGCAGTTTTAGCTCCCAATTGCTTCGTGTTCCTTTTATGAAGGTTTAACTCGTGTAATTTGGGAATTCTGCTTTTTTTGTTTCTGTTTTGGAGGGGAGGGGGGATTTTTCTTACTCTTTTGGGATATTCTACAGTGGATTGCTACAAGCTTTCCTTTATGTGAGAGTCATGGGCATAATACTGTGGTGGGTAGGGTTTAGGACTGGATTTCCATGTAGTCTCACTTCCTGAAATGGGAATGGTTAGCAAATTAAAATACAGGTAGGGAAAGATATGCAGGTTTTAAGAGGAGCCTCTACCCTCAAAGCTTTTGTTTTTTCTTCTTGTTTTTTCTCTTTTTTTCTTTTTTTTTCCTCTCCTGTTGGGTAAGCCAACCTCTGGAGAGGAAGAACATCAGGGGAAACAGGGCTTTGACTTATCACAGCCTTACAGCTTAGAGCTTTTGTTGGTTTTATTTTGCTTTTCCTAAACTCTCTTGAGATTCTGAAGGGACGACAAAGCTGCCTACCTTGCTTTCATCTGCAACCAAACAGAATCATAGAATCATATAGGTTGGACAAGGCCTGTAAGATCGTCGAGTCCAACCATAGATACGATTGGTATTTGCTTGTATAACGGCTTAACTAGGTTGGTCACGTCTCATAAGGACTTGAGCAAGAGTCCTAGCTGTTTCTGCAGGCACCTGCTTTCATTTGAATTTGTGTTTTCGGCATCAGTAATTCTGTACACCTAAGGCTGCAGTACTGGCGGTAGGATGTGCTCTGATATGGATCATCTCTTCTGTATTTATTTATTTATTGCTAGATTTCAACCGCCAACTGCTTCCCCTACTCCCTCCCACCTCTTCCATTCCCGGTAGTGATGCAAACTGAACTGTATGTAGTCATGCACTTTGTATTAATGTATTAGAAATCTATGGAACCTGTTTTGTACTTTTATACTGTTCAGACACTTGTAATCCAACCTTTTTTTTACTAGGGTAATGAATAAATTTAGACTTATTTAGAAAATAAACAACTTCTCTGTTTATTTCAGCTCTGTTCCGTTAATTAGTGTTTGAAGCAGCCTGGGCAACGCATGTTTCAAGACATTTTTTTGGCGGGGGCATGAAATAATTCTCTTCCTATTTAATTTGGAAAGAATAGCAGAGCAAGGGAAGGAGATGGTGTTTATTATGATAGACAGCTGTCTCGGGGCAGAATCACAGAGCTTTCCCTTGGCACTGTGTGTTGTGTCAGGCATTCCTTTACTGGGAACGGGTGGTGCTGACGTTTGGTGTTCCTGGGGGAACTTGCTCCCTTGTCCAGCTCACTGCCATTTAGCGAAGGCCAGCTGAAGCAGCAGCATTAAAGGGTTGGTGCTGACAGCGTGAGGAACCGTCCCTTTCCAGTTCCAGCGCAATCGGTGGAAGAAACTAGCGCTCCTCTACTGAAGCTGGAGCCTGGAGTGTTTCTTCCCACGACGGGCGTAGTCAGCTGGATAAGCTCCAGCAGACTGGTGGGAGGCAAGGTCTCTGGCAGGAGATGGCAATGAGTAACTGAGTTTAGAAGAAGATGAGGGTTTTCCCTGGTAATGGGGAAAAAAACATTGCAACCTTAAGCGTGATGGCATGTTGCAAATGTATATGGCGGACTTCAGCGGAGACACTGATTTATTCCTGCTGATACACTGTCTATTTTCTTATAAATCGAGCACGATGATAGCCAGAGACTCATGTAGAAATTTCAGCGAGAGCTGTGCATAGACTGCCAGACCACATGATTTTAGTACAATAGCATCTATTTTGGGCACATTTACATTATAGGCTGTAGATGTCTAAACGTACTTTAGGCATGATTCAGTTCACCGAAAATGAAAAGCTCTATGTAAAATCACTGAAGGTGCACCAAAAGGTGGTTTAAAGCAGTTAAACTTAGTACATATCCCACTCTTTGAAAATTCCACCCTTTTCCAAGTAACAAATTCCTTTTCCTCTCTTACACTGCTGCTGCACACTGGTGACTACAGGTACAGTCTGGGTAACCTCCAGGTGCTGAGAACACCAGGACAGAGGGCTTTTTTCACATGGGGCAGATAACCTAATGGACAGCTACAGCTGAGGAGGAGGAAGCTCCTATGGGAACGTTGGGGACGCAAGACTTGCCGTCTTCAGAGCAACGTGAAGTGAAATCAGGAGGCAAAATCCTGGGTAAAGCCCTCCTGTGTTTCACCTGAATCAGCTGTCACAATGAGAAGTGTGACATCTGCTAAAATACCTGACAGTGTGAGCATTATAAAGCTGCTTTGCAGAGGGTCTTATTATACTCAAAAAGATGATGAAAATGAGGCATGTGATGAAGGTATTCTGCTGGAGACCACCAATGGACAGGGAGCAGATCCACAATTTCACAAGGCTGAGCTTGAGTGCCCAGTGCTGCTGGTGAAGTGCGCAATGGCAGGTTCTGTTTGCTTTTGTACGTTGCAGAAGGTAGTGAAATCCAATTCTGATCTATACAGTGTGGAAAGTCCTCTGTGGCTTCTACAACACTGACCCTATGACCTGCCTTGTGAGCAGATGACTGGATGCCACCCACCCTCAGTGACTAAGCAGCTAGAACTCTTCGAAGTCGTATAAAAATTTAGTTTCAATATGATGTAAGAAAAAGGGAAGCTCCTTCTAAATGGCTCTTGTAGCACATAACGTCATTTTCAGTTTGGCCATATGAGGGGGAAGAGCAGTCTGCCATGTATTCTGCAGTCCTGGTCCTGTGATTGCCAACACCAGAGACACAGCTCCCTTTTTGGCTCATGTTTTCTGTTTCCTTCCCATGGGAGTCTGGCTACAAGGGGGAAAAGGGAGCATGTGTCCAAGCCCTCTTTTTCAGACACTAGAAGTGGCACCAGGGAAATGCTGCTGGCTTCCTTCATATAAACAGTCAACAGGAAACAAACCCCAAACCTATGCTCCTTTGCAGGATAAGACAACCGTGTCCTGGGCTGCATCAAAAGGAGTATGGCCAGCAGGGCGAGGGAGGTGATTCTGCCCCTCTGCTTCACTCTCGTCAGACCCCACCTGGAGTGTTGTGTCCAGCTCTGGGCCCCCAACATAAGGACATGGACCTCTTGGAGCAGGTCCAGAAGAGGGCCATGAAGATGATCTGAGGGCTGGAGCCCCTCTGCTGTGAGGACAGGCTGAGAGAGTTGTTCAGCCTGGAGAAGGGAAGGCTCCAGGGAGACCTTACAGCAGCCTTCCAGTACCTAAAGGGGCTACAGGAAAGATGGGGAGGGACTCTTTGTCAGGGAGTGTAGTGATAAGATAAGGCGTAGTGGTTTTAAACTGAAAGAGGGTAGGATTAGAATAGCTATTAGGAAGAAATTCTTTACTGTGAGGGCTGGAACAGGTTGCCCAGAGAAGTTGTGGATGCCCCATCCCTGGAGGTGTTCAAGGCCAGACTGGATGGGGCTTTGAGCAGCCTGGTCTAGTGGGAGGTGTCCCTGCCCAGGGCAGGGGGTTGGAACTAGATGATCTTTAAGGTCCCTTCCAACCCAAACCACTCTATATTATATATAGGGTTTGTAAAGCTGTTGAGGTATCTATTTGGTTGCGATGGGCATCACGTAGCAAACCCAGTCTTTTCAGCAAACCCCGTTTTGCTGTTCGGAGGAGAGGTTTCAGTCAGTATTTCTATTGGAAAGCCCATGGTTGTGCTGCTCTGCAGTGGCTTGGAATTCTGTTGGTGGAGAAGGGGTAAGTTACATGGCTACAGGCCTGCGGAGGAGTGACACACTCCAGGAGAAAACACGTTACACGGAACACTTGGGTACTTCCAGATCCTCAGTGCATCTGAAGGGAATGCGGCTCTAACTTTTTATGTCATCTATCATAAAGAATTTGAGTTTGTTTTTTTCATTTTTATTGATTAGTGAGAGGTATTTGGAAGATATTTTCTGATGTACCCGAGAAAGAGGTTATCGCTGATGGAGACCGTGACACCTGCTTTGCCCTGCCCTCCTGCCCCGGAGAAGGCTGACTGGGAGCGGACAGGCTGCCCAGGTGTCCCCAGCCGTCACTTCTGGGCACGGGAAAGAACCCTTCGTGATCCTGCTCGGCCCCGGCCCTCACCCCTGGATTCTCCTCACCACGGCGGCTGCCTCAGGCGCTCTGGGCCGCAGCGAGAACCCGGCCCCAGGGAAGGGGCTGCGGGGTTTCGCAGCCGCTGCCTTCTTCGGGCATGGCGGCGGGGTTCCCCCCACGCGGGTTCCTCTCCCCACGCTTCGCCGGTGCCCCCCGCCAGGTGCCGGTGCGGCGGGAGGAGGCCGCGCCCGGCCCGGCCCGGCCCGGCCCGGCCCGGCGGCCGCGTGTCCGGCGGGGGAGGGCGGGCAGCGCCTCCCGGCCGGAGCGCGGCGCAACCGGAAAGTTTCCCGGGCGCGGAGGGGGGAGCGGAGCGGAGCCGTCCCC
>VXBO01012354.1:21563-66694 GCA_013400135.1 Rhinoptilus africanus
CGGCCCGAGCCGCTGGCAGCGCCCTCCGGGTGGCAGCGGGGCGTCTTGAGGGAGTTCCCTGCTCGGCCCCGGGCTTTGCGTTGCCCTCCCTCGGCGCTGGCAAAAGCTGCGCCGCTCGGTTCTGTTCGGCTCTCCGGACCGCACCGTCAAGGCCTGTCAGCTCTCCAGCCACAAAAAATGGGCATGAACCTCCTCGTTTTCCTTGCCCAGTGCTCTGTGCTGCGGCAGGAGCGCATAGGGCTGAGTCTTTAATGGCTTTCCATCTCAGTGGACAAAGAAAGAAGAAAAAGATGTATTTTACCTGGGAAAACCTAATAGCTGGGCTTGTCACCTGCTAACGAAGGGTGCGCTGGTGGGGCTCTGACCACCTGGAGGTGGTTTGAAGCCGGCCCGGCAAATCAGCTGGCAGTCGGGGCTGGAGGCTGCAGGCAGCTGAGCTTGGCTGCTGGTAGCTCTTCCTTGCTGACCAGGTTCGGAAAAGTACACAAGATTCCATCCCGGAACAGCCGTGTGCCTAACGCCAAAGAAGAGAAATGGGGAAATGGAGGCAGAACATCACCTAGGTACTGCCAGCTCTTAATTTGCTTGGATCAGGGTGTCTCAGCAAAGCGTTTAAACTGTTTTGGTAATCTCTTGCCTGGGAAGAATAGCCGCTTGGTGTGCTAAACCAAGGGGATTTTGGGGGGAGTACTGGGCAAGGGGTCTGTTCCTGGGGAGAGGTGGCCAGAGAGAGTTCTGGGGACACAAGGAGCGAGGGTGAGTGGCCAAGGCTTTAAATGACCACTTAGCTTTTTGGCCACGGGGAGTTTCAGAGCACTTGGATAACTAAAGAGTACCAGCCTGGCTCAGAAAGGCTCCGCTGTGGCCGTCGGTAATATTGCCAGAGTTACACGTACACCTGTGGTGGCTATTGAGCAGCTCTGACGGCAGCTTCAAGGTTATGGGCGATGCTTCTTTGTTGCCCCAGAGATTTTAGCTGCCATCGGCAGAATAAAGCAACTGTTCAGGTTCTAGTTTAATTGTTTGTTTGCTTGTACTCTGTTTCAATGATGGTCAGTTGTTCCTTATGTGGGTTTTATTGTGAGCATCATCATGGCTCCAAGGCTCTTGAGAAGAGGCGAAGGGGGAGCAGAAAGCATTCTGAGCCTAGACTGTGCTCAGCACAGATAAAGGGCTGATCCCAGTTAGCGAGTGTGATTTTGGACACCACAAGATGCTGAGTGTTCGGTCCGGGTCAGTGTTGTGTCCTCTGACTAACCGACGTGCAGGTGTTTGGAGTAGCGATAAGCAGCTCAGAGAGCCACCGTGTCTTCTCGAGCGTGCTCCTGCTTGGCTGGTCTCGTCTTTGTCCGTTGTCCCTCTCCTACATGTTAAGAACTAGAACATGGTGAGGGGCTAAGGAAAGGAGCACTGCTCCCAGTGTGTTGAAAAGATTGTGAAAAGCTTGTGTGGCAGGGAAGGAAGTAGTTGGATATTTTCTTTGGATGACTCCAGCTGGCCTGCGTGTTGGATACAGAGCAGCTTTTCACCCCCCCTCTATCTCTCCCTGACACCTTCCCAGAGTTGCTTGGCATTTCTAGAAGGCACCTTAAGGCAAAAAAAGGCAGGCTTAAAACCGCTTTAAGGTGAGGGGGTTAGTGTTTTGTGTGGAAATGGAGATGCCTCTTTCCTGCAGGAAGAGGGGTTAAATACTAAGCTGTTTCTCCACTGTGGAGAGGGAGAGTAAAATTCCAGACTTCGCACCTTTGCAGACCCTTTGCTTGGGTATTATTTGTTGTCCCTTTAAATGACCACTTAGGAACCAAGAAAAGCAAACCAACTGAAACTCTCCAAGCATCGTTTCCCGTGTCCTCCCTGCCCTGCTAGGCAGAAGGACTTCCCCTCCTTTGGATCTAAATTCTCCTTCCATTTTTTTTTTGTTCCCCCAGTCATCTACATGATTGCTCTTGGGTTGGCACCGTTGCCAGGCTGTTACCTTTTATGGGGCACAAGTTGGGAGCATCTTCCTTCCCCTAGACACACGTCCCTGATTGTCACCTGCCCAGATGTAAGCTGTTGTAAGTGCCTGGTGCCACTGTAGCGCCCTTTTTCCCCTAAATACAATCTAGCTTTTCATGTGTATGAGGTGACAGATAAAAGACAGAAATACACAGGGTTTTCATTTGTGATTTGTTGTTTTGGTGTTGTTTTTTTTTTTAAAATTGGAGGAACCAGAGGCACTATTATAAAATAATAAAAAAATCCATTATTTTGTGAGAGTCATCACCCAAAATTCCTGTACTGTAGCAAACCTTCTTCCCTGGCACCTTTACGTATAAGCAGGAGGGAAGTCAAAAGTTAGAACACAGAAGCATTAGTATAATTATAGCAGTGCCTGGTAACAACACTTTCATTAAGGACCTCTCACATGTTTTCACATAAACTCTTATTTCCAGGTTGTAAAACTCATCCATAAAGTTCACCTATTTGCTGACACCAGGTACTTAAGGTTTAAGACTATCAGCACTTCAGTCAATCAAATTTCTGGTTAAAGCAAAGTCCTAAAATTCGTCCTACATACTCTAAATTTGAATTTGCTCTTTTTACAGTCTCTGCAGTTTAAAATACAGAGTGACTGAGTGAAATTATTTATAACGTGCAAACTATACATGTTTCCAAATTAAATGCAAATGAGCAACTCGTATATTTGATTTAGTACCTTAATTATTTTTGGCCTTAAAGCAGGTCTAATACTGATGGGTGCTGAGGACTCCTCAGAAGCCCAGCTTCTTGTTTTGAAGATGATGGGAAAGCCTTTTTAGTAGAGAAAGGGGATGGAGATAGGACAGGCAGCTGTACAGGGCTAGCACAAAATAGTCATTGAGCAGCCATGAAACAAAAAGTTCACTAACAAAAAATGGGATAATATTTGCAGCTAGGTGAAAATCCATTGCCAAGCTGGGGTTTGCACACATGTTCACAGCTAGAGATAAACCCTTCCTGGCAATTTTGCCTCCCTCAAAAGCTGATATAATGAAGTATTTGCAGTATCCCAAGACAACAAGGCTTATGATGAGCAAATTTAGTTGTGCTGCAAAGGATCTGAGGATGAAATTAATTTAGTCTAAAGGCAGATCTCTGCAACATGCATGTTTCCTTGTAACACTATACTTCATTTATAGCCATCTCAGTTTAGATACCATTATCTGAAGGAGACAATTCTAGGAAATACTCAAAAAAATCCATCTAGGGAACATTTTGAGGATGTCAAGAAATCCACCAATCAGGTGCATTTCAAAAAACCTCTGTATTGCATCAATCAGGGCCATCCTGAAAACACACTGTGCCTGCTCCCTCAGCAGAAAATAACTTTGAAAGTGCCTAAATTGGTGGAGTTGGCTAGAGGGCCCCCTCTGTGCTCATTTCAATAGCTCTCAGCGTTCCACCTCATGGAGGAATAGGAAATGCCCAATCTGAGGACAAGTAAGGGAATGTCCAGGCCATAGGGAGTCCAGTTTGAGAACCACAAAGGTATCATAGCCTTGGGAAGCTCTAGCAAGTCCCTGCAAAAATCCTGGATATCATTTTTAAATGACTGAGCGGCACCAGACTTGGTTCCTTTGGATGTGCACAAGGTCCCCAAACAGAGGTCACCCTGATGTCCCTCTCCAGCCTGAGGTCTCTTTCAAAATGATTTCAGTGGTCTGATGGACAGACGTTTCTATCTATTGCTTTTAATTCTTTCTGTGGTATTTTGAAAATGTTTGTCCAGAAATAAAGCAGTATTGAAAACAGTCAAGAAGTAACTCTTTTCTTTCTAACTGCCGCTTGGATCCAACCACAAAACGGGCTTGAATGACAAGATAGAAACCCCGCAACCTTCCTTCCTCACTCACAGTCACTTGTGAGAAACTGAAAACCTCCAAATGATGTTCATTTCCGAAACAGACTCTTCAAACAAAAAGGAATCATTTTTGAATATAAATGCCACTTTTATTAAGCTGGAGAGTATTTGCCTTCTTTTTTTTTCTGACAAATGAAGTAAATTTGTTGGATGTAGAGTAATGTGAAAAACCTATAAATTGGGAGAGGACATAAAAAGTCATAATTGCAGTTTTCACTGCTCCAAGGTGTATTCCTCAGGCACCACGAGGTTTTGAGAAATAGCACAGGGGACAGGTTTAAAAGAGATGATGCTGTGTTGGGGGGAGGTTGGAAAGATGATTGTGGGATGTTGTCTAAATAAAAAAGGATCCCTTTAAAAAATTACGAGAAATAGCACAGGGGACAGGTTTAAAAGAGATGATGCTACATTGGGGGGAGGCTGGAAAGATGATTATGGGATGTTACCTAAATAAAAAAGGATCCCTTTAAAAAATTACCAGCAACACTGATTGCACGTCCCAGTCCCTTCTTTGCCATCTTTTCTCTTTTCGTCTGCATTGTGGTTTAACCCCAGATGGCAACTGGAACCATGCACATAGACCCCCGCTCCCTTCCCTTCCCCCAGAAGGGTAGGAGGAAGAGGGGGGAAAAAAGGGGAAAGGGAGCAAAAAAAAATTGTGGGTTGAGATAAAGACAGTTTAATAGAAACAATAAGATAAAAGGAAAAATAACAATAATAATAACAATAAGAATGACACTGGTCACTCTCACCACCCAGTGGATTGGCACCATCCTGAGCAGCGATCATGGATTCCTACCCCCTGGCCAACCCCCATTTATATACTAAGCATGATGTCTATGGTATGGAATATTTCATTGGCCATTCCATTGTTCTGTCCAGGCTTCTATGGGAAGCTGAAAGAAGTCCTTGAATAGTGTAAACATCACTTAGCAACAACTAAAAACAAAAGGTATTATTGACATTCCTTTCACAGCAATCACTAGAAAGAAAATTAACTCTTTCCCAGCTGCAACCAGAGCAGTCTGCTCCTCTGACCCTGAGGAACAGAGCTCTGAGTTGTTCTCCTTGGGCTATGCGCACCCCAAGACTGGCAGCTTCAGGTGGGGCAGGAAGAGCAGGTATCGCCCTGGGTCTGGGCAGTCCTGCCCAGAAGCAGCACACAGGACCTCTGCTGTCTCTCTGTGGGTACTTGAATACTGCGTGCAGTTTTGAACCCCCTCAGTGTGAGAAAAACATGAATAAACCGGAACAAATTCAGCAGAGGGATCACGAGATGGTCAAGGGGCTCAAGCACTTTCCTTGTGAGGAAAGACTGAGGAAACTAGACTTGTTTACCCAGGAGAAAGCAAGGGAGATCCAACAGCAGCCTTCCCAAGGTCAGCAAGAAGATGGAGATAGGCTTTTCCCAGTGATGCATGATGGGAGGATAAAAAACTGAAACATAAAGTTTCAGGCATGAACTGAAACAAGCTGGGAATAAGACAAAAGTGTTTCATCATAAGGACAGCTAGGAAGTCTCCACCTCTGCAAATTTTCAAGACAAGACTGGGCAAAGCTTTCAATAAACTGATCTGACCTCACATCTGACCCTGGACTAGAGATAACCTGAGACCTCTTCCAACCTGAATTATCCTGTGATTTAAAACCAGTCAGGGGAATCACATCCCAAATGAAAGGTAGCGTGGAAAATTTTTAAGGTCTAGAGGTTTATATTGCCAGTATTTAAAATTACGGGTTTATTTCAGCCTGATGGACAAAGTCAGCCAGGTTTCAGTCCTAAGAGTTTCCTAGCACATGATGATAAGGAAGAGAGAAAAAATTATTAAGCAGCTCTATGGATGTAAGTGAACCTTCAGCTGTTCTAGGCTAGTTTACAGAATTTAACGTGTATGTTACCTGTGTTCTTGAGGAACTTTACGCTGCCAATGTGATACAAAGCACCATTACTATTCCCAGGAGTAGACTATTGCTAGAAAATAATCATTACAGAAGAACTCAAAACAGTAATTCACCCTGAAGCAGAGCATAGTTTAACACACTGCTTCCAGTGCTTCCAGTGCTTCCAGTGAGCAGTGGTGGAAGCACCACGGGGGGCTGCATTCCTCCCAAACAGTGCACACGCTTGTCAGTGTGCTCCCACAGCAGGCAACTAGCAAACCTTCAAACCCCTGAATATGATACAGATTCCAAATACTGAAGTGATGGGCTTGGTCGTCAGCCAGAGTAAATTAGTGTCATTGTCTCATCCAAGCCAGGTGGCACCAGTTGAAGGTCTGGCCCACTAAAAGTAGTTGGAGACTCTAAGAGGTGCATAGGAATTACTGGTGGTAGGATCGTTTAGCAGGGAAAGAAGATAAGCGGGTGATTTTCATGTCTGCCTTCTCTCAGCACTGCCAGAGCGCTGTGTCGGGATGTGAGAGCCGTAGCTCTGCTCATGGTAATACTGGCCCCTGGTGCTTTTGTTCTCAGTATGTGGCAGCCCTGCAAGGTTGTGAGAGCAGCGCTCCACTTGGCCGCCCTCCACAGCAAAATAGGCCACGGTCCCAGTGCTACTGCAAGCCAGTGTATGCGGCGGGCAATTTTCTTAGAAGCTGGGCTAGAGATGCTAGACATGCTTCCCTGCTGCCAGGTCTGTTCCTAAGCATTTAAACTGTGAAGCGGCATGATGCCCTAGTGATTGGCAATGCTGCATCTCATGAGTGTTTCACCTTCTGACACTGAGGAAGTAATTGCTCCCTGATGACCCTGCCTGATCTGTCTGTTTGACCCTTAGTATTTGTCTCTAAGAGATGATCTTTGGGCTCTCCTTCTGCCTTCCCCTTCTGAGCTGACCAGGGACCACAACCTCTTTCCCACCTTCTGTAGTAGTGAGAGAAACAGATCTTATACCCACCTACAGACTTTTTTCAAGTCTGCTGTAGAGAGGGTACACGTTGGTCATAAATCAGTAGGTGGCCTTTGCTGCTAGATCAGGAGGCTCAGGCATTCTTCATTGCACCTAAGCGACTGGTACATCTTCTGTGATTTTTATGTTCAAGAAGTGAAAGTATAGTACATGCAGGAGGAATGTATGGCTTCTATTGCTTGCAGAGTCCACTAAGTATCAAGGGCCAAATCCTGCTCATTTCAATGGAGTCAAAAGACCCTGGTTTTTTCATCTAAGAGATGCAAATTAAATGGCTGTGAATTTTACAGCTGATTCTCAGACACGATATAACTAGGATCAACAACTTTTGTTCCACTCCAATGGAGATTTCACAGCCGTGTGCTGCAGCTACTTGTTAACATTGCCTTAATTAGGCATGGCATTCCACAGCCCTTTGGTACTGAAGCAGAGTTTTGATCTAGTGTGAGGAGGTCTTCCATGTGCATGAGAAACTATACTAAGTAATTGGAAAAACGCAGTGGGTCGAATCCAGGTGAAGCATCACAGCTCAGTCATTAACGTCTCCTCGCAAGGATTGCTTTCATGGCAAGGCCACCTCGTGAGGAACTGGAGAGCAAACCACGGCTGGAAGCCTTTACAGAAAGGCTACCACCTTGTAATGGTGGCACAGGGCGAGTTCACAAGGAGCTAATTAGATCTATGTAAATAATTAACAGTGAATTCAGCCTCCTTTTTATGTACGATTTATCAAAATCCATGTGGTCCGATCCCTTCACACCCCTGGGGTTCAGGGGACTCTGTGCCAAAGAAGCAGGCTGGGGGACTCGGCAGGGGTTGCAGTGCAGCGCTGGACGGGGGGGCCGCTGTGCAGATGGCCAGTGGGTCGGCGTGGCGGGGTACGCTCACGGGAGCGTGCCGTATGTGCACGCTTCAGTGTGCCTGGGGCACAGCAGTGCCACACAGCCAGTCCACGGGCTCCTGCTGAAGCAGCCGTAGGGGTGGAAATGTCAGGGGAGGAAACAAGGCGGGCAATTGTGGCTGAAGCTGCTGTAGCACAGGGACGGCTGGAGTTAACATGCTATGTTATGTACTGGAGGGGCAGCAGATTTACTGTACTCCTTTATGCTGGGTTGAAATAAAACAGGAATATAGGAACCCTTTTGCTTCTTATTCTGTTATTTTTAATCTTTGAAAGCTTCTAGAAATTTTAAAATAGTCATGAACAGAGGTCAAGGCACCCTAGAAAAAAAAATGAGTAAAATCTAATAATGATCTATACTTGCTCCCCTAGATAACCTCACCGCCTTAGTCTGATCCCCCCTCCTTTTTTCTCTCTCTCTCAGCTTTGTCACTTTTAATGTTTCTGTCATTTCTGTCTAGCCTACTGGACACGCTTTTGAAATCTGAGTGATAACTAATCCTAATGTTTTTGTTGCTGACTCTGCACCTTTGGGAACAGACAAGAGTCCTGATAGGAACTGAATGTTTAAGACAAATATCAAATGGAAAATGGGAACAGACAGTATCTCAGTGGGTTTAAATACAAGAAGACTAAGCAAATGTGAGTCTTAAGGAAGAAACAGAAAAGAGTATGTTTTCTAAGTGAAGGAAAAGATTATTTTTCTAAATGTACATGGTGGCACTAAAGTAATGCAGGTTCCTATTGCAGGTGAGGAAAAAATGTCCCTTTTAGGAAAGGTCTGAGAGAATATGGAGATAGGTGGGGGTGTGGAATAGGAGAGCTGAGAAATGTCAGGACCTGAACAGATTTTCAGTGGTGTTAACATACAGTTGTCTCTTTTGCTTCTGGGAGGCCTCTGTCAGCAGACAGGAAGCAGGAGCTTCGCCTCATCTGTATTTCCAGCTTTCCGTGGGAGACAGGCTGTTTGCTAGCCAGGCACTTTCTCCTCTTTTGAAGGTGGGGGAGTGAAAAGCCCATCCCCTCTGCATCACCTCTCATTGTTTATATAAGCTAACCCTGGACTATTGTTCATGCCTATATGAATAGTGCTCTGTACAACACGATGTGCGGCTCCGAGGCTTAGACAGGAAGCTTGTGAGCTGCAGATGGCTGCGCGGTGACAGCGCGGGGCTGTGGAGAAGGCACGCAGCTGAGCGGAGATGCTCCGCAGTAACAGTGCAAAGATAGCTGACTTCCCACATGTCCTCCCTAGAGCAAAAGCTCTATCTGCAGTGACCTGTGTAGACTCCTTGGACCTCTTTTTACCCATAGGGAAAACAGAAACTAAAGAGGCATGATTCAATATCCATGCAAGAAAGTGTAATCAGACTTTTGTAGGCTTTGAGAGACAAGGGAGAAGTTATGGAGGTGAAATTTCTGCCATGGAATGTGGAAGATGATTCCTGTAGTCTGATATGTAGTTAAATTAGATTCGATTTTCTAATGCAAAAATCTCAGGGAAGTCAAGTCTCTCCCTTTCAAATTCATTCTTTATTGTTTCCTATATTGCTTGAATTACGTTAGAAGCATCAATGTCTGCAAGCTGTGAACCACAAGGTAGATTTCTCTTGGTTTTCTAACTTGGAGATTATGTACCTATGAGTTGGCCAAAATAAAAGGGCAGTTTTTACATGAGGGATTATGCTTTCTGGCTGCCTGTGGCTGCAGGGAAACCGACTCCATGACCCAGGACATTCCCCTCAGCTCTGTATTCTGTAATGAGAATGGAGATGGGATTTTAAACTGTGTAAATTATTGCCTGCTTCCTTGTTTAGAGTGGTTTGGCCAGTTACTGCCAAGTTATTGGCCAAACCTAGTGAGAAGAGAGTTCAAAAATTATGCTGTCACCTCTGCTCTTGTCTGAACTGGCACAAAGTGAAAATTGCTTCTTTCTGTTTCACATTTTTCTCTCCTTTTATAGTCTTTGAAAATGAGTCATTTAAGCTATTGAGTCATTTGAGCTATTTGAAAAGTTAGGAAAGACCAAGAATCTGATAGGCGTTTATACTTAGGACACAGTACCCTGTACTGACAACACAAATGTCCTTTAAAGTGGCTGTAAATGTACATGTAAAATTAACATATAGTAAATCAGCATTTATTGTGTGCAAGGCCCACTATTGCAATGCAGCAATACTGTAAGTTATACACATATGTGCGCAGGATGGGGAGTTTACCCAGGGCCCTTGCTAACTTTAAAAATGTCCCCCCCGACTTCAAACTGTCTTTCTCTTCTCTTTCCTCATTAGTTCCTTTGCCCTTGATTGCATCTATGTCCAAGAGCATGAGTTATTCAAGCGCTAGGATAACTAAAAATACAATCAGGTTATAACACTGTCACATTTCCCACTGAAAGAGCATTCTTGCTGTGTTGCACGAATGAGTTATTTCAGTTTGTTTTAACCACTTCCATTACATGCATGCAAACAAAGCCCACCGAAACACAGAAAGCAGGTACTCGGTGGGTTGTACACTATAACTATGTACTGCAATTTTGTTAGGGCGTAGATGCATGTGCATTGGTGGACAGATTAATTGTTTGAGATGTTACCATCTAGAAAGTCACTACAAGCTTGTTACGAGCTATTTGTCATAGTTTATCTCCAGAGGTGAGGATGCTGAAGAGAGGGCTGCAGGAGGGGAAAGCCAGCAGTGGCAGTGCACGTGGAAGGTCCCGTTGCAGTTCTGGCTTGGTGATCACAGGACTGACGCTGTACTGTCACTTCTACTCTGTCTTTTCCAGTGTTTTGCTTGCTACAGGAAGTAACTTTAAATCTACCAGATTTAGGACTTGAATCTGGAAACACATCAGCAACCCCCACCCTGCATTTCGGGAATGTATCAGGCCACATACCCAGTTCTAAATATTTGCAGAATTAGAGCTGTCAATCACAGAGCTTTAAAATATTTATGGAAATGTCTTAAAATCAACATAAGTAAAATGGCTTGTCAGTAAGGGCTGCTGGTACCAGTGTGAGATTAAATAGTAAAGGAATATCCAATACTCGAGATCCTCTGGAACCCCTGGAACTTCTACCTAATTCCGTAATTTGTTTTGATTTCAGCTTTTCTAAAAAATTGAGAGGTTTTAAATTAAAAATAAACCACCCAAGAAACACATATATTAACTGTGGATATTAGCTGACCACTACAGCATACTTTCAGCCATAGCCCCTTTTAAATACATTGGTTGTTTTGAGCAGCCCAACACAAGGGAAAATGAGATTTCTGGTTTCAGGGCTGTCTTTCTGTCATCTGTTGTAAGCTGTAAATTCATTTAAATTTTCAAATTAGTCGAAAACTTACGCCCAACAGAATAAATAAAACATTTGTCTTTTAAAAAAGCCCCACATTCGTCATCACTTCCACCTGCCTTAGTATCTAGATAGCAATAAAAATAAAAAATGATTCAGTCTTCAGTACATTTGTTTAATAATTATAATCATTCACTGGGCTAAAAGTATTCAAAGGAAATTAAATGTGCAAGTAACAAGCCTCATGACTATGCAACAAAGTACAAAATTTTCAAATCACAGTTTTAAAGCATGCGTGTTAGTTCACTGTTCTCTATTATCTATTTAGAAATCACTGTCACAGCTCTCTTATTAACGTATGAGGCAGAAAATAAATGTATAATAATTTCAATCAACTTCATTTTTAAGGCATTGCTTTTAAACTCTCCATTATCATATGCAAAATGGCAAAGTCAGTTCCAGTTAATTTATTTCATATGTTATTCCAACAGCATCGTAAATAGTTCATTGTTACATATCTCTCCAAATAATGAGTTCAAGACATCTTTTCCTTCACAACACTTCATCCGCATGCTGCACACTTCATATTGGGTAATTGTCTGATGAAGCAGGCAAGCAGGTAGCCCGAGGCTATTAGAAAGAAGAAGCATCAATGAAAAAATGTTGGACACGGGTGTTACCCTTCTAAGGACAATGGAATATTTGGAGGATGAATAGAAAAGGAAACATGATGCAACTAATCAACAGATGATTAAAAAAACTGTTTAACTTGCCTCCCTCATCAGGATGCTACCCATTACCACAAGCGTTCTCTCCCAGGGTGGGAAACTTCCGGACAACCATGAGATTCCCATAAAAGGTGCTGGATAAAATTAACTGAGCTCTGTCTGAATGCTGCACTTGTAGGATTTGCTGGAACAACGATTAACATGAGCCTAACAAACCACTTATTAGCTAAACAGTATATTTTTAAAAAGTCTAAAGAAACAAAAAATTCGCCAAAAAAAGTGTTTAAAATTAAATTTGAGTAAATTTAATTTCTTGTCCACTTATGTCCATGTTTGGCTGGACTGGCAACATGGTAATCACATAGAATGCATCCACTCAGAAATACCTCTTTTTCTCCTCAATCTACCAAATGTGAGTGGCATCCCCTCCCCAGTGAAGCACACGTTCCTCTTCTGATCGTTGCAATGTGAAAGAACAGTACCGTCTTCCTCTGCGTATTTGGAGGGGCAGACTGTGCGGGAGGCTGAGAAGGCATCTTGTCAATTTGCTAAAATTCAATCTGCTCCTTTACATAATTTTTTATGCTTGACACCGGTTTTCAAGGGAAGTTCCCATGTGCAGTTTTGTTCAGTTGCACCTGCAGGCTTGAATGGTGTTGCTAATTGCAAGAGTGATGCCAGCTAACCATGAATAAAAAAGGTTAGGAATGTTCTGTAGCCCATTAAACTGCTATAATTTCTACGTGAAGATGAAGTCTATATATAGAATTTCAGAGTAAATAATCGTATTTTGGTTAGATGCGAGAAAAGTCATTTGCTGTGAGGCTGAGGGGATGAGGGAACTTCATAAATGAATTTCCTTAAAGTTGCACTGGAAATTCAGGCAACTAATTTAGGTTCCATCCTGAAGGTCATTCGTAATTGTCAGGGTTTGGCATGTTGTGTTTTCTCTGCTACATCCCATCATGTAAAGCAAAGAGCAGAAGAGGAGCTGAGCAGGACTGTATTGCCCTGTGCAGAGCCCATTTATACTTGGGAGCATGCCAGGTCTGTGAATCCCTGTGTCACTTGAAAAAACCCAACCACCCATGTATTAAGTAAGAGAGACCGAGACGCAGCCTGTGAGGCACTGAACTAAGACAAATACATTAAAAAAAGAACAGTTATAAATTATACTGGCATATCACATGGGCGTCATATCCGAGTATCTTTATAAAATCAAGGTGAGTAATGCAGTTTCTAATGGATTTTTAAGATCCTCTGAGTTTTTACTGTACGCTTCTCTATTCTGTTTCTCAACGGGGAGCAGAAATATCCACCTAACTGCAGTCAGCCACCGTTTTAGGGACCTTTCTGTAATGGTGTAATATACTCGAACTACACAGCAAAAGAAGCTTTTAACAGAAGCAAACTAAAATGTTAAGCCAAAACTAGTAAACCTTTGGCAGTGTGAAACTAACAGCAGCAGCACGGGTAGGCATTGCCGTAAGGTAAGGGGAAATGTGCAGGTTTTTAATTTAAAATCTCTCTCATAAAACATATCCAAATATTTAGGGTATTTTTTTTTTTGTGAGCACGTAAGTCAAATTTAGGCCTGCTCTCAATATACGAGAAGCCCAGTGGGAGCGAGGGGCAAAATACTGACCTCCGAGAAGCCCATGGCAGTATTTCCAATGGCTTCAATGAAGGTTGGATAGAGCAGGATTACTTATGTACCTAAAGGTAAACCTGTGAACAAATATTTACAGACCCAGGGGCTTTTGGTTTTATTTTCAGAGTGGCAGAGCATTTCTGGTTACAACGGATGTCAAAGGGAGCTGTAGGTTGCTCGTCCTTTCTGGAAGCGGAGGCTTTTAGCTCTGGAATTGTCTCCTCAGTCTGGGGCTGCCAGGAGTCCTACCTATCCCGAGGGACTTAAGGGTGTTAAACTGGACTGGCTCCCGGTTCTGCATGAGACATCTGCTCCCCTCACCAGTCACACAGCTCTGACCTGGCATGTGCAACTGGCTATCTAGGGAAGGAAGCTCAAGTGCAAAACAGGCGAGCCTTTATCAGCTCACGTCCCTACACGTAACACGGAGTAATTCAAGCACTTCCAAAGGACTCTGAGGGCTGGGAAGTGTGTCCATGATCCAGGCATCCAGCGTGGCCCGGGATTTTGTGCTCTTGTTGACATGCTGGTGGCAAGGACAATGTGGCCATAACCTGTGTGTGTAAAACAGGGCAGCATTTAAAAGGAAAATTTTTTCAATCTGAGTCAACGGTCCTGTGCATCGTGCTGTTGACACTTGAGTCAATCTTGGTCTGTGGAATGAATGCGTATTTCTTTATCACTGAAACATGAAGACGACCACATCTGTTTGTGCTGCCTCTCAGCATTACCATGGCCATGAGCCAGCANACCCTGTGATTCTGTGATTCTATGATTACTGTAAGAGAAGATTTCAAGGTTGTGCTTGCTTTGGGTTTTTACGGTTTCCTTCCCAGCTGTAGGATGGTGACTAAATCTCTGTCTCTCTCCCAGGCTCACCCCTGGCTCTTTTGTTTTCTTGTCAGCAGTGGTAGTGGTGCAGGAGTATAACGCTGGTCTGATTTTCTGAGGATCTGAAGGCACTCTGCTGGTATTAACTTGACTCGAGGTTGAAGGCTCTGATTATGCCACAGGTTTTTGTCTTCAGTTCTGCCAGTGTACAGTTGGTTGAAAAACGGGAAAATTGTAAACAGTTTATAAAAACTATTCTCCTATATTCTGGCAAGCTTCAGAGATGGTTCTGGGTTTTCTTACCCTAAAACATTCCTCGTATGCCATTAACTCTAGGAGATGTAACAGCAGTGTGCTTTTGATGACATTATTCATTGCTTCTTCATAACTACATTTCTGCATGTTCAAAGTACTACAGAAACCCTATTTTTTTGTTTTCCTTTTTTTTTCCAAACAGGATCTCTGAATTGAGCGGTATTCATAACTTTTAAAACATAATAATACATAAGTCTGTGAATTATAGGAATAATAGAGAGAGTAAACAATTATTCACAAATACTTGTAAGTAAAGTTCTTTTATGTCACTTTTCCCTTAGCATACAAATACTGTGCTGGAAAGCTGTCAAGATTTTTCTCTCTCGAAGCGCTTACAGCTCCTCTTTAAGAAGATGAACCCTCCCATTAAGATCACAATTCTTCTGAGCAGGAAAAACAGCAAATGCAAAAAAAAAAACCCCATGCTTTTCAATATGAATTTTTAATACAAATGACATTTGTAGAGTATATTGTCTTAATGAAGTCAGTGAGATTAGTCAAATGCTCAAAGTTAAGCATGTGCTTCTGCACATGGTTAATTAGGGTCCTGAACAAAAAAATAATTTGCAGGCTCAACGGCAGTTTATACTCCCTGTGGCTCCTGCCATGTTTCGACGCTTGTGTGAATGGCTGCACTTATATCAACACGGCCAACATAAATATGCAAAGTACTTAATCAAATTGTTCCAAGTGAAAGCTTGCTTCCTCTGGCAACGCTTAATAAGGTAAGAGAAAAACAGATTAGTTTCTGTGCAGATATTTTAAGAGGGAGTATTTGAACTCCTGTTGTAACAAATATTGAGAGTAAATGAAAATGGGAGTTAGGTGAAGCAGGTGATTAAAACAATGCCCAATATTTAATTCATTTCAATAGCATGAAAATTATTAAGGCTCAAGTTGTCAGGATCCTGCTAGCTGAGACTTTTATAAAATTGTTGGGGTGGTTGCAGCCCTATTATAAATTGTCAACACTTTTCCTATTTCTGATAAAAATCAATTGCTATTTTTTAAAAGATACTGAAAGATTTATGAGCAATTTCATTTGCTGGTGAGACTAAGAAAATAGTGGTTGCAATATAAATATAAGATCTTTTTAGAATACAAATTAATAAACAGCCTGGAAAATTAAATACTTTGATCAAAATTGTTTCTCATACTTTGAATTCTACAAGAATCATTGGAGGTCTTAAAGAAATAGAGGCCCTATCCTATAAATACTTAAACTTGTGTTTATTTGCATTCATGTCTCCAGTATTCTTTTATTTTGTGAGGAAACGGGCAACATAGAATTCAGCATACGCATGTATATTTTTAGAAAACACCTCTCCACTTTATTAAAGCTATCAGGGGGTTGTTTTGAATCTCCGATTTATGATTTTTTCCTATAATTTGTATTTACCATGCATTTTAAACTTCTGTTAACATCTTCCCCACATAAACACCATATTATTTCATGTAATTTTTAGGTTTTTACAGGAATGCAGATGCAAGAAATAAGCTAACTGATAATAAAAATCTCTACAGTCTTCCAGCTTTCTTCCCTAATCTTTTTCAGTGTTTTTTTTTCCCTGACTGAATCTCTTAATAGCACTTTGTGAAAGTTGCCAAATTCTGCTCCTCTTCTTATTCAATTATATACAGGTGTATAACATCTTGCATATGAAATTGCTCAGAACTTGCAGAAGGAAAATAAAAGGAAGCCACAGAAACTGAGTCCTGAGGTCAGGTCACCAACAGATTTCAGGAATGTTAATTTGTCTGCTACTGACCCTTTCTTTCTGGTGAGAAGTCATAAAGTGAGGCCTATTTTTTTCTTTTCCCACAATATATTGGGTAATGATGGAGAGAAAGGTACCAGATTGCACAGATAGTCTGTGATGGTCTGAAATCCCGCTTTAAAATTTAAAATTTAATTGAGTCCCAGAATGCAATTGTGACATAGTAAGATTCAAAGGGAAACACAAGTGAAAATATTTTCTACGCTTGAGATCAAAGGTCTTTAGGTGGCAATGAGAAGGAAATAAATTTGTTGTTAGTATTTCAATGGGAATAATAAACATCCATTAGCTTCTCTGGAGGAGTTAGGGCTATTGGTCATAGGAGGAAAGGCATGAAAGCTTCTAAGCTGTCTAAATCATTATTATCTAAACCATACCCAAGATGACCGACTGGATAAAGAAAATGATGACGTCAGGCTGTTACATTTTAAGACCTTTTTGACTGAAACATTTTTGAGCTGTGCACCCATGGTCATAAGGGTACAGTCAGCCAGAGATTCATGCCTGTGAGATGCTTGGAGATCCTCTGCTGCACAGAGACTTGAGCCATTAGCGATTGACGATCCTGCAGCTGAGTCACGGGACAAGCAAGCAAATCAAATTCAGTGAGAATGTGTTCATGTAAGAACTCAGAAATCTGAAAAAGAAGGGCCCCAGATGTTTGAGAAAGGTTTTAAAAAACAATTGGGAAGCTACTTTAATGAGGATGAAAGCCATAGCAAAGAAGTGCTCTAACAGAGAAATGCAACATCCCAGAATAGTATTTTAATGGAGACCTACAGCATTGAAGGGTTCTTCAGGGCTGCGATGGAAGGACAGGGTCACGGAGCAATTTCTAGGGAACTTCTTGGGAAGCAAAGAAGCACTGGAGCGCCTGGGCTCTGCCCGAGGAGCAGATGAAGGCAGCACAGGTTGCTCACAGTATCATGTAGTTAATCCCTGTGCAGAATGGTGGGCACGCGCAGCTCTACGGTTCCCATTTGTAATAAATTCTTCCTGTTGCAGAACTCCCCTTTACATTTAGGAAAAGAAAACATGTTTTCCACAGACTACCAAAACTAAATAATAAAGGTCTGTTTTGGAAACAGATTTGTTTTTTGAATGGGGAAATACACTGGGAAGCTTTTTGTCAGAATTCCTGTGAATGATGGAGGTGGGATTATCCCCCTTTTCTACAGGCAAAAGTTAAGACACCAAGAGATTGTCACAGATGCCACTGACTTTGAGTGTGTAATTTTAGACACTTAGTGCCTCATTCTCTGTAATACTTTGTATGCAAAGGACTATATTACACCCAAAGCATCACTCCGTTTATGTTACTTGCAGCTGTGAATGCTCTGTATCTACAACCAGATCCTAGGCCATCTAGAAAATGAAGATCATATCCACGTAAAGTTCTTCAGAAGTTTGTTGCAGAGTTAGTTTAAGCGTTAGTGTTTGCTTGCATTATCCATAAAAGCGTCTTTTCCTGCAGATATTTTGCTCATTCCCTGTAAGTCTTTTAAATCCTACAAAACCTAGGTATGAGTCCTGAACTCATCAAATGTTTTAATGCACAGTCCAGTTTTAAGGCCACATCCATGCCAGGCACAGAACAAAAGAGGGGGAAGGCAGGGGGTTCATGGAGAAAATAAAATCTAAATGGGTTAATTTATCAATTTATCAAAATGTCAACAGCCAGGCAGAAAATGAACTGAATTAATATTAGTTCTAAAGGAAAATTTACTTCTACTGTTTCCTAACTTCTCGGTCCCTAATTTTACAAGCTTACTAATATTTTAACATAAACTTTACAAGGTTTCCCCAATAGTCTATCACTCAGACTAATCTTCTGTCCCATATGTTATCCTCCTCTCTTTTATCTCCTCTGCATCTGAGTTAAGCATCTTCTTGCCCATGAGCTCAGCACCACAAACACAGAAAACAGTAGAAATATGGTTCCTGTCCTGTAAATGATGGTGGTCCTCACAGCAGAGTGCAGTGGCCATCCAAAGTCTTACAGTCTGCATCTTCTCTGCACATAAACTCTGTAGAGAGTTTAGCTGCCGAAAACCCCAACAAGCACAGAAAAACCCAGTAAGCACAGGTGTGAGTTGCAACTTCCAAGACTTACGAGTAGGCAAACCTTTTTCGTAGGGTTGATGGAAGAAACACTTCTGACACAAATAACAAATCCACTTTCACGTGCCAGTCCCTATTGCAAAGCATTTAGGGGCAAATGTTCCCTTTAAGCTCATAATGTTAAAATGAGTGGATTTGTTTGGAAATTTTCACTCACAGACAGACAAAACAGAAATCCCATATGAATGCCTGCTCGGCAATGTTTCGCCTTTGCAGCTGAGATTTGATGAGGTCCTGAGCAAGGACAGATAAACAGAAGCAGGCGCTGCTGCTTGCACTGCCTGGACCACAACATCTTTCGCCATTTCAGCTGGCCCCTCTTACTACTAAGGATGCCCAGCACTTCCCAATTATTATTTTTTATTAATTTGCCTTTGCTTTAACAGCTTTTTCACTTCCAGATGAAATCTTACATTCTACATATCTGCCTCAAACTGAGTTGAGACCCACTGGGTTAGCCATTTTCAAGAATGGGACTGAAAAAACCAAGCAGTTCATGGGATCCTTTCTACGCTTTCACTGAGATTTCAGTAACCTGCAGCCTGGGAACAGGAATTTCAACTTTGCTGTCAAGGAGTGGCTTTTGTGCAATATGCTTATATGCAGGCAGTCAGCTCATGCTCCACAGAGAGCTCTTTCAGCCAAACTTGTAAATTCTCCAAAGATGCTTCTGCCAGGGAGCATAACTCTGTTCTCTCACAGATCTTATAGGTGTTAACACGGGCTTTAATTAAATGTACTCTGTTTGGCCTGGGGCTACATAGGTGAAATTTGACTGCGCTTGTAATGGCTGCTCACAGGCACAGCAACTATTTCTGCTTACTTTCATGGCTCCCTTTCCTCTTTCCCTTGAACATTATAGAAGAATAAAATGTCTGATGAAAATGCAGAAAATGAGAAGGGGGAAGAAAAATGAGGGGAATGGAAAGGAGTCAATAGAATCAAGAATTCTGGTGAGATGAAGACTGAGTGAGGCGATTAAAACTGGCTGGGAATTGGAAAGGGCGCTTGGCACTGGTTGCACAAGAAGAACAGGAATGTGAACCCGTTTGCTAGGCAGGATTGAAAATGGAGGTAAAAAGGAAGGAGAAAACGTTTCCATACACAGAAACTGAAACTAGGATCCTGTGAAGAAAATACAGAAGACAAGGAGCTGGAGTGTAAAGGGAGAGCTGTATCGTTAAGCAGCATTTGCAAAAGTTAAAAGTCATGATGATGTGCAGCAGCTTGGGTAGTGCAATGCTGGGCAGGGAGTGAAGCGCCCTTTCACCACACTCCTTGGCTTTGACGTCTGAACAGGGGACAGCTAGCCACACGGCAGATACGTGAAAAAACCCCTTGCAGCATATGTTGCCTTGCAGCAACATATTTCCTGAGATCCTCCGGGTTCTTCCAATAAATTGGGTGCAATTCTGACTGATTTATTCCTCTTTGTGAAATCTAATGTATTTGTCTGTTGCTGGTTCCGGAATTCCTCAGCCTTCCTTTCCCAGAGATGTTCCATGACTGAAGCAGGCTTCTCTAGTCTTGCAGCACATTTACTGTACGTCTTTCTCTCCTAAAGTTAACAGGAAGCTGATCTTACTGTACATATCCATTTACTTCCTGGTGTTTCACAGTACAACAATAAAAGCGATGGCAAGGAATGAAAGTAGGAACCTGGTCCCTCTGTCTTCACGACAGCCAGCTGGGGGTTGGCCCATTGTAGCTGGAGGCTGACACTGGATGCCACTGGGATTAGGAAGGGTTTTGCAAGGCTGGATGGAGAGTCACGTGTAGAAAAGTGGAAGTGGTCAGGCAAAGGGTTGGAATTGTGTGCAAAGGAGATACTGCTTCTCAGAGGAGCCCGTGACTCGGACAGCACGCAGACCTGGGCAGAAAGACCAAGCCTGGAAGTCAAGAGTGAAAAGAGGAATGTAAGAAAAATGAGAATGGGATAAACCACTGGGACTAGGAAAAATGAGGGCAGTCCCCAGTGGGAGAGGATAAGCAGAATCAGTCGAGCATGAAGAACTGAACAGCCTGTTTTTCTTCAGCCCTTGGAGTACAATCCCCTTCAGATCCTGCAGTAAAGGGCGCAGACACCTGGGTTAGGAGCGCTGAGAGCCTAGCTCTCCGTGGCTGTGATCGATGCGTGGCTAGACCGTGATAAGCTATGGCTGTCTGCATAAAGTTGATCTCACAATGGATCTGCAAAATGGCATTTAATTAATTTAGGCTGCTCTTAATCCTGGCATTTCCTAACTTTGGTGTGTTTGACCTTGCTGTATTAGTAACGCTCTTTGAAGTACTCTAGAGATTACACACATATACTATAAATGTACATAGCATCAGTCTCAAGTAGTTATTCTGTATTTGTTTTACAATGAAGTTCAAATATCCTTTGATTTTAAATATAGATTCGGCTTGTATGGATCTCCCGGTTGGGTTTTTCCTCTTTTACACAATTTCCAAATTGTAAAAGTGCACTATAAAGTAGATTGCCAGCTGCAATTATAATTTATAGAATAGCCCCAGGTGTCTGCACATTAATTATGACTTATTATTAATATATGCATTAACTGATCATTCATTTTGTAATTACTTTGCAAGGATCTAGTCCATCAGTGCTAGCTTTGAATGAAAGCACACAAAGAACAGAAATCTACTAGAAGGACTTTCAGTGTACGTTGCTGATGCTGGACACAAGCTGTGTCTTATTCATTAGCATTTCTTCTCAGTCATGAAAACTAGCCTCCCAAAGTGCCCTTATTCGAGGAGCCAAGGCTTTAAGAAAAATAAAGTATTTTGAGACTTATGATTAAACCAGGAAAAGTGGCAAGATTGTGGGTGCTACAGGTGGTTCCATATGGCTGAATCTGATTCTGCAATAGTTCTCCGTGTTGTTTGAATCATTTATCATTTGCTTGGGTTTAGTTTTAAACGCAGTCTTCCTTTTGTATGAGCCCTCCCCAGTTCTCTCATCCATCCTGTGTGCTACAGGAGCACCTTTTGTGTTCTGTAAAACTTCTCTTTGTAATCCTTCCTTACTGACTCTTGCTGGTTCTTTCAAAATGTCTCTGTTTTCATAACTTTCCCAACTTTCAGAATCTCTCTGAACTTTCTATATTATGTATTGCTTTTTGAGGTAATGGTCATGAGAAGAGAAACACAGAAAACGTAATTCCAGCTTAGTCCTCTGGCCTCTGGAAGGTCTGTTTTCTCTAGTCTTCCAACCTGATGACATTGTTAGAATCACAGAATGGTTTGGGTTGGAAGGGACCTTAAAGATCATCCAGTTCCAGCCCTCTGCCCTGGGCAGGGACACCTCCCACTAGACCAGGCTGCTCAAAGCCCCATCCAGCCTGGCCTTGAACACTTCCAGGGATGGGGCATCCACAGCTTCTCTGGGAAACCTGTGCCGGTGTCTCACCACCCTCACAGTAAAGAATTTATTTCTGATATCTAATCTAAATCTACACTCTTTCACTTTGAAGCCGTTACCCCTCATCCTATCACTACCTGCCCTTGTAAAAAGTCCTCCATCTTTCCTGCAGGCCCCCTTCAGATACTGGAAGGCCGCTAAGAGGTCTCCTTGGAGCCTCCTCCAGAAGAGTCTCTCCAGAGAAGAACCTCTCCAGTTTTGTTAGAGGTTAACAAAAGTTTGTTTGTGATGATTTTATCATCAGCTTTCAATGGACTTAAGTGCTTTTACTACCTATCAAGCGTTTACATGACTGGGTTGCGTTTATAGAGGACATACGCATCTTTTGTTACATATGATGACGCAGGGTCCTTTAAGTCTCCTCAAGGGGCTCAGCACTGGCCCGGAGGAACCCTTACTGGCCCGGAGGAACCCTTCTTACTGCTCCACAGCCCCCCGCCCCGTGCTATGGCCAAGGAGTGCGACCGGGCCCCGCGCNGGGAGGCGGGAGGCGCGGGACCGGCCGCGGGCGCCCGCAGCCCGGAGGCTGCCGCCGCCGCAGGGGGAGCGGGCGCAGGAGGCGGCGGTGCTGGTGATTCCCCCGGGACGGCGGCGCCAGCGGGAGGGAGCCCGCCGCTGCTGTCTTCTTTCCCCCCCCCACTCCGTCGGGCGAGGGGCCGGGGGCGGCCGTGCCCTCCCCGGGAGGTGCCTCCTCGCCGTCCCCGGCAAGGGCGCGATGAGCCTGGGCTCCCCCCCCGGCGGGGCGGGGGGGGGGGGGGGCNGTTTTCTCTAGTCTTCCAACCTGGTGACATTGTTAGAATCACAGAATGGTTTGGGTTGGAAGGGACCTTAAAGATCATCCAGTTCCAGCCCCCTGCCCTGGGCAGGGACACCTCCCACTAGACCAGGCTGCTCAAAGCCCCATCCAGCCTGGCCTTGAACACTTCCAGGGATGGGGCATCCACAGCTTCTCTGGGAAACCTGTGCCGGTGTCTCACCAACCTCACAGTAAAGAATTTATTTCTGATATCTAATCTAAATCTACACTCTTTCACTTTGAAGCCGTTACCCCTCATCCTATCACTACCTGCCCTTGTAAAAAGTCCTCCATCTTTCCTGCAGGCCCCCTTCAGATACTGGAAGGCCGCTAAGAGGTCTCCTTGGAGCCTCCTCCAGAAGAGTCTCTCCAGAGAAGAACCTCTCCAGTTTTGTTAGAGGTTAACAAAAGTTTGTTTGTGATGATTTTATCATCAGCTTTCAATGGACTTAAGTGCTTTTACTACCTATCAAGCGTTTACATGACTGGGTTGCATTTATAGAGGACATACACATCTTTTGTTACATATGATGACGCAGGGTCCTTTAAGTCTCCTCAAGGGGCTCAGCACTGGCCCGGAGGAACCCTTACTGGCCCGGAGGAACCCTTCTTACTGCTCCACAGCCCCCCGCCCCGTGCTATGGCCAAGGAGTGCGACCGGGCCCCGCGCAGGGAATGGGCAGAGGTGGGGGACCCCCTCGCATGGGGGCAGCGAGACCCTTTCCTCAGGGCTGCCCGGAGACAGGATGTTTTAAGAGGCCGCTGCAGCACACACGCCTCGACGGCGGGCCGTGGCTTCCCCGGGGACCTGTATGCGCCCCTCACGGGGAGAGCAGGACCTGGGGCGCAGTCAGGCCCCAGGCCCCGTCCCTGAGAAGCTGGCGGCAGCGCCGCGCTCGCCCCGTCCCCGCCTTCGCCCGGGGCCCCGCAGCGTCTCCCCGGCAGTTTGACGCCTCAGCCCCGGAACCCGCGTTTACGCCCCGGGTGGGGCGCCCCGACCTTCACAGGGACACGCCCCGCCCCGCCGCCCGCGCTGACCGTTAGCGGCTCCNGTGCGGGCGGCTGGTGCCCGCCGGGGTCAGGGCGCTGCGGGCCCGGCCGGCGGGGAAGGGAGGCAGAAATGTGGTGTCATTGCTCTCCGGGAGCAGGTGCGGGTGGTGGAGCATCTCTTGGAGAAATTCTCCGTTCAAGGTTAAAGCCCGGCCCCTCCCATCAAAGCCCGCTGTCTTGCCACGGCACGGGCACATCTTTTTGGGTGGGTGTAGGCAGAGAGCAGTTCCTCGTGAAGAACGATGCTGTTGGAGCTGAGCGTGCTGCTTGCTTTACCAAGCTATTTATTTATTTATTTTGCCTTCACTTTTCCAATTGAAATCTCTTTCAATTCTCGCTGGGATTGCTGCAAAGGTCACGAAGGGGTAAAACTGATTTAATGGGGGCTGAGGAGAAGAGGGGCTGTCCCTTCAGGCGTGCCACTTCTAAACCTTCCCTCAGGCTGCAGCCTGGAGGGCAGGCGGGCGGCATGATTTGCAATTGCTTGCTTGCAGTTTTTTTTCCCTTGTGGGTGATGTGTGCGGGAAACCCGCCTAGTTTTATATGGACACTATATTGGGTTTCTGGAATCATCCCCTGTGCTGTCTGATTCTGCCGATGTAAAGGATTTCTGGTGTCTGGATGGGTGGGGAGACTTGAACAATACAAAGTTTGCCTTGCTTTGAAATTCCTGCTATGGATATTTTTAAAAGGGGGAGGGAGAAGAGTGAAAGATGGTGATGAATTCTTACTGAGGCTCAGTTTTGTGGCTACGCTTTCTGAATGTGCGATAAGAAAAGATGTAACTTTAAAAATAAAAAAAAGAGAAGGGGGAGAGAGCTAAATAAGGGAGTTTCTTTGCAGCTCCATCCATTTCAATGGTGCAGCTTTCCCAAGCCCCTTTCCATTGCCCATCATCACCTTCAGGCCGGTCAGAGGAGGGGGAGGAGAAGAGCATGAAGGCGGCCAAGCAGCAGGTGAACCCGTCGGGGGAGAACCAGCCTCCCTCCAGCCCCCTGCAGTCTGCGCTGAACTCGGCAGCCTCTCCTTCCCAGGCGTATGAGACTTACATTGATAATGGGCTTATCTGCCTCAAACACAAGATCAGGAACATTGAGAAAAAGAAGGTAACTTGTTGTTCTCTGGTATGGCACGTATTTAAACAGCTCATTGTAAAACTCCGTGCTTATTTTATAATAGCTGGAATAGCTGTGTCTATATAGGGAGTAATCGTTGTTTTATTTTTTAAATAGCTCATGAAAGGATCTAAATGTGGATATGCTAGTGGCTTTTTATTATCATTTATAACTCCTGCATAGTAAAGAACGGTGTTCTTTATTCTTACGGTTCTGAGATGGGCTTCTTGTGCTTGACATTGTGAGTGTAACGTCGTTGTTTCAGAGCATCAGGAATGCAGCTAACTAAACTTGTTCCCAGCTGCTGGCTTTACAGTGCATGCTCAATGGTTAGTAAAAGTAACTGAATGTTGATCAAAACTGGGGATTCTTCTCTAATAGATTGAATCAGGTCAAACTAACTTGGAACTGATTTGGAGATGGCTTGTGGTCTTGCAGAAGTCTTCATATTTCTTCTATTGATTACATGCATCTAATATTAGGATGTAGAAATGTATGTAAAATTCAAAATTAGGAACAGTGTTTCCCCTGACTCATGGAAATGTCAAATGGTATTAAATATGTATTGCACTTCACATAAATCTTAGACTTCTGTATTTTAAATATAGACAAATGTTATTCACTAGAAAGCTTTTAAACAGAAAGCCTCCAAAGCCTGCTCTCTTGCTTTGAACTGTGCTTTTCTGGGGTGGGGGGAGACAGAACAGTCTTAAGAATAAGTGAGATAATGATATGCCTAAAAGATTGCAGCTATAGCTGGTCAGGCTTTTGCATTCTAAGACTTTTCAGTTGATTGGCAGGTGACTAAAGACTATGTGCATGATTTTTTAATTGGGAAAAATGCTGTTTTCTGTAAGGTGAAAGAAATAATCATGCTGTTGCTTTTGGTACTGGGTCAGGGTTACAAGTAAAGCAAATGTATGAATATGTTGTGCTTCTCTAAATGTCAGAAAAGCTTTGTGTGTTATATCCTAGGGTGAGAAGAGGGAATAGATCAGACTTCTGGCCATGTGGCTAGGGGACTTGATCCACCTGCAGGGGATGCAGTATTACTGCTGTCTCATGTCATGCATCATGCTGTAACTCTGAATATGTCAGATAAGCATGGTTTCCTTGTGTGATTAACCAGCTTTGTGTTGGATTCTAATTCTGCCTAAGGAAGTTTGTTGTGAATTTCTCGAGTATCTTTGATTTCTCACATGAATAACAACATGGCCTTGCCAGCAAATGAAAGTGTTGACTTACTAGAGTGAGAAGAAAGTTCTCCTAGGCTCTGATAGGTGCTGTATCAGTAAACCCTATGTGGGTAGATAGACAAAAGAAATAGTATTAAACTTCATGGCAGTAAACTCCCCTTTCTTTTCCCTGTGTGTATAAAGAAGCTTGTAATATTTAATACTTTAGTTTTGTATAGTTTACATCAGCTTTTAAAGACTGCTTCAGTATATTAGAAACAAATCTTATTTCTTCCCTAAAGGTATTAGTCCAATTTCTTAGGAAATAGTGCTATAAAATCCTGATGACATAACTGAAGCCAGATTGTGAAAAACATGCTCTGGAAAATTAAGTAGGATTACTTGAGGACAAAATTCCAACATTGTCTTGGAAAAGCTAAAAAAGCCTAATTTAAAATAAGGATGCTGGTTGTGGTTGGAGCCCCTTAAAGATCTAGGGTCAATGCAGGGGTTTCTCTTAAATGAAACAAAGGTGGCAAGTAAGAAATGAAAGTTCAAAGGTAGGAAAGGGAAGTAGGCAGTCCTTGAGGTTGCCAAATCAAAGGTATAGCAAAACTTTCTACATTCCTTTCTCCTGAAATGAGAGGAAGTAGTAAAATTCTGATTCTTTGGCAGCATGCAGGTCACTTAAAACACAGAAAGAATATGTAACTTCACTCATACCCCATAACCCACATTAGACAGAAATCAATATAAAAATTTTACTTTGGATTTTCCTACAGCTGAAACTAGAAGACTACAAAGATCGCCTGAAAAAGGGAGAAGCCCTCAATCAAGACCAGTTGGTAAGTTTGCTTTATGCAGGAGTAGGTGGCCTCAGAACCTTCAAACATGTCAGAAGGGATAGGTTGCTGAAGGAGACTACTTTTAACAGAAGTAATGCCTGCAGGCTTGCAGTGGTATTTTTCACAAAACTAAATGGACAAATTATAGGTTCTTAAGCTGAATGGTGAGACTGCAAGCTTTAAGTCTCCTACTTTAACCTTAATGTTGTATACTAAATAGAAGGTCTGTGTTTTATCTTTGCTCTGAAGACTTTCAGCTTCAGTGCTCCCGCACCTTTATTTCTTAATGAGGTGTCCATGTGTAGCTTATCTACATGGCATTGCAGTGTTAGAACCCAAACCTCAAGATGTCTGGGGTAGTTAATTAGTACTTATGACTTCTTCATTAACAGGTGTTACTTGAAATTGCCTGTTGGCTGGACAGTGCTGCTGGTTACAAGTAGCTGTTGAAGTATAATTAACAAATGGTCTGTGTTGGTACAAAAGATGCTGACTTAACTCGCATGAGATCTAAAGGCTTCCCTAATACAAGAATCTGGCTAAGAGTTAACTGACTTGGTTGTGAATACTCCCCTGTCCTTCTAGTGCTGCCATTAGATGGCTGGGAGTTGCCAGCACTCTCAGTGCTGAAAAATGTTTATTTTGTACCTAAGGTGCTAGAGTTTCAACTGCCAGGGTGCAAGATAACTAATAAACAAATAATATCTACTTTGTGCATCTAGCTTAAACTTGCCTGGTGTTAAAACAGTGGTTCTGGCTTTTTTCCCCATCTTGGACTAGAATGCATTCTAGAACTGAAACCAAGTTTCTATAATGTGAAAGCTGTTGCTGCTTAAGCATGTCTGAGTAGCAGTATCACATAATCCAAAGGGTTTACAGCCCTAGTCATCTAGGAGTCCCATTTTTAGCATGTTCTTCACACATGCTAAAGAACAATTGTGTGATAACAGGCACCAACACTTCAGTGGTAGTGCTGATCCTCCAACTGAACCAGTTGGAAAAATACTTTACTGACTGTTAGTTTCATCACAGTGCAGCTGTATGCAAACACAAATACTATTTCCTTACTCTGAATCACTTCTAAATGAGAACTAGACATAAATGGGATAAGAAGGGAAATGATAACTTGCTACTTGAAAGTGGAGTAGACCTATTGGAATGAATTATCATTTAGCACTTTACTACAAAATCTGTAGTCTCTTGCCATCTCAAATGCAGAAGTAAATTAAATCAGATGGTTTGAAGTAGGGTGATGACCTTTTCATTCCTCTAAACTCCATCTGAAATCAGGTGGGCAACAGCCTTTTGTATTCAGATCATAGGTGTTAAGTACAATCTGTTTTCTTCTGTCACTAACTGTGAGACTATGCAACAGTATTGTGTGTGAGGTTGATTAGTCTTGAACATGTTTTAAAGCTACTTCTAAATTTAACTATTTCTTTGGTATACACCCTGGACTGTGAAAAGCTGTTAGATGAAAGTGAAATTAAGATGTGGGGAACTAAAGAGGTAAATGATTCCCTAGATATTTTTGTTGCATATGCATCCAGCAGCACTAACTTCAGAAAATGCCAATTAACTTGGTAACTGGCTTTCACTATTGTCACCTGAGCTTAACTTTAAGTATTAGTGTTTTTATTTTGGTTTCTGGGATCTCTCAGGCTTCTAAAATGGGGAATTCGATTCAGTCTTGCTACTGGACTGACAAGTGTTAGTCAAACTGTTCAGATGACTGTTATAGAAGCATGTATGAACTCGGTATTTAACTAACTTAGTTAAGATCCGCACTTCAGTGGTTAAGATACAGAAATACTGCATTTGTGCCTTTCAGATGTGAATTCCCAATGTATGTACAAATACCGGGACCTGGTGGTTGTAGCTAGAGCCGAGCTTAATAATTGGGACATTTGCCTAAGGAAACCTAACTGCCTATAATACAATGGAGCTCTAATGTGACTTGAGGTCCTCTATATTTTTCATTGTTTCTCACACAGAGGAAGAAGTGATGAACTTGTTTTGCAAGCAATTTGGATTAAACTGTAATTACTTGTGGTACATGCCTGACAGAGCTGCTGTGCATGCTGGCCTTACTTTAGGAAACATTTGTTTCAAAAATGCGGGGCTTCCAGCAAGTTAGGTGCGCTCTCTGGCAATGTTGTGCTGTTTTGCAAGCTGAGCAGACTTCCCTCAGTACTGTTCCTCCAACATGCTGTTAATGAATGTTAATAGCAGGTGTGACAAAAGAAAGCTATTGCTTTCCTGCAGGCTGAGTGTCATCAGAGCAGTGGTAACTGTTCCTGATGTTTTCAGGTAGGGAGTTCTATTCTTGGATTTGCATGATTAAAAGCACAATTACTACAGTCTGTCTAGTAAGATGTTGGTGTTAAATTGTGAGTCTTCCTCTAGTGTCAAATGTGTGGGCTTTAGGGCTTTAGGAGTCATTCGAAAGAGTGCTAGGTGAACTTGCTAATCAGTTCTTAAAAGTTGCTTGACAAATTTTGTGAGGACAACTTAAACTACCAGATGAGTGCTTTACAATAACTCGTGCATGTTGTGCTGAGTAGCTTTTAGGCCTGGTAATGTCTAGTATACTACAAATAAGTGAATACAAGTAACTGAACAATCAAACTGATAGAACAAATGAACGTGTAACTTGTTTTCCAGTTGCTTAGGAACACATATGGAATTTGCACATGTCCCAGATCTTATTGGGATAGTAGATTAAGCTTTTGTCACTGCACTGATGAAACACTTATCAACACTAACACTACTTTGAAAGAGCTTTATACTAGGCTGACAGGTCCATTCTAGGAAAACTTCTGATATCATCATGTCATGAGCATAAACTAAACTGAGTGTAAAGCACATGTGAACAACTTAAATTAAACTTGTTACTTCCCAGGCATGCCTTGTGGTATGAGGATATGGACAGCATCTCTGAACTGCAGCATTTTGAAATCTTCAGAGCTGTCAAGACTTACAAAAATGAACTGACTCCTCAGTAGGGAAAAAGTCATAAAAAAATAGGGTATATCAAAATGCAGTTAATCTACTTTAAGCAGTCTTTTTGAAGACTGGCTACTAAAATATTGGTTAGTCATTAGTGAAGACAGGAACACTGCTTTATTTGTGAAAACTAAATTTGAAAGACTTTTTCCTGAATGTATGACTTGCCTTCTATATTGTTTTCTTTCTAAAGTTTGTACGAATTGTCTGTAAAGGCATACAGCTAAGCATCAAGGTAAAAGATCTGTGCTGAACTTGTCTGCTTCCTGTATTCCTTCCAGACTTTTGTATCAGTATCTGATTTTAAGTAGCTGTCTACCTCATCGCTAAAACTTATGGGAACAAAAGGAAAAATGAAATAACTGGTATCCAGGCTTTCCTGTTTCAACACTAGTATACAAAGTATTGCACAAGATATTGCCTGGAAAGTCTAATACAGACAAACTTGAAGGATATCTGTGCAGGGCTGTACGCTGGCTTTGTACTGCACCTAAATTTAAAGCACCAGTTACACAGTATCTTTAAAGAAGTTAGTTTCAGGGAAGTAGGCACTAAATGAATAGTTGTCAATGAGAACTTAAGTGCAAGGGGCTTGACGTGCAACCAGCAGCCTTAAGTGTGACAAATACATTTTTATCTGTTCTTTTGTAGGAGGCAGTAGAGAAATATGATGAAGTAGTGCACAATCTGGAATTTGCCAAGGAGCTTCAGAAGACTTTTTCAGGACTTAGCCAAGATGTAAGTATAAAATGCTCCTTCCTATATTCTCGGGGGGTAACTGCAAAGTTTGTGCTACACTTGTATGCCAATACACAGAACACTAGGAAGTTTCTGTCTTGGAACATGGAGGAACACTGTGCTTAAACTGTCTGCAGTAGTGAGTGGAGCAAATGTTGACAACTTTGAGTGCTGTTGGCCTCCACAATATGGTTATTCACTGTGCACTCCTGTAGGAACTTGTGCTTAAGAAAATTGAATCCCTGGAACTCAGCTGTGTTTGAGATGACCCCAGTTTACTTAGATTTCAAAGTATTAATGATCTTGCTGGTAGATTGTGCCTGAGGTGGGCTTATCCCCTGTATAGCTGCAGACTGGCAGTGGAGCATCTCTACTGGAAAGGACATGCAGGTCCTCTTGGGCAGCAGGCAAAGTAAATGAAGTGTACCCCTGGAGCAGTGAAGGCTAGACTTAGGCTGAGGACCAGTGCATAAAGCAGAACTGAATATTTGGGACTTGTTAACCATCTGTGCCTAGTTCTGGTCACTTGGTACACACAGGCTATAGATAAACTTCAGTGAGTCTAGTGGTGGGCCCCTGGCTGGGCGTTGGCGTGTGAGACTTGTGAAGGTTAAATCACTTTGGTTTTAGTGAGGAGTACAGCTCTCAGTAAAAATTTACTGAAGCTTGTGGAGTTTGTCACTTACTCTGCTGTAGTTGTCTCTAATTATGGCAAGTCACAGATGTAGAGCTTTGTTTAGGTCTTTATTCAGGGTTTAAAGCACTACATACATTATTTTTATGTGAGTGAGTGTTTTATCTTTGGAGAAACTTGTCTCCTGGCTCAAGCAAACACTATGCTTATAAGAAGATTTGATCCAAGGTAATGCTTGGGATGCTAAACATGATTAGTCACTGCTCTGGCATTATTTCTCTGCCTCTTCCAAAATGCTGAAGGACTGTTAAAATGGCTTGTCTCAGTGTTGACTGAGACCCAAACAGTTTTGCTAGAGAGGATTTTCTTGTATATGTAGTAATTCCAGGTAGTGCAGTAAAACTCTCAAAGCACTATGTGAGCAGAGATTTAAGAGCCTTTTCAGCGGTGTTACTGCTGTAAGTCACGTCAATCGTTGTATGTACATAGAAACTGTGTTAAATGTTAAAACATAGGTTGCTTCATATTGCTTTCCTCTGTGTAGCTGTCCATTAAATATCAGAAATGAAGGAATGTGACCCAGTGTATCTTTCTGTGGGTGTTTTTAGTAATGCAGCATTAACTTCTACCAGTTCATGTTTGTTCTTGAACTTAGGCTATATTTGAAGGTTAACCTACTTTGTATTATTCTTGGCTCTACTTCTACTGGTATGGATTATACAGCCAATGCCCATTAGTGGAACCACTAGGGGGCATTCTGGCAGCAACATCCTTACATCCTTTACAGTGAGTTCTAGAAAACTAAATTTTCATAACCTTGCAAAGAAACACAAGATACCCCATATTGAGGCATTTTTAGTTCTGCTGTTACTTGGATAGCTTCTGCTGCATTATTCTATTGGTACGTTTTGAGAAATTTGTCCTCAAATGCATGGGTGCTGTTTATGTTCTGTGACTTGTGTTGTTGCTTACTTAATGAGTGCTTTAGTCTTCTGCCAACAGAAATAAAAGTAACTGTAGGATTCTGCTGTATCATTTAAATTGGAGTATTCAAAAGTGAAGAGGCAGTTGTCTCACTAGGAAAATTTGAGACAAATTCTGCATTATTAACTTCATGTGATAATTGTTAGAGGTCAGTTAGGCTTGAAATTGTGCACTAGTATCAATTCTATGAATTTCTTGTGTTCAACTGGGAAAGCTACTGTTATAAAGTAACTAGCAGGCATAATGAGGATTTAAATACCATAAAAGCATACCATGAATGAAGCTACAAGTATTTACTTTGATTAAAGGCTAGATGTGTAGAGAACTAGATAAATAGGGAGCTCTTTCAGAGAAGGAGCTTGAAAGATCTTGGGTATTGGAAGAGAGAATTAGGAACTTGTGTTATCTAACAAATTAAGCTATTTTGATCAATGTATGATGATCAATACTAGAACTTGGTGTGTTTTATCCTAGAATCTGGTTACTAAACTAAACTGTTGAATTCCTGTATTGAAATAGCTGCTGAAAGCACAGAAGAAGGCGCAGCGAAGAGAGAGTCTGTTGAAGCTTGAAGCAGAGAAGAAAAAACTGCGTACAATACTTCAAGTCCAGTATGTGCTGCAGAACTTCACTCAAGAGCATGTTCAAAAGGATTTCAAAGGTGGTGTGAATGGTGCAATATACTTGCCTTCTAAAGAACTAGACTACCTCATAAGATTTGCAAAACTGACATGTCCTGAAAGAAATGAGAACTTGAGGTAAGTTCAAGATTTTTGTCTAATTGGTATGCTTCATTACAGTAAGTGTCCTCTCTTTGACACTGCCATGTCTTGAAATATGTTTTGGGATGCTAATTAAAATTCTGTTCAGTAAACTTGTGTTAGTCTGAGACTAGGAATGTAGCAGATTTGTGTCACTGAGCATTAAAGGAAAGCTGCAGTAATTACAGCCTCAGTTGGGTGAGTTACACGCAAGCTGTGTTGTATTATGTCTCCCTGTGGGGTTGAGGGGAGACAGTCCAATACTGTTATATCAGAGAGGCTGGTGGTATGTTGCTTACCTCGGGTCTCACTGTTCATGAAATGGAAAAAGTGTGGTAAAAACAGGAGAACTGTTCCATATTGCATTCACATGATGATCCATATATGCTGCTTTATTCCAAAGGAATGTAAGGTAGTAGTCCTGAGGCCCTCCTGCTATTAGCTTCGAAGTAGTTCTAAAAATTTGACTGAAGTTTTTGATACATCTGCACTAAATGTCATACATTGTAAGGTAACGGGTTGTCAAGAGTTGTAATGTAGGTCAGTACTAACTTGGCATCATGCTTGTACTGTGATGCTTATGTTTAGTATGACAGCCTGTCTGTTTTTAAGGTAGTGTAGTAAGAGTTGTATTTAAATATGCAAAAAAGCAGTTGTTAGGTGTTAAGTTGAAACACCATGGATAAGAATAATTATTTCCATATTCAAACATGACTTAAGTTCCTGAAACTTGTAATCACTTGTCATATGCTAAACTTGCCTATCTTTGCTCTGAAGTTAACACCTGAAGAACAGCTACTTATAAAAAGCCACACAGTCTCATCCCAGTGAAATAACTTTTTCTAGCTTATAATTCTCATCATATTACACTCCCACAAGAAGCATAATCCTTTCCTTTGGGACACTAACATTCATCATGATGTACCTTAAAAATAAATACATCAATTTTGTGGAGGGGGTGGGGTGAATAATGGGCCTATGTCAAAGTTTCTCAATGACAGGCAGAGTGGCAGGAGGTGTTGATGGCTGCCCCTGCACATGTGCATCCAATAAACAAGGTGATCAGCTGATTAAATAGCAATTATTTCCCTGTCTGGGAATCCTGACTTGGAATGAAGTCCAGCCATATGGTCTTGTGGGATAATAGTGGGCTCTCTAGTCTGTCTTAATTACCAACAAAAGAATTTACATTTGCTAGATTAAATCATCTGCAAACAGATACACATGAATCACTTTCAGTAGTGGATAACGGGTTTAGGATTCACTTTATGCAGTCTTAATTTGGAAGGTTGAACAATTATCAGTGTCTTAATGAGGGGTACTGGGATACTACAAGACTTGATCTTGGCTATGAGTCTACGTGGTGAAACTGTCACTTGTTTTAGTGTTGAAGACCAGATGGAACAATCATCTCTTTACTTCTGGGACCTTCTAGAAGGAAGTGAGAAACCTGTGGTTGGAACAACATGTAAGTGCCTCATCTAGAGAAATAACTTGGAGATCTGAAATTTGTGTGCCATTTAAACATCTTAAAATATATTAATATATATGGAAGATGACTAAATTAAGCACTTTCAAATGCTGTTACTCAGCCAAAGCTGAGCTGATGTTCAAAATTCTGTTCAAGTACTGATAAAGAATGATACAGTCAGTCTTTGCCTGGAAAAAGAACGTATGTTCTATTGATGTACTGCACCTTTTTGGGGAATGATGATGGTAGTAATTCAAAAGCTGATGCATGAATACCTTACAGAACTAACTGTGGGCAGCTTTTTGGGTAGTTATATGCAAATGGGTTAAGACTGGAACACTGTTTCCAGGCATGAAATGCTTAGTTGAGTATACTGATACATATTACAAAGCTTCAGTGGCCCCAGGCTGAAGGTCCCACAGATTGAAGGTTTGACCTTGTAGGAATTCCAGGCTCATACCCATTGTCTGACTACAATGCAGGATACCACACTGAGGAAGGATAGTAATTAATGGAACTTGCTGTGATCTCTGATCGTGCACAGTACAGTCTTGCTTTGACCTGTTGCAAGTGTCCTCCTTTTTCAAGCACAACAAAATTTGTGGGACTCTGACTCTACGTATTTTCTTCCATCTGTGGCTTTTCTTTTCAGAAACCCTGGTTGTAAGCTAACATATGCATTCTTTGTTCCTGTTCAGAACTTGCTTGTGAGGAAACTGTCCTTATTTGGGTTGTAGTGTCTTTCCTATTGCAAACAGACCTTGCTTGTCCCATTCACTCCAGTCTTGTAATGGCTCTGTGGCAGTAATCTTTCATTTGTCATTGACAGTGTTGTTGAAACTGTTAGATGAGAGCACTAATGTACCCTATCTAACTTCCACATACAGATAACTGAACTGACAACTAGGTCATATAAGTCCATGTAGTTCTGGATGAAGTGCAAGCTGGCCTTGTAGAGCTACAAGCTGGGAACTTAGCCTGGTGTCTGTTGACATGAGCTAATATTTGTCTAGAACTCCAAATTTTTGTAGTTTTTGGCTATAATCTGAACAACTTTTATGACTATTGTGTCAGTTTCTCTGTCCCTTGAGTATCAGTCTTCCATCCTTTTGTGTGCAAGCTAAATGTCAGATAAAGCTGTTATGACTTCTTACTAGCATTCATTGCCTTGGAAGGCAATTTTAATATCTGTATTAAATTGTAGCTACTATTCTTGTTTATATGGTTGTCACTGAATATCCTGCCTGTTCTCAAGGCTGCCCTGTCTCTAGCTCATCAAACAATTTCTAGTATCACTGCTGCTTCTGAGGTCTTGCTCTCTACTCTAAGCTGCTGTCTCTTTTTCACATGAAGGAAACTGGACAGCGCTCATTGGAAAGAGTACACAGTTAAGGTTTTCTTCAGCTATGTCAACTCCGACATTGTCTAAACTGTAGAGGATTAAGTTCAGTCTGGAATGATTTCTTGCTCCCCCCCACTTGTTTTTTGCAGTTAACTTTTCCTCCTAAGACTTACCATTTTACCATTATGAGAGTCTTGTAGGGCAGTTGCATAGTGATTTTGTTCAACTTTGCCTATGCTACAGTCTGCAGTGCTGGTGAGTTTATAATAGTAAACAAATCCCTTTTGAAGCATGTGGGAGACCAGGTGGCTCAAGATTTAGCTGCAGTCTTACCTTTGGATTGCAAAGATGTTTTCAGCTGTGGTATATATAAAGTAGTTTAACAAATACTTTCTTTTACTAAAACATTTTATTGCTGTAACTTGGTAAGATGTGTGAAGTTGGAGGAATTGGAATTTATATAAAGGGAGGAAGTAAGGATTCTTGAACTGTAGTCTGAATACTCTTAAATTCAAATTTTTGTATCTTCATGAATTTTTACTCTTCAGATAAACACATGAAGGACCTGTTATCCAAACTTCTAGACTCTGGCTACTTTGAAAGTATTCCAACTCCTCGCACCCCTGTGCCAGTAAAAGAATTGGAAGAAGAAGTAAATAGAAAACCTGAAAGAACAAGACAGATGTCAAAAGGAGAGTCTGTCAAAGAACCAGGTGGAATATTACAGGGTTCAGTTTCTGTAGCATAATGTTGGGATAAGCATGAATTGAGCGTTGACTTTGTATATCTTTGATGCTGAATCTAATCCTGTGCTGTAGCTTACTTGCAGTGTAGTACCTAAAATGGAACCTGCAAGGCTTGCAGCCCTATTGTTGCTAATATTGTAGAAAAAATCTAATTCATAGTAATAGGATGGTTTTGCCTTCTGAGTGAGCCTCCATGTTGAAGTTGTAAGAATTGCCAAGTGTAGGGAAATGTTACGTATTACAATAACCAAATTATGGATACCACAAAATGTTTCGTGCTTAACTCTAAATGTCTGCAAATGTAAAAACAAATCAGAAAATAAAAGCTTGTCTAAAAATAGTATGTTGAATGACAAGCTGAGCTTTCAGTATATCTGGTTTAGCAACTGGCACTCCTAATTAAATATAATTAAAGACTTGCTACTGTTTAGTCTGCCTTTCTGCATTTGATCAGTTGAAACAAACTAACATCCTTTCTCTAGAATCCATTATGGAGCTTATGAAGTCTGAAATACAGCCACAGGAGGTAAGATACTCCACTGCTAATTGCTTTCCTTTAGTATTGTGATTTATCAGAAACATAACTGCACTTCTGCAGCCCTTTTTTAAAAAAAACTTAAAAAGGGAGTCTGAACAACAACTTAAGTGTTGTTTTATGTGGGAAGCATTAAAGACTCAGTTGCATTTCTATTTCTAACCCCAAATTTATGGCTTCTCCGGAGTATTTTGGGATAAATGTGGCAGGATTACGTGAAGCTGTATAGTACTTGAATGCTCTGGCACTTTCCTGAGTAAACCAAAGCATCAGTCTTTAGAGTGGAAACACTGATCTTGTGTGTACTAGAGGATAGAGAAAATACACATCTACTGAACTTGCCTCTAAAAGCTGAGCTTATTGCAGTAGAATTGATATTGGTGGAGTTGAGAATGATGTAGGTCTTGCTCTGATTTGTCAGAAAAGTAGGGATCCCAAGATGGACTTGTGTGCACAGGCATGTGTAGACCTGTTTCAACAGCCCTTCAGACTCCTAAGTACTCAAGCTTCAGCTGGCAATAGGATAAAACCAATTAAACTCAGTTCAAAAGTTGGGGAGGGGTGTCCTTCTGTAAGTGGAAATACTGGTTCTTAAATTGATGAATCCCTATTTCCCAGGTATCCCACTAGAGGGTGTACTCCAGAACAAGTTTTTGTAACCTACTGGTAACACTGTTACCTGACTACAGCTTTTCTGGTGATGTGTCAGTAAAAAAATCTCAGCCAGTGAGGCCTGTACACTCTTTGCTTCATATATGTACTTCCTGTTTATGACAAAGTAGTAACTCAGGAAAACTTCATTGAACTCTCAGTGACAGTAAACACAGCCTGGACTTGAAGTCCACTGGTACTAAACCTGAGAATCTGACTTTTTAGTATTTGCACTCTAAGAATGACAGTTATACTTGGTTATTGGAGCTCCAAAGGGTCAAAGATTTAGGGTTAGACCATGCTCCTACACATAGCAGAATGTCTACTAATACAGTACCACAGCACTTTAGATGCTTAGGAGGAGAGCTGCCTTTATAAAAATCACAACTGCACTTGACATTGTTACTGCCTAGGAACACCAGTTGGTATTGAGGGTAAGGGTAATAGATTCACCCAGCTGAAGTATGCTTCACTGGTGCTGTTCAGGACTGTTTCATGCTTCTCTGTGGCATGCCAAGCAAAGCTAGCCTGTAGTGTTGTAAGATAAAGCCATGGCTGTACACATGGTTACTATGGCTAGTGCTTGAACTGTCTAGGCTCTGCTTTTAGTCAGAAATTTTTGGTAGCGGAGTCACCTAACTTAACTGACCTGAACTGTAGTAGCAAAATGTTTTCTTGGGAGCCATTAAGTTTCTTTGGTCTATATAGTTTCTCAACAGGCGTTATTTGCCTGAAGCAGAATACTCTGTCAAGAAGAAGCCGGAAGAACCCAAATCTTGGGAAGCTGAGCGTGCTAGAAAGCAAGAACCTCCAAAGTCCTGGGAAATGCTTGTTAATATTGAAGAGCAGAAACAAGAGACCGTAAAGCCTTGGGAAGCTCGTGTTAGGCAGCAAGAACCAAAAAGACCAGATTCTCCAAAGCCTTGGGAAGCTTGTGTTAAAGAGGAGGAACAGAAGCATGAGTCTACAAAGCCCTGGGAGACCCGTGTTGAGGAGGAAGAACAGAAGAAGCAAGAAGCTCCAAAGGCCTGGGTAGCACGTGTCCGAGAGGAGCAGGAGTCCTCCAAACCTTGGGTAGCAAAGGTTAAGGAAGAGCAGGAGCAGAAGAAACAGGAATTGCCTAAGCCATGGGTAGCAAAAGTTAGGGAAGAGCAGGAACAGAAAAAGGAGTCCCCAAAACCTTGGGTAACCAAAGTTAAGGAAGAACCAGAACAAAAGCAGGAATCTCCAAAGCCTTGGGTAACTCAAACTAGGGAACAACCAGAACAAAAGAAGCCAGAGCCTGTGAAAACATGGGAAATGCCTGTTAGGGAAGAGCCAGAGCAAAAGAAGCAGGAGCCTGTGAAGGCTTGGGCTGCACATGTTAGGGAGGAGCCAGAACAAAAGAAGCAGGAGACTCGGGAGGCTTGGGAAAAAGCTGACAGGCAGCAGCAAGTGTCATCACAGCAGTTACAGAACCCTCCGAAGTCCTGGGGAGCTGCAAGTGTTGGGCCAAAGAAGTTTGATATGGAACCCAAAGAAGTGAGTTGGCATATGTAGTATTACCTGTCATAAGCTTTTCACGTAGTGTATTGGACTAAAGCTACCTATTAGCAGAGGCTTTATAAGGTATGTTTTGTAGGCCTGTATTTAGACTCCTATTTCATTCTTTCTTGGGGGAAATAATTCTGGCAATTAAACTTTATCTATGAATAGCAAGATGGACTGCTTTGCTTTTTACATCAACGCAGTATTGCTGTGTTGGAGCCTTGAATAACTGCTTTATGCATAAGACAGAAGAATTAACTTGGTTCATCCCCAGCTATTGGCTCTGCCCACTGTTATCAGTACAAAGCAGGTATGACTCATCCAGGGATCAAATACTTTGTCTGTGGCTGCATGCAAATAACACTTCAGTAATTTTTTTAGGCTTTTGATTAAAATAGCTGCTGATTCAAGAGAGATGTAACATCTAGATCAAGCAATACCAACTGTAGAAGGGCTTAAATATGTATTTCCAGATGAATGCATGAGCCATACTGCTGTCCTGGAGAGTCCAACAATAGCATAGTTTGTTTTAGAAATGTAAAATGAAAGTTATTGCAGGGCTTACAGCTGAGCAGGCTGCTAGCCTGCTTTCTTTCTCACCTGTGCTTGGGTTGTAACAATTCTGATACTGTGAAAATAGGTAGGACAGCAGGCAAAGCAGAGTTCAGTAATGTCATTAAGAGTGGTGTTTAATTTAGAGTTAGACTTCAGGAAGAAAACTGAGGGAACTGAACAATTTTGTTGTACACAGTGTTGTTAGCGCTACTACCTTGTTTCTTCAAGAAAGCAGAAATCGGTTCATTCTGTATTACTCATAGCGAATGATTAAGCTTAAATCTTGTCAGTAAACTTGGCATAACTGAAAAATGGATGTTTTTGTGCCTAGAGGCGGGAGCGCAAACAGAAGGTTGAGCATGAAATTAAAAGAGTAGGTAACATGCAGCACTGGGTAACAGTGGGATTAAGGTGTTTCAGCTTGATTCACCTTCACACTCAAGCTGAGCAGAATCTTGTTTCCACTGGTGGTGATACGGGTACAAAGCCTGGTTGCCTCACTAAGTAGCTCTGAGCACAAGTAAGGTGTTGTGCACCCAACTAGGCGTAGTATTACTGTAACTGAAATTGTCACCATACTGGAATACTCTCAAGCACTTCAAAATGCCTTGGAATTTCTGGTGTCAGATTAACTTAAATGCTTCCTAATGAGATGATGCTCTTTTTCTGTATAGGATGGAATGATGAGTGGTTTAAGTGGCAGGCAAAACTTTGATGCAGTAAGGAAAAAAGGAGGGTCTTCAGTCAGTTGGGGAAACTTGCTAACTGCCCAGGGATCTTCATAGTAATGTGCAAGTCAGCCAAATTAAACTAAATTGAATGTTTGAATGTAAGGCTATTTAAGATATATTACTGAATTAAGTTAGGCATATTTTTAAAATACTCAAACTTTGATTTGCGTAGTAGACCAGAGTGAAATACCAGCTGGCTATATTTTTGTTTAGTAGCTATTGACCAATCCTAATATCAAAAGAATATTGAATGAGTAAAAAAGTGTATTTTCAACCGAACTATCTTCCACAACCACTTTTTAGAAAATAAATGTCTTAATTTGACCTGCACATATAAAGAACAGTTAAAATAATAGTTTAAACTTTCTGGATAATGAACCTTCTCTTGCCTTTGTTTATATGAGAAAGAAGAGGCAGTGCACTGCTATAGCTAGATCCATTTAATTCCCAGGGAGAACCTATAAATCACCTTGTGCAGCGATCTAGACATGGTAGATAAAAGGCTTATGTCACTGCTGCTGCTTTCTGGAGCTGAAATTAACCTTTCTTTACTCCCTGAAATAACTGTTAGAGCTCTGAGACATCTTTGAATAAACTGCTAGGTTTTGAGATCTTAAAATATGCTTATTTAACTTGATGTACTATGAGGTACAATACCGAAGAAGCTGGGCCTAAGGCAGCAGAGTGAGCTGATGTACATGCCTGTTAAACTGTTACTCTATTTAAATGTTTGGGCAACCTGTGGACCGGCAAACTTGGTTAGAGCTGAATTTGTAGCCTGCTGTGTGAAAGCAAAACAGTTTGTCCCTTGCTGTCATCCAGTGCCATTTAATTCCTACCTGCTGTGAATGCTGCTCTGAGTAGAAAGCAAATGTTAATTGTGTATCTGCATGGCACAGCTGGCAATCGCTGTTGTGATTACAGCTTAGGTATCACCATTCCAGCTCATTTAGTATTCCACAGCTAAAAAAAACTGAAGAGGAATTGAGGTCCTGTATCATAGGATGGGGTTTTATTAGTATTTGTGGTGGTTGAAATGTATGTTAGTGTTATCTATAAGTAGACTTTGAGTCTCAAAAAAAATATAAATCAAGATTTAGCAGGAGTACCTCGTATATTAGCACTTTGACTCATAAAATTCCAAAGTGGTCATAGTGCCTTTGGCTTGTTTGCAATGGTTTAACAGGTCCTAAACCAAATTCTAGGTTTTTCAGCTCCATTTTTAGTCAGGTTTCTGAATATATGTTAAAACAGTTTTCCTTGAATGTATCAGTAGTGTTGAAGCTAGGTTTTGGAAACACTGACAAATTAGACCCTAAACTTATCAGTTCTGTGTAAAATGAATGTGAATGTTGTTCAAACCACTAGTGTTAAGTGATCTCAGCCTGTGGAAGTCTGATGTGAGCTGGCCTAACAGGTGACTAAACTCGCAATCTGCTACCAGCTTGTAATAGCTTCCAGAAACGTATCTGACTGTAGGCTAGAAAGAGAACTTGCTTTAAAACCATCTTAAGGATGCCAAGTTCCTGCTCTTTTTCGAAGCATCTATTTTATAAAGGCATAAAAGCTGACATACTTTAACTTTCTGATGCTTTTTTGGTGTATGCTCTGTATTGCACTTAAATATTCTCTTTTTGAATGCTTAAGTACCAGCAAAACAGCAAATGAATATGAGAACTTCACTATAGCTGCTTCTGGCTGGCATATTTTAATACTTGCAGGAACTAGAAAATAACTTCTACAGAACGGAGAGTCTTAGTGTTCTAATCTTGGCTTAAAGCCCTAATATCACACATGTAACCCTGTATGCTTGCTCTTCTAGTTAAAGAATGCTGCCAGCATAATGAATGGAGTATGAGCTGGGAAGGAGATGAAGACTAATAAATAGTAAATGCATACAGAAGACTATCATCTTTGCAACCATAAGCGAAACACTGCAGTCTCCTCTGCTTCCATGCTCTTGGGGCAGTTTTTACTTGTTGAATGTACAAGTCTAACTTACATAGCTAGTGGACAATAGCTTCAGACACTGCCAAACTTGACCTGGTTAGGTGACTTAAAGGTGAAAAGCTTCTGTTTCAAACATATAGAACCAGTTTGGCTGTGTCTAGACTGTGGTGAGGAGGAAGAGGAAAATAGAAGCACTAATCAGTTTGACCCATAATAGATTTACCATGACAGCAAGTGTTTTAAGATTAAGTCTGCTTGTGAAGGCTAATAAAATGATGGAGAGGAAGATTCAGATTCCTAGTAAATTAACCTATAACTTGCTGAGATTTAACTTTATTCAACTGTATGTTTTGTCCTACAGTTAGTTCCTTAATAGCTTTAGTTCCTGTTCATTTTTGGAAACAATACAGCAATATAAACTTGCGTAGTCAGTAGCTAAAGGTAGTGCTTGTGCATCAGAAATTCTAGTTAAGATTGAGTAGTAAAAAGATGCACTTGTCTAGCTCTAGAATAAAGTAAAACTTCTTACAGCTCAACAAGTAGCTGTTGTGTGGGACATATGGATATTAGAAATGGAGACCTCCAGAGTTATTGTATGTACATGGATTATGCTTTGTGAAGCTCACTAAACCCTGCAAGCTTCTTCCTTGTGCATGATATTGGAATTTCTGCAAACACTAGTGATAAGGCTCAGATAACTGTTGAAGAGTGTTTGGGCTTCTTCTCTTAAAACTGGACAAAGAGCATTTCATCAATTTGTTTTGAATGTGGTGTGACAATTAAATGTCATGACACATATACCCCTCTGCCATATAGTCTTCCAATGTCTTCATATAAATACTCAACTATATTGCTATAAAGCATGTTGAAGTTTGAACCTTCTAGTAGAATGACAAATGTTGGTACTGTAGGAAAGTAAAGGCTCTCACATGTTTCCCTATGTCTTAAAATTTGGGCCAGTTGGAATAATGCAACTATTTAATGTCTTCAGATTTGCCTCCTTCTAGCTGTGTAGACAAACATAAGAGCAGCAAAGCTTTAGAGAAACACTAAAAATTATGGCTTAAATACTTATTACAAGCCTCCCTCTTCCCCAAGTTGCTTTCAAAAGACATTAGACTATCTAGACAGTCTTATTATTGTCGCTCTGTAAATAACAGGGCTTCTGCTATTTAAAGAGTTTACTATAATGGATTTTCTCATACCTTAGATTAGCCTTTTATCTGATAAAATATTTTCCTCTTTTAAAGTTAAGTGAGAACCAATTCAGATGAACTCTAATGGACCACCTGAAACAGTCACGGAGCAATAAGGCCCTGCAGGAGTCCTTATTTACCTACAAAGTTAGGCTCCCATGTGGGAGCACAGCTGTATTTTTCATGCCAAACTTGAAAAGTTCAATGCAATACTTTCTGCAGGGGCTGGTGCATTGAGAGTATCTGGCTTGTTAGTGGAAGCACTTTGGTCTAATCCCAAGTGACCTGCTTGCAATGTATCTCTCAGGCGTAATTTCTTTAGGATGTCTGGAAATGCTATCCTAATAAAAGATTTGTACTTACTGGCATTGGCTTTACTGGGAGGCAGTACGTTTTAACTCTTGAGTGATGCAGCTTTGATTTTTAAGTTTGTTCTGGCCTTCAACTTAAATACGTGTTTCCTTAAATGGAGGTGCCTAATTTTGCACTAAATGCAGGCAACTTATTGTCTTCTGTACAGCTGACTGTAAGAAATAGTTAAGCCACAGAATTAATTCATTTCATTCTAGTTGCGGTAACAGAAAGATGTCTTTTTTAACAAAGTGAAATCTTGATTCAGGAAATATCAATAACAGCGCAGAATTCTTTGGCCCTTGATGCCTAACACTATAGGTTTCTCTGGAAGTGTGTTGGATAAGGCAGCTTGTCTTGCTTCCCGTATTAGATTTAATATATTTTCTCCTTATTAGGTGCCTAAAACTGTACATCAGCCAGCTGCAGAATTTTGCTCTACTTCAACTCTTCCAAAAGATCCAGTATTAAGAAGGGAAAAACTTCAGGATCTGATGACTCAGATTCAAGGGACTTACAACTTCATGCAAGTATGTTTTTCTCTGCAGTTGTAGCACAAAGCTCCAGTTCCTACTGGGTGAGGGAAAACAATGCTGACAGTGCATGTCTGCAATGGATGAATCTGGCTCTAGCTAACAGCAACTTGTCAATTGAGAATGTTTCATTTGTATCTAGAGTTTATTTTTTTTTCTCTCAACTGATGAACCTTTTTTTCAAAAGGAGTCCATTCTGGATTTTGATAAAGCTTCACCAAGTGCCATTGGTTCATCCCAACCACCTTCGGTTACTCCATCAAGTAGTCCTGTAGGTAGGTAATACTGTAAGTGTAAATTGTATGTAAGACTTTGTATACACTATTGAGGTTTGCTTGAGCTGTAGGTCAGTAGGCCTGGTGAAGATGGCTTGTCTAATTAAAGAATACCAATGTCTAATTAAAAAAAATCACAGCTTGAGCCACTCATCTGCTTATTTGTTGCTGGAAGTGGCTTAATTTGGTGTACCTGCCTGGAAGTGGAATGCTTGTATAATCACTGGCTGGCATATGCACCTGAACCCAGCTGCAGAATTGACATGCTGCATCTGTGTAACAGATTTGTCTAGATATATAGACAAGTATGTAAACACATGAATGAGCT
>VXBO01012355.1:826-14281 GCA_013400135.1 Rhinoptilus africanus
TGTTCCCCCTCAAAGCCTTTTCTTTTACTTGTGATCAGTGCTGTATTTTTTGCAGTTTTAGCCAATTTCGGTAGTTATTCCACACCCCGGGCAGACAGGCTTGGAGGAGGGATGCTCAGGGGGGCTCGGTGATGGCTGGTGTGCATCCCACCCACTCCCCCCCCCATCCCCTGGCTGCTGGGGCCGTTGGAGCCCCATGGCTGTGCAGCTCCATCCAGAGGGCACCCACAAGGGCAGGGGAAGACAGAGGCTCCATGAAATAAATCCTGGGCTTTGCTGCTGAGAGAGTGCCGGGAAGATGTGCCAGGCCACAGCTCATCCCTAATTAAAGGGCTGTGAACTAAAATAATACTGATCTGGAAGATATTCCCTGCAGCAGGAATGGTAGAGCCGTTTCTGGACGGCAGCTGCGTCCATCAGCAAGGACCCTTCCATGCAGACACGGCAGACCCCTGCCAGCCTCCTGCAAGGGGCTGGAGCTATCTGGAACGGCTCATCTGGAGCTTTTCCCAGTGTATTCCAAGAGGAATGGGGCTCTGGGCATAGCCAGAGCCACCAGCTGGGTTTGAATGTGCTCCAGAGAAGGAGATGGCGGCATTTGTTTTGCCCGGGTGTTTTCCAGCGCTGCCCATGGAGTGAGTACTGCTGGAGGAGATGTTGCTTTGGTTGGCATCCTGTTTTTGTGTCCTCCAGCCCAGTGTCCAGCCAAGCCCGGGTTCCGATGCTCCATGGCGAACACCGGCGGCAGAGAGCCTGCTGGGTGCCAAGCTCCTGAGAGACGCCGTCCAAGGCAGTGACCAAAGCCTGGGCACCACCTCGCACCCCCGCGCGTGTCCAGGCACAGCCGGAGGTGCCGAGGGAGGAGAAGTTATTCATCTCCAGGTTTCTGGAAATGCTTGAGGATGGGAAACCAGGACCCGCGCTCCTAATGCACGTTTTCTCCTGGTTGCAGGCTTGTACCAGCAATGCCTGTGTGGGAAACTTCCATAAAGATTCCCCATAAACTGGGGATCTGCCTGTCCAGGGACACTGAAATATGCTTAAATGCCAGAGTAGGTGCTGCCGGAGCGGGTCGGGGGTGTGGGATAATTACTAAAATTGATGAAAAATGTAAAAGTAGAGCATTGTTCATACATTAAGGAAAAGCATAAAATCAAGAAGCTTCTGAGGTGAAAAACAAGCTGCAGCTGGCACACAAGGAATACAACATCTGCCATTCCCAGACAAAACTACAGGAGGGATGGAACGGAATGGCGATTCCGTGGCCTTGCCTTGTGTTGATAATGGGAAAGAAGACGGCACTGAGACCAGATAAAGTGGCTTGCTTGGACCCAGAGCCAGCATTCTGTCAAATTTTGATGAACTGCTGTCCTTTGTGTGAACTTTGCTCATTTTAATGTCATTATAATGCATTTTAATACCAAAACACACCTCCGTCCCGAAGGCTACCCGCCTCCGAGGTGCGACCCCTCCTCCTTGAGTCTGCGCACTGAATTTTTTGTAAACTGCACCTTTAAATGTGAAGCGACAGCATTTTACACCAATCATAATGAAGGTATTTATGGCTAAAGTCACTCAAACTCCACCATGAAGGTAAAAATAGTTTAAAAATAGTCTGAGAAATGGGGGATGTCAGGGAAGACACCATCGGGAAGAAGTCAGGGAGAACTCCATCGCAGACTGCCTCTGGCTGCCGGGACCAGCCGACGGGCTGAGCCTTTCCTCCCCCCCATAGGGACGTCTGTGGGTAAGACTTAGATTATACCAAGTGCTTCTTTGGGAAACTCAGAAATTTCTCTAGAGAACCTTTTTCCTACAATTAGAGCCAGGCTGTACAGTGTGTAACTTTGTGTGTGTTCTCTATAAGTCACATTACTGTTACTTGCACGTGCTTTGCAGGCAGTGTATTTTCTCAATCCTTAGAACCTGTGTTTCTGTTGTTTAAATAAACTGCTCTGTTCCAGTAGCTGGTCACTTCGGTTTCTCGCTGAACGTGACCGCAGGCTCGAGGGCGGCCGTGCGAGTCCGTGAGCACGACTGGACTGAGGGTGCAGCCTGCTATGAGTGCATCCAAATGGTAATAGTTTAATACTTTATATTAAACGCGACTGGAATGATAGGAGCGAATTAGGCATCCCTCAGAATTTAAGCCCAGCCGCACCCAGCCTCCCACCTTGGTGAGGAGTGTTAGAAAGCAAGGGGGTTTATTTTCTGCCAAAACTGCTTTGCCCCTTTCACGCAAGAGGGGGCCAGGAGTGGGAAGATGCTGCGTACTCCCTCGTTCCATCATCTGCCATTTCTGATTCCAGAGAAATAACGGTAACACTAAAAACGCCCAGTGTTTCACATGAAACAATTTTACAAGGCAGGGAAAGGGGATTCAGGTTACCCTGCAAAATGAGGTTACCACTGCACTTGATTAGAAATACTTCAGCTACTAAAACCTTTTGAAGAGCTGAGATAAATGACTGCCCAGTAGTTTCTGGAATAAATATAATTCCCATTTACTGCTGGCAAGATTATCCTTTGGTCTTTAAAACTGTGGCTTCTTTAAAAATGTGACAGAGGACCCAAGTCGTGATGTCATTTTTCCTAGGGAAAAATTTGGAAAGTGAACACAACCTTCTTCCACACATGCATGTGAATATTTGGGGCAGGTTAAACACACTTAACTGAAAATACTTTTCCCTGAACTAGTCATTTCAGGCACCAGTGGATGAAAATGAGGGATTTCAGGAGTTATTAATCTTTTCCCACTGCTGACAGTGGCTCCTTCCCTGACTGTGCCCTCTTCCCTAGCCAGCTGTGGGGGGATGAGGATGTCCAGATGATGCTGTTTGCAGCTGGAGGGGGGGTGAGGTGGTCCAGATGATGCCGTCTGCAGTCGGGGGGTGTTTCAATCTGCTGCATTTGCGGCTTGACAGACAATGATCTCTGTTTGCTTTTCCACAGTCCTGTCGCCAGGGTGGAAAAACCAGTGAAACACACAATGTGCATCCCTGCTCCACCACGGGAGAAGGCGTGGGTGCTGGTGGACCTGCCCCATTGCAGCCCGGCATGGATGACCCCCTCCAGCCCAGAGCTGGGGGACAACGGCAGTGTCAGATCGGAGCCTGGCCACGCGTAGCTCATGGCTTCCGAGGGACTGAGGATGCCCCAGTTCGGGTGTCAGTCCTCACTTCCACAAATCCCCCCACAATGTGCTGTTGGAAGCCAAGCCAACTCCTAGGGATGGCGTTGGGCTGTGTCCATTGAGGGGTTATGCTCACGCTGCTCCCCAGGTATTTACACCGTTGCTCCCATCGCTGTGCCATAGAATTGCCCAGGCTGGAAGGGAGCTTTTGGATCATCGGGTCCAACCATCCACCCAACACCGACAAACCCACCCCTACCCCACGTCCCTCAGCACCACGTCTGCCCGGCTTTTAAACCCCTCCAGGGATGGCCACTCCACCACTGCCCTGGGCAGCCTGGTCCAATGCTTAATAACCCTTTGAATGTAAAATTTTTTCCTAACATCCAATCTAAACCTCCCCTGGTGCAACTTGAGGCTGTAGGTGGGAAAGGCTCCTCTGTGCGAGGTGTGCGTGTCTCCCAGAGGTGATGGATGCTCTTTGGGCCTCGGACCCCACAGCCGGTGCTGCCGTGGTGCTGCCCAGCTCTGCCTCCAAGGTCTCCCACGAGGTTTTGGCGAGTTGGTTCATCAGAAGCCTCCACAGAATGAGATAACATCGATGAACAGACACGGCAGGGGCTGGCATGGAGAACTCGCCTCTTTGGCCATCCCTGTGCCTGGCTTTCTTGACAGCCAAAAGACAAATTTCTGGGGTGCAGGCTCTGACTTGTGTTTGTCTCTGCTTTCAATTTTATGCCATTCCTGACCAGCATTCACCTAACCTGATTTTTAAATCCCCAGCAATGCAGACTCCAGTCCCTCTGGAAGTCATTCACCTCTGAACTGAACTTCCTAAGGTTTTCCCAGTGTCCTACTCCTGTAATAAATACTCTCTGTTTCTGGCCTCCCCTGGGTCTGCAGCACCCCTGCCTGGTCCCGCTGACCTGTCTCACGCTGGGGGGCTGTTATCACATATCCTCCTTCCTAGACATCAAATATCTNGTACCGGCCCGGGCTTGCCGCTTTTGCTGGCTTTAAAAAGCCCCGAAATGGAGCTCCTTGCCGGCCTTTTTTGCCGCGATTTCCTCCCCCAGTGCGGACTTACCTGCACTGGAGCTGGTCGTCTCGGCGAGCGGAGCACATCTGCAGCACAGAGTTTCCCAGTTCCACCCCTGCAGCTCTTTGGTGTTTACTCCAATGGCTTAAACACCGAAATGGAGGAAGGCACTGGCAGCCTGGGCTCTATTCCCTGTTTTCTGCCCTTATGTGTAGAGGTTTGGGCAAGAAGAAAACATTTTGAACCTATAGTTTCAATATTCTTGCACTGTCCTCCTGTTATCTCACTAGCAGTAAAGGAGAGACACATTTTTTAGGCAATACTTGTATTTTCAGCTTCCTCTTTAATTAGTCTGTGGCTAAAGAGTACCCTACCTTTTGTTAAAATTACCCTCTGACGTGAAATCTATGAAATCCCAATTCCTCCCCATTTCTGACGGCTGCGAAGTGGAATGGCTCTTCCTCGTCTGAAAGGCTTTAGGCCAGCTCTGATCTGTAGAAACCACAGGGAGAGAGATGAAAAGGAAATTAAAAACCGTACACTGATAAGATGAACTTTCCACCTGGGTTGGGAAGGTGTCCGGCACCTGCAGGTGCCCAGACGTGAGGCATTGTCTGACGGGAGAATGATGACTGGACTGGCTGATAGAAAATGGGTGGGTTTTCTGCCACACAAGAGTAGTCCTGGGTCCTGCAAACACTGAGATATTGAGGCTTGGACCATTCCCACAGAAACTGAGTTTCCTCGTCGTGCCCTCCAGTGTCTCATGCTTTGGTCCATCATACGGCAGAATGACAGCACAGGAAAGGCAGCCTCTGCAGGAGACGGTGCTCCTGTTCCCGGGATGGACGGGGGCATCCCGTCCTCCTCCCCAGCCCCCCGGTGGGGCTCTGCCTGGGCAAGGCTTATCGCCCGCCACGGCTCCACGCTGACTTCCCAGAGGAGACGCTGGGGGGGCTGGAGCCCCTCTGCTGTGGGGACAGGCTGGGAGAGCTGGGGGGGTCCAGCCTGGAGGAGAGAAGGCTCCAGGGAGACCTTGGAGCCCCTTCCAGTCCCTCCAGGGGCTCCAGGAGAGCTGGGGAGGGACTCTGGAGCAGGGAGGGGAGCCGTGGGAGGAGGGGGAAGGCTTTGCCCCTGCCAGAGGGGAGATGGAGCTGAGATGGGAGGCAGAAATTCTTGGCTGGGAGGGGGGCGAGCCCCTGGCCCAGGTTGCCCAGAGAAGCTGTGGCTGCCCCATCCCTGGAGGGGTTCAAGGCCAGGTTGGCCGGGGCTTGGAGCAGCCTGGGCTGGTGGGAGGTGTCCCTGCCCAGGGCAGGGCGGGCACTGGGGGGGCTTTAAGGTCCCTTCTCACCCAAACCAGTCTGTGATTCTCTGGTATCGTGTTTGCAGGATCCCTGCCCTTCACATCGCTGGTCTTCTGCCTGACCCCACCGCAGCAGCAAGAACTGCCCAAGCCCCGCTGGGGCACTGGGGTCCATCCCCCCAGGACACAGGTAGATCCCAGACCCGGGGGTATCCCTCTGTCCTCCCTGACCATCCCCATGAACGCTTTGGGGGTCTGGACTCTCTCTGGCAGCAGATGTTAAATTGGGAATTAATGCAACATTCCAAAAGCAAATCCACCTTCGGGGCTTGGGCAGCACACAGTGAGATTGCTCTTATTCCAAAAACTCGCTGGGTGTTTTCCAAGTAGATAAATCTGACGCTCCGGCAGCGAGGGCTCAGCATGTGCTGGGCAGTTCGGCGGAGGGAGAGGGTCCATATTTATTTATGACTCCTAATAAAACAGTGAGGCATCTCTTTTCCGTCTGCCTCTATTGGTTCAATGTCATTTATCAACCAGAGGCACTGCAGCCCTGAAATAGAACAAGAAATCACGCAATGATGAACATTTCATTGCAGGCCAAGTTATATAGAATTCATATTCCTTTGTTTCATCAAAAAAAAAAAACCCAAAACAATTACTTTCAATCATTTTGATTTGGTGCTGGGATGAAAACCCCCCGCGTTAATTCATACAGTTCTGTGTATTCAGATGCTTTTTTCTGCGGCCTTAATGGATCTTCAGCATGTTGGTTGCAGGCAGAGTATTTTCAGATCATCTTTTAATTCATTTTTTTGTATCCTTTGGACAGACAGAGCTATTGTTTCGGTTTGTTTTTTTTTTTATTACCACCACTATGTACTTTAAAGATTATTTTGCCATAACAGTATATTATAAATTATGCAACTGTGGTGTTTCTGTTTTTCCAGTCGACGCCGGTTCAGACTAGACGTTGGATCAGGGTGGAAACCTCTGCCGCCACCTCTGCTTTGCGAGGCCATCAAGGCAGCGCTGCGCTCGCGGCTCCTCGGAGGCTTCGTTATTTGTGGATCATTGACCATGGGCTGGAGTCGGGCAGGGAGAGGAACCCCCCCACAGGGCAGCAGCAGCAAAACACAGAGGCTCTTCTGGGAGGTTTCGCCAGCGTAAGGAGGCAATTTGCACCCCGCGGAGAATAAACCACCCTCAGAGGTCGGAGATGCTCCTCGGGAGGCTGGGTGCGATGCTCGGGTGGCGTGATGTGCCCGTCCCATTCCGAGTCCTCCCTGATGCAGCCACTGCCTGGGCAGGGACGGAGTGAAAACACTTGCAATGCAAATGATGGGGAAGCAGGAAATACCTTGACTCACCTGTGAGTGTTAACTGGGGTTAATCTTTAATGCACCAGCATTTAAACGTCCACAAGCCGATGGGCCGATGTTCCTTCTGAGATTCGGGAGGGGAAAGGACCGATGTCCCCAGCCCTCAGCGGCACAGACAGGGATCTGCACCCCCCACAGCTCCGCACTGCTCAGGGCTGAGGTTCCTCCTTCCTCCTTGGGGCTGGCCCTTGGTGAGTCATTTTCTATTAAACGCTGGTGTCTGGGGCAATGCTTTCTTGTTTGAAAAGGAGAAAAGGAAGTAAAGCTGCAACTGAGAGAAATCCATTTCCCTGTCACTAAGAAGCGGAGGTGTAAAATCTTGCTGAACCGCTTTGTAAGCCACACGCAGTCAGGCATCGGCTGGCGTTGGTGCCTGGGAACGTTCCCAGGCTGATTTAAAGTATATCTTTATATCTCTATCTTTATTCAACTCTGCTGAATTACGTGGTTTTAAAAGTGGAGGAGGCTATTGGATAAACATTTGTGATGAGCTGAAAATCTTTTCTAGACCAGCTGATGTTTTCAGTGGACTTTCGGTTCCTGGAGGAGAAGAATCCTTCTTAATGGAAATGCTTAGAAAAGCAAACACATCTTGCGCTTGGATACCTGCAGTTTGCAATAAAAAAACCAACAGGCTGCAAACAGGTCTGAAGAACAAAGGTTTAGCTTTGGTTCAAGTTAAACTAATTTTTCTGCATCCTGGCCCTGGCCTGGGTTTTCTCTAGTGTCTGATAGAGCACACTCAGGGGACGTGGTGGGGCGCAGACAGGAGTCCAATGGGGGGAAGCACATAAACCCAGCACTCCTGCGGCGTTCCTTCTCCTCACAGCCATTCTCATGGCAAAGCCTGCACCGCAGACCCTGCAGGCCTGGCTCGTTTGCATTATTCAAATCTGCAAGAACACCCTCAGGCTGATCAGCCCTTCCAGGGACCGTGCTCCTCCTTCTTCGGGAACTGGGGAAACCGCAGGAGGTTGAGCTCAGGGGCTGGCACGGTCCCGTGTCTGCAGAGCATCAGTGCAGAAGTCTGCACTCAGGGTGTCTCTCCAGGGTATTACCATGGCTGGAGAGCTGCCCCGCAGGAAGGGAGCTGGGAGTGATGGTCACCAGCGGCCGAACAGGAGCCAGCCCTGTGCCCAGGTGGCCAAGGCGGCCAGCAGCATCCTGGCCCGTGTCAGGGACAGTGTGGCCAGCAGGAGTGGGGCAGTGACCCTCCCCCTGTCCTGGGCACTGGGGAGGGCCCACCTCGAGGGCTGCGTCCAGGTNCAAAGAGGCTTGTCCAGCCTTGGCAGAGGCTGCCCAGGGCAGTGGTGGAGTGTCCATCCCTGGAGGGATTTAAAAGCCGGGCAGACGTGGTGCTGAGGGACATGGGGTAGTGGGGGGTTTGTCGGTGTTGGGTGGATGGTTGGACTCGATGATCCGAAAGGTCCCTTCCAACCTGGGCAATTCGATGATTCTGTGACTTGTCTGCCCTGATAGCGCTGGTTGCCTTGCATTTTCTTTGTCCATAGTTCATGCTGTGCAGCCCACCACGTCTTTGCCCCTCTTTACGAAAGACAGGAAAAGGAATGAAGGAAAAGGCAGGGAATCTGGAGGGTAAGAGAGTTGCCCCAGGGCGTTCAGAAGGACTAGGCATGGGCTGGAAGTCCAGCCCTGCTCTCCCCTTTCCTCCTTGGTGTTTGTCAGTGTTCAGGTCTCTGAAATCCCTGTGGAATGGAGGAGAGGCACAAAAAGCACTTTGCAGTGTTTGCAAACAGACGAATATGTTTATACAGGTGGAAATACAGTGAGTAACGTGTCCAGCAGAAGTTTCAGGGGTGGTCCCAACCTTCAGAGGTGGTAGCTGAATGTCAGCCACATCCAAGACACTTACCAGTGTGGGTACTGGGGCAGTTTTTATTCCTACCTTAATAAGTTTGTACAAGGAGCTCTCAGAAATGAGCTGGTCATTGATCTGAACAGAGTGAGATATGGTGTTATCTCATCTCCCCGAAGAAACACACAGTCCTAACAAAGACACAAGGCTTCCCAGATGCACACAGATACAGACCCCACCAACAGTGACAAGGCAAGGAATTATGACTTTTACAAGCCTTTTTCTGACAGTGGATAAAATGGAGATGGAAAAGGACCTGGCCCATTTTGCAGTGCAAATGGAGGGACAGAGAAGCTCTTTTTCTTACAGACAGTTTGTAGGGTTGATAGGAAAGAAAGAATAGATGGCTGTTCTTTCTTTCAGCAAAACACAGCGAGCCAACCCCTCAGCCTTCAGGAATGGCTCCTGTTGGAAGGCAGTTGCAAGTAGGATGTTGTATGCACTGATTTGTACACATTTGTAGGTGGTTGTAGGCCAAAACCAGGCTCACCAGCTGTTGTTTATCCCTTCTCTTTCTTGCGCAGAGCAGAGTCAGGCTGACACTGAGCACTGAAGCACCATGTATGAGCTCAACGAAAGCAGCTTCGATCCTATCACCTTCGTCCTGACGGGCATCCCGGGCATGGAGGAGTCCCACATCTGGATCTCTGTCCCCTTCTGTCTGATGTACCTCATCGCAGTGTTGGCCAACTCTGTCCTTCTCTTTGTCATCATCACGGACAGGAGTCTCCACGAGCCCATGTACCTCTTCCTCGCTATGCTGGCTGTATCTGACCTCATGCTTTCGACCACCACAGTGCCCAAAATGCTGGCAATCTTCTGGTTCAGAGCCAGGGAAATTTCCTTCGACGCCTGCATTACACAGATGTTCTTCACCCATTTCAGCTTCATCGTGGAATCGTCCGTTCTGCTGGCGATGGCCTTTGACCGGTACGTGGCCGTCTGTGACCCGCTGCGGTACTCTTCAACCCTAACCCCCTCGGTGATTGGGAAAATCGCTGTGACTGCTGTTGTCCGGGGGTTCTGCATCATGTTCCCACCCATCTTCCTCCTCAAGCGGCTGCCCTACTGCGGACACAATGTCATGCCCCACACCTACTGCGAGCACATGGGCATCGCCCGCCTGGCCTGTGCCGACATTAAAGCCAACGTCTGGTACGGGCTGACCACAGCTCTTCTCTCCTCCGGCCTGGACGTCGTGCTCATCGCTGTCTCTTACGCACTGATCCTCAGGGCAGTCTTTCGGCTTCCGTCCCCCGAGGCTCGTCTCAAAACCCTGAGCACCTGCGGCTCCCACCTCTGCGTGATCCTCATGTTCTACGTGCCCGCCTTTTTCTCCTTTCTCACGCATCGGTTTGGCCACCAGATCCCAAGTCATGTTCACATCCTCCTGGCCAACCTCTACGTCGTGGTCCCGCCGATGCTGAACCCCATTGTGTACGGGGTGAGGACCAGGCAGATCCGGGAGCGCGTCCTCCGCCTCCTCTGCCCGGCGGGGGAGTGCCCCTGCCCTGGACGGAGGAGCAGATGCTGAGCCAGAGGAGGCAGGGATGGAGGACAGGGCCTGGAAAGCAGCACCAAACACTTCTCACCCTGGAGGAACAGGTTAGCCCTGCAGGTTCAAGAGAAGCTAAGTGTGGCAGGATTTCTGGAAATGTGGGCTTGGGTCATCAGCCCCTTCGTTGCTGCTGTTTTCTCCCAGAGATGCGTCCCCTGAATGGTCCGTCTAGCAGACACTGGCCTCAGTTCAGCTGAGGAGCACCAAGGCTCTTACATCTGGTGATTTACCATCCCCTACTGCTGCTGGTTTTGTTTGCTGTCCTACAGCATTGTTTCTGCTTGTCCCTTCCCCTGTTATCTCAGTGCCTATGCCGCGAACAACTCGTTGGTCGTCAGAGCGGAGCCTGGTACACGAACCATAGCTGGATTGGCAAAGTGCTGTTTACCACGGCACTAATGATGGTCTGCCCTCCTGTCTTCAAGGGCACAGCTTGCATTGCTGAGAGACCCCGGCACCTCTTGCTGCTGAAGGCGTTTACGTGCTGGAGAGCCCTGTGAGGTCGGGAAAGGCTGTTTAAGGGAAACATATCCCTTAAACCACGATGTCCAAAACTGAATTCAAGACTCTAGTATCGAGTGCAAAGGGACGATGGTCTCCTACATCCTACACGTCCCACGGGGACATTTTCTGCCTTTTTAAGAATACTGTGCTGCTGAGCAGAGCTCAGCGTGAAGCACATTGCACCTCAGGATCCTTCTCTGCCCACGCACCTGGCTGATCACCCACCACTTTGTTGCTGCATATTTGATTTATCCTTCAACACCAAAATAGCTTTGCTGAAGGTTTTCTCTGGTTGGTGTATGTACCAGTTGCATCAATAATACCGTGTTCCACCTGACGTGAGTGTCAATTTGCCTCAGAAAATTGTGAAAATCAGTGCAAACGGGAAGAGTGAGAGCTAGATATTCCTGGAGGAGCAGCAAGGACGGTCCTGAGCATAGAACCATGGAATGGTTTGGGTGGGAAGGGACCCTAAAGCCCCCCCAGTGCCCCCCCCTGCCCTGGGCAGGGACACCTCCCACCAGCCCAGGCTGCTCCAAGCCCCGTCCAACCTGGCCTTGAACCCCTCCAGGGATGGGGCAGCCACAGCTTCTCTGGGCACCCTGGGCCAGGGGCTCGCCCCCCTCCCAGCCAAGAATTTCTGCCTCCCATCTCAGCTCCATCTCCCCTCTGGCAGGGGCAAAGCCTTCCCCCTTGTCCCACGGCTCCCCTCCCTGCTCCAGAGTCCCTCCCATCTCTCCTACAAGCACCCCTATACAGTCAGAGTTTAATTTCACTATCAGTCTGACCAGCAAGGAGAGCCCTTGTCTTTCCCTCTCCCTTCCTCGGCGTTGCAGGCTCTCCGAGCACACTCCGCTGCTGCCTGCGCTGCGGTGAATCTCGTCAGTGGCGAGATCAGAAAGAGGGGAGACTCATGGCAGTGCACTGAGCTCCAGCACTGCTGGAGTGTCCCAGGGGGACATGGAGACCCACAGGGGGGAGGGAGATGAGGCAGCGTGGGAGACCTCAGAGGGGAGCCTGCCAGAATTTCAGGTCTTCTGCTGGAGGTCAGGGTGCTGTGCGCTGCTTTCAAGGTGGGTTTTTGCTGCATCATTATAATATGGAGAAGCGTAGAGACACGGGCACCAGCAGTCACAGTCCTGTCAGGAGCCTTCTGGTTCCTGCAGCCTGGACTGCAGCAGGAACGGGCTGTTCCCACAGGGCTGGAGCTTCTCAGCCCCATGGAAAAGTCCCAGCAACGCTCCCATCTGCCCAAATCTCATCACCAGAACACAAAGGTCCTTTTGTCCAGTGCTCTGCATCGTGTGGGCATGGTGGGTGGCAAACGCCCAGATGGGACCGCTCTGTCCTGGTGTCCTGACAGCAGAGTCCTGGTGGCCGTTCTGGCTCAGCTGTTAAATGCCGGGGCTTCTGTACCCATTGCGAAACCTGCAGCGTGAGTTGCTGTTGGCTCTGAGCAGGCGACGCTCCTGCTCCTCGCTCAGGGCCGCAGAGAGCAGCAATGGCTGCAGCGGGTCTCAGAACGTCCTCCACGGAGGTCAGGAGCGCCGTCCTGCTCCCTGCGCAGCCCCGGCTTGGCCAACGTGCGGGGTTTGAAGAAGCCCCACTGCTGCCGCTCCACAAGCTCCTCTGGCTCTGGTGGCTCCTGGGATTGTTAAGCACCAAACCACCGGTGTCCTGCAAAGCCGTGGCAGCAGGTTCTTCTCCATCATGGGAAGGAACTCTGGGATGAGGAAGAGGAGGGAATGTACCAGAGCCCAGAGACCTTTCCTTTGTGCTTTCCTTCATGTTCTGCTGGGTGGGATGCCAAGATAAATGTTTGCTTCTCCTCTCTGCATCCTACCTGCGGACGGCTGCACTTTTCTCTTACACACCACTGAGGCACGGGGAGGATCTGGGCACCTTTTGGTCACCTCCTGAGCTCAGGGGCTTCCTTGGGTCTGGCCAGTATAACCATTCCTTATCCAGGCAGCAGCCAGAGTCTCTTGATGGCAGCAATTAGGGAGCCCTTTCCAAAGGTTCATGCTCCACAGTCCAGCTCTCGCAGCTGGGATGCTCTGACCCTGCATCAACTGTGGCACCGGATGAAGGGTCCAGTGTGTTCATGTCGGCAGTCACAAGACGGAGCAGATCATCCAGTCATTTCTGCAGAAAATCCTTTTTTCCCTGACCAAGAGGGTGGAGAGCACTGACTGTGCTGCAAAGCCATTTCAGACCTGCCCTTGGTGGGGAAGCCGCCTCGAAGGCAGCCACAGCCACACGCCTGGACCTTGGAGGTGCCTCCTCTGGAGGGGCTGGTGACCCTGGAGATGCTGGGGAACGTCTCTCCCTGGGTCTGGGCTCCATGAAATGTTGTGCCCTGCGTCAGGGCTGGAGGCAGCAGGTCATTGAGGGCTCCAGCTGGGGCTGATCGAGCCCAGTGCCCCCGGTTGAGAGCAGGAGCAATGACTGCTGCGAGGGTCCAGGCTTGCTCACAGCTGAATGACGCAGGAGATGGCACGGATACAGCAACCAAAACCCTGCTCTGCTCCAGTCATCCCAGTAATGCTGCTACAAATTCAAAAGAAAAGGGAAAGAAAGAGATTCACAAATTCGGATCAGAAAAAAACCTCAAAGTTCTCAATTCTTTCACCACATTTCTTTTTTCCTTCGGTGGCTTT
>VXBO01012355.1:14314-101102 GCA_013400135.1 Rhinoptilus africanus
TTTCTGATTTCATCAAAGCTGGGAACCCTGTGACAGGCACAGGGGAAATGAAAGTCTGTTCATTAAAAGCTGTTTGCTGAACAGTGAGGATAACAGAGCTGGTTACAAAAGCTGCTCATATGGTTGGATTCTTTTTTTTTTTTAATGTCCTCAAAACGTTTGTGTTTGTGTTGGCTTTCTTAGCCAAAGAAGGAGTATTTATGCAGAGCGGTCCACGTGATTTCTGATAGGAGATGGAGCTGTGAGAAAGAATATGTGTCAGGAGAGCGAGGCGTTTTAGGCAACACGTGGATAGGTTTAGACTGAAATAGGTGCTTTAAGGTCTTTAGGGCACGGAGGACCTGGAGCAGGCGTCACAGGGGCTGCAGCAGACTTGGGGGCTGGGGTGAGATGTGAGACAGGTCGTGGCTGCAAGAGACTTGTTTGCTGATTCACAAGGTCTCCTCCAGCCCTACCTGAAAACAAGAACTTGTTGACAAAGCAACCCTCTGCTGAAGAGTTTTCTGATGAAAGCCTTTTGGCCAGCTCTAATAACAACTGAGCTGCCATCTAAATTCACCAGTATTAAAGAACGATGTGGTGGCTGGGTCCGGGAGCAAACTGCAGAGGGAAATGTCCCTGAGTCAATGAATCACCAGCTGAGCAATTAATGTCCAAAGGGGCATGCATAATGGGATATTAGCCAGCTGATCAGGAAGATTTACATTTCTAATTTGGTTAAAATGTTAGCTTAATAACTCACATGAATTGTGAAACCAGAACTTCTGCGCTTTGTATTTAATTTCCCACTCTTGAAAGACCTATTGTTTTTTACCTCAGCTGACATGATAAGCTATGTTCGAATCAGCGTGTTTGGGTTGCAAGGACCCTTTCCTGGGGAGGAGGAAGGGATTTTGACTGCAGTTTTTTTTTTTTTCCCATGGCATTCACGAGGCACAGGTAAAAAGTAAATGAAATCTCAAAAACTTTGGGATATGAGTGGAAGTCAACGGGGTCAGCGTAAGAAACGCTCCCCTGTCCTCAGTGAACGTGTGGGCAGCTTTTCGTGCTGACGGGCACTGAGAAGGAGTCAAGCCTGTGCCTGAAGTGGAGATCAGGCTTCGGGTTTGTGCTGAGTCAAGGTCTAAGCATATGCTTTAGAGGAAAATGCTCTTCAAATGTATTTGAATGCTTTGCTGAATAGTCAGAGACAAGCACGGCTCTCATCATGAACAAAGCCTGGAGTGTTCCCAGTTAAAGTACCCCATTTCCATTCATTTTTATTGCAGTTTACAAACAACGGTGCTTTATTAATTGTTCTTTGTCTGCAGAGCTCTACAGTAGCAAAGCCTAATGATTTTACTTCATCTCACCTCCATCATCATAATGTCTCAGAAAATGTTAGTTAATTAATAAAAATCCCCACTACACAGACAGACATAACAAATAGCACAACCTTGTAAGCTGTCCTGCCTAAAAGGAGAGGGTAACTCAGCAGCCAGGATGAAGTTATTGGTGGATTAGTTTGCTCTCACGTCCCTGCTGGTCCCCAGAGGTCCGTGGTAGCTCCTCCGAAGGGTCGTGGCCGTGTGAAGCTGCTGATTGCAGTTCCCCTGACCCCATCACACAGTCTGCTCAGGGCCTCTGCAGGTTTCTAGAGGGGGAACAGCAGTACAATAAATCCGTTGCTCTCTTCTAATATCAGAAATGAGGACAAAATCAGCCAAAAGGCTTCTAGCAGTAATATCTGCTGCTCTCTGTCTCAGAACTCCCAAATTCCTCTCCACTGTGAATCACAAAAAGCTAAAACAGGTCCTTAAAACTGGTCCCAAAGTGTTTTCAGTCTACGGCACGGATGAGGGTAAAATTCATGCCTGGTTGACAGGTCCCTGTCTGCCATGGGCTGGCTCATGCACGGCCCCGGGAATCCCTTTGGGATCCAGGCAATGAATTCTGCAGAAGTTACCCTGGTCGGGGTGGCAACGAGGGATGGGGTGGTGATGAGGGATGGGCTGGTGAAGATTCACTGAGGTTACTCTGGGGACAACCTGAAGGACTGCTTGGCTTGTACAGTCCCCAGTAGTAGGAAATACCCAGGGAAAACAAACTGGTGACGTCCCTGATGCTTTTCGCCACTTGCGTCAGGGTATGAGCACAACCGTCTGTGCCCCAGGGCACTCTCCCAGTATAAGCACTCGTATACTCTCCCAGTATAGGCTCAGGCTCCGTCTGAGCAGCATCCCACTGCTGGCACAGGAGGTGGGTGAATTGACTGGGACGCGGCACTGCTGTTTCAACTGGATTTGGTGAGATAGAGATGGATTAGAGAGATGGGGAGACGGTAGGGGTGCGTGCAGGATTTATTGTGTGAGATATGCAAACATTTCCTGGCAGCGGTTCTGGCTGCATTATCCCAAATTCCCTGCATGAGCATGGCAGGGAGGACCGGGCAATGTGCTTCCCAAGGAGCATGCTCCTCCCGCTCAGTGCTTCCAGACGTGTGGATGTAAAGGGATTACACTTGGAGCAAGAATAGACCAGTGTTCTTCTAATACTTGAAGTAGTGCACCGGGTGGGAATTAGGACAGAAGTTTGCCTGTACATTTTCCGTATTTTCTAAAAGTGTAGTCCCCAGTGCCAGGGAGTTCAGAGGGTTTAGTTATTTATTTTGCGCTGGCTCAATAGCACCTGGGAACCCAGCAGCAGCTCAGGGCCCTGGTTTATGCTCCACGGACATGACGCATGAGGCGGCAGCTCCTGACACACAGCTGGTCACTCCTCATGGAGTATAAATCCCCCTTTAGACTCTGGACATTTTGATAATGCCCTGCTCCTGGTGGCTTTAAATTTTGTCTCTTTGCATATCTGACAAGGGAATTTCACCGATCCCTGGGTGACCGGACACTGCAGAGCTTTTGGGATGAAAGGGGCTCTGCCCTGCCTTTCCCTTGCCTTGCTCTTGGTGGAGTGAGCTCTCACACAGTTACAGAGACGGACTTTTTGCAGGGGCTGATAAGGGCAGGCAAAGTCCCAGGAAGGACAGAACTGAACCAAGCTCCTTGTGTCCTAGTTTCGCAGGGAAAATCATAAAATCATGCAATGTATAGGGTTGGAAGGGACCCTTAAAGACCATCCAGTCCAACCCCCCTGCAGTGAGCAGGGACATCTTCAACTAGATCAGGTTGCTCAGACCCTCATCCAGCCTGGCCTTCAAAACTTCCAGGGATGGGGCCTCCACCCCCTCTCTGGGCAACCTGGGCCAGTGTCTCACCACCCTCATTGTAAAGAACTTCTTCCTAACGTCTAATCTAAACCTGCCCTGCTGTAGTTTAAAACCAAACCGCTCCGAGTCAGTAATGCTGGGTGTCCCAGCCACTTAAAGCTGTGAGTTCTGCACACAGGAGCCCAGAGCAGGATGAGCAGGGCATGTGCCTTCTTTGTGGCAGTCATGGGAGAGCAGCGAATTTTCTGTAACGTATTTCCAACCCTGGAGAATTCTCAGTTGCTGCGTAAGTGGTGGTCACATCCAAGCATGTCACCCGGAGGAACATTTATGCGGTCGCTGTTTCAAGAGTGAATCTTCTGTATATTTTTCTCCAACTCCCCGAAGCTGCAGGCAGCTGCAGGCAGGAGACTCTCCTTATTTCAAAGAATCAAACAGCAGAAATGACAGTACCCAGCTGAGATGAAGGGACCTGGAAAGTGGAGGGGAACCCTGATGGAGCAAATTGCACAATATTTAACACTCCCGGATAAAATGTGGTTCAGAAGCGTAAGTGTCTGTGCTGTGAGCAATGTTAATCATTAATTCAGCTCCACTTTGTGTCCCAGGTATCATTCAGCTGCTGTTAGAGCCTTTCTTTCTACCATTACACAGCTCCTGCAAGAGGAAAACGATGTGAAATGTTGCATCCAGCCACGCTGACACTCAACCTGTCGGAGTCCCACCCCGCATTCTTCATCTTGGTGGGGATACCTGGGATGGAGAAGTCTCACACCTGGATCTCCATCCCCGTCTGCATTATGTGCTCTGCTGCCCTTCCGGGGAGCTCGGTCCTGCTGGTCACCGTCGTGAAGGCGCGCAGCCTCCACGAGCCCATGTACATCTTCCTGTGCCTGCTGGCAGCATGCGACCTGCTGTTGTCCACTGCCACCGTGCCCAAAACCCTCAGCGTCCTCTGCTCTCTGTCCACCCAGATCTCTTTCAGTGGCTGCCTGGCGCAGATGTTCTCCATCTATTTCATTTCTGTGGCAGAATCAGCCATTTGACTGGCGATGGCTTTTGACCGGTACATCGCCTTTTGCAACCCCCTGCGATACACGGCCATCCTGACGCGCTCTGTCATGGGGAAAGCTGGCGTGGGGGCTTTAATCGGGAGTTTCTGCATCATGTTCCCTGCCATCTTCCTCCTCGAGCGTCTGCCCTACTGCAGGCACAACGTCGTGCCCCACACTTACTGCGAGCACATTGGGGTGGCCCGCCTGGTCTCTGCCGACATCTCTGTCGACATCTGGTATGGGGTAGCTGCCGGCTTCCTTTCAGCGGGCTTGGACGCCATCTCCATCGCCATCTCCATCGTGTTGATCTTCAGGTGCCTCTGGGGGCTGCCGTCCCCACGCGCCTCCCCCAAGGCTCTGCAGACCTGCGGCTCCCACCTCTGTGTCATGGCCATGTTTTACACCCCGGCCTTCTTCTCCTTCCTAGCGCAGCGTTTTGGCCAGCACGTTCCTCGACATGTCCTCATCTCCTTGGCCAACTTCTACGTCGTGGTGCCACCCATGCTCAACCCCATTGTCTATGGGGTGAGAACAAGGCAGATTCGGGAGCGTGTGGCTCACCTGCTGAGGCTGGGGGGCTTGGGCGGCGGGGCATAGCCAGGCAGGCAGGAACAGGCAACCGGGATGGGCAAGAGGGGTGAAACGAAGCTTTGAGAAGAGGGAAATGAGTGAAAGGCAGCAGGGACCTGGAAAAGAGATGGGAACATTTTCAAAATGGCTGTGTTCGGTGGACATCAGCATCCAACTCCTAGCTCTGCTGCAGAGAGGTTGGACAGATTCTCAGATGGGAGAGAACTCATTGGGACAGTCGGAGCCAGACGCTGGAGACTACCACTGTTCACATGTTCCTGGGGTCCCCTGCATTGTCCTAAACCCACCACTGCTGGGTTTTTGTAAGCAAAATCCAGTTTCTGACTTCTTCAGGTGCTATTGCGGACCTTATGAAACACAGATCATTAAAGAAGTACATATACTATGTGTGCCTGTTATCTCGGTAGAGAAATGTCTCTGCTCGAGCTGTGTATCGTCTCTGCGGGATGGAAGCAGCCATGGCTACAGCAGTGATGCTCCCTTGAAGGCCCTCAGGTCTGGGAACATCTGTTGGGTCTCTCCTGCTGCCCTCTCGGAAGGCTGCAGGGACACGGCGATGGTGGGAGCTCTGCTCCTCTGCCCTGCTCGGCTCTTGGCACCAGAGCCAGCAGTCCCCGGGGCAGCCTGGCGGCAGGGGGATGGCTTGCCAGCCCCCCGGATGATCAGGTCCCCGTGTCCCTCCCTGGCTATGAGCTGTGGGAGGCTGCAGGCTTTGCCGCCCACACTGCGGCTTTGCCTCACCGCTGCTCCTCGGAGCTGTGCACCAGGCTTTGTGGGCAAGGGTGGGAAGATCTGATGCCTTCAAGCTGAGCTTTGGGGGGAATGGGGAGTCAGTGGCAACAGGAGACGTCCAGCTCCTCTCTTGTCATCCCTGTCTCTGGGCTCCCAGGGGATGCGCAGGGCCAGTCTGGCTTCCAAGCATGAGGAAACCCCTGCTAGATAACGTTGGATGCACCTGAAGTACAACGCATTTGCACTGATCACACAAGGGGTGTAACTGAGCCAAGTCTAGCAGGACAGGGGTCCCCAACTCCCCAAACCTCCTGTCCCACCATTACCACAGAGGCCTGTCTTGAGGCAGCCAGCTAGGAAGGAAACTGGGAGAAAATCTTGGTATAATATCAACTGTGGCAATGAAAATGTGACTTTACCTGTCATCAGTACTCCTCTGTCAGCTATCTCAAAGTGTTTTACAAATATTCATACCCTCACTAGTGACACTGGTGAGCCAGTTGTCAGTATATTTTCTGTAGTAGGACCACATCCACTGGGAAAGGGAGGTGTGACCAGCCTGCTGCCTAAGGAAGATGGCACGGGTTACGAGAGAAATAGAGGCGTGGGCAGTGACATAGCATTTATGTTGGTGAAATCTGAGATAAGGGTTTTGAAGCCTGTGTAGTGGTGCTAGTAAATACAAGAACCATCCTTTTTCTCTGTCTACCTCCTGGCTCCAGTTTCCTGGCTCCTTCTCCATCCCTTTCTGCACCCAGAATGGGCCAGCTCTAGATTTGGATGCCAGCTCAGAGAAGTCCCTAACATGCCCTCTGGAAGCTAGGAGGTATGTCCACCTGGATGTGTCTGTCTGCTCTTGCCCTGCTGGATTTGGACCTCGGGTGTGGACAAAGCAACCAACCAGCCTGGTGGTACCTGGTGGCCAGAGCAGGGATTTGATGACGGGGTGATCCATAGCACGATCCAGTCTTGGAGTCTTTGGGACTGAGCTGCTGTCCCACAGGGATGGACCACGGGTCTGTGTCCCCCCATTCCTGATGTCACACCCCGATGAACGGGCAGTTTTAGTGGGGGGTGCCTCCACTCTGCCCTGTTTTCAAGGAAAATGGACCTGTTTTAGGTCTGTGAATGGAGACAAAGGTAGAGGTGTCTTCCCAGAGCCTGACTGTGCCTGCAGGGTGGGGATGGAGATGGTCCCGCAGGTCTTCTCTTCTGCCATGACACAGTTCCCTGGAGCAGTATTTCCGGTGCATCCCTGCTCACTAAGTTTTGATGAATTTTACAGACACCTCCAGCAACCCCAAAGTCTCCAGTGCAACTCGAACTTCTTTATACTGTGGTGCATATTTAATTTCAGATTTTGGCTGTGAATATTTCCATTCACATTTTTAGCTGCAGATTCGTCCCAGCCAGAGCCTTTGGGAACTGGACTCAGGCAAGTGGAGATCAGCAGGTCTGGATAATGTGTGCCTGAGGGGCCCAGAAGAGCCCGTGGAGGAGCCATCAGGTCTTCCTCAAGTATGCCCAGGCTTAGCAAAAGTAATGAAAAAAAAAAGAAAAAAGAAGAAAGAAAAAAAGAAACTCTTTCTGACATGTGCCAGTATTAAAAAGGAGAAATAGGATTATTGGAGAAATTTGAAACCGCTTAGTTTGACATTAGCTCTGAATAAAATAACAGAAAAGTAAATATGAGACTTGATCAATCAAGTGTAAAAGGGGCAAGAATGTAATAAATGGCAAGCAGTACTTATTTTTGGTGTTTAGCTTCCGTAGAATCATGTCATTTCATTTTCTGATGACTTCCACATTTGGGTGATAAAGTTACCCGAAGGCTGATTACAACTGTGAGTATTTTTTTTTATTTTCACAGTCTTGTGATATATACCTCATTATAACAAACAAATAAATAGTAAATAAACCAGCTGTTAATGGAGTTTGGCTACCTGCAAAGTCTTATTTCAGTGATAGCTCCCCACTGGGAGCTAGTTTTCCATATATTTCTGGAGACATTCAGCAGGAATTGATTGGGCGCCGGGTCTGATGCTATATATGATTGTTATCAGTTGTGTAGAAGCAAATATAAAATCATTGCTAATAAGGTTTTTAGATGATGCAAAGACAGATAATTTAATAGAGGCGAATGCAAAGTCATGCTGCTAAGGAGGAGGGGGGCAGGCTGTACCAGAGAAGGGGGCTGCAGTCCCAGCGGAGGTGTCTCCAGAGAAGCTCAGGCATCTGGGGGAAGGAGCATTTTGGTGGGGGCACTTTGGGAGATGCTTGGCCGGCTGGCCAATGTGAGGGTCCCAGTGCGTTCCCATCGCTGTGCAGGGACGATGGGGGGCAATGCAGGTCCAGGATTCCCTCAGCTTATTCTCAAACACTTCAGCCAGGCCTGAGGTCCACATTTTTGAAACTTATGGTGAGCTGGGAGCTGGGAGGAGACCTCAGTTCATGGTGCTATACTCTCAGAGGGATGGGGAGGGACTAGGGGAGGCTGGAGTTGTGCTGGCTTTCAGGAGACATCCTGGTCCTTCCCACAGCTCATGCTACATGCAATAATGACAGGGATAAGATGAGTGGGAGAAAATCAGGAGAAACCAGCACTTTGATCCAACTTTGCTCAGCCACAGTAATGGCTGAAACTCGGTTCACAGTCCTCTTCCAATGAAAATGAAAGCAAAGCAACTTAGGGATGCTTGATGGTGTTATGAAGGGGGTGACACTGGGCAATCACTGCAGTCCTTTGTGGTGTTAAAGGCCATGAAAAATAAGCCTTTTGTCCTAAGAACTGCTGGAGGTCCAGAGAAGCTCCAGCTGAGCAGACGGGAGGCCATCTGGTGACTTCAGGCAAAATGCGGGGTGCTAGATTGCAACTGAGCAGCACAGTCTTCCCCCAATGGCAGGATATGAGAGAGTGAATTTCCTTTACCTATTTTAGCATTTCTGTCATAAAATATGTTTCTCCTCGTCTGAATCAAGAAGAGCAAAATCCTGTGTTCTGAGTCATGGACATCTTTGGATCATGAGCACCATCTGGAGAATTTCCTCTACACAAGTGCATCAGAGGAGTCTAAAACATTTGCCCTGTAGCACAGCTCCCACTGAATGATGTAAGAGGGTGAAAATAATCAGCTGAAATGGGGAAAAAAAAGTGTTAACTTTCTGTTTCTTCACATCAAGGCTTACATTCTGAGACGGGGTGGGGATGGATGGAAGCAAAGTGAGCTCCCTCCCGGGTGTGATTCCCTGTGGCTCATAGGGTGGCTCTCTAAGTACCCCCATCCCTCACTATGAGAGCAGATTCCCTGGCATTTGCACGTCCCTGCATGAAAGCTGCGGAGAGAAAGCCCTGGTTTGTGGCTGGAGCAGGAGATGGTGAGTTGCTTGTGCTGAGTGGGCTTTCGGGAAGGTGGAAGGGTTGAAGTTAAAATTATGCCTGCTGTGGGTGGCGTAAACTTCAACAAGTTGCCCTAAGAGCTTGTGCAGCCTCCCTCCTTGGAGGTTTTTGAGACTCAGTTGGATAAAACCCTCAGCTGACCCTGCTTTGCACAGGAGGTTGGAATAGGGACCTCACAAGGTCCTGTCCAGCCTGGAATGCTGCACAGTTCTGTGACTCCGTGAGGGGTTGTTACGGATTATGTCTTCTGGCAGTGTCAGTGAGCTTGTGAGCACGCTTACTCAAGACCTGTGACACTAAAGTTTGTTTTGTCCCTTCTTTTCAGTCACTGGAAGCCTTGTAGGAAGTGCAAGAAATAGGCTACAATGTCAGCTTGCATTTGCACTGCCCTTGCTCCCACCGCCTGCGTCCTGATGGGCATCTCTGGTGCGGGGGAGTCTCACCTCTGGATCTCCACCCCCTTTACACTCAGATAGATGGTTTCTCTCCTTAGGAATTTCACACTGTCCTTTAACAGCAACACATGGAAAAGCCTCCATAAGCCCAGGTGCCTCTTCCTGGCCGTGCTGGCCATTGCTGACCTGCAGCTATCCACACCCACCGTGCCCAAGACACTGGCCATCTTCTGCTCTAGGGCTGGGGAGATTTCTTTGGAAGCCTGCATTACCCAGGTCTTCTTCATCCTTGCTGCCTTCTGTGCTGAGTCAGCAATCCTCCTGGCCGTGGCATTTGATCAGAACTTTGCCCTCTGCAAGCCCCTCAAACGTGGCCCTCCTGATAAAGAGGATGTCAGGGACAATCGGGTTGGCTGCTCTAGCAAGAAGCTTGTCCATCGTTTTCCCCATTGTTGTTCTTGTGAAGCGCTTGAGCCTCTGCACAAACAAGTTCCTCCCTCACACCTACTTGGGCATAGCCAGGCTGGCCCGTGTGGAGGTCACTACGGACGCCTGGTGTGGTGTCACTATTGCTGTTTTTGTGACAGACGTGGATGCCACACTCGTTGCTGCATCTTTCCCGCTGATCCTCCAGGCTGTCTTCCAGCTTCCATCCAAAGATGCCTGGCTCAAGGCTCTGGGCACCTGTGGCTCTCATCTCCTGGTCATATTACTGCGCCTCATGCTCGTTTTTTCCTCCTTCTTGCATACCATTTTGGGCACTGTATTCCAAGATCTGCTTTTGTTGTCGTGGCCAATCTCTGTGTACATTTTTACCCCACGTAAAATGCCACCGTTTATGCAGTGACAAACTAACAGATTCAGAGGAGCGCAGTCCCGGTGCTTTACCAGTGCTGCAGCCGTGGCTGAGCGGGTGTCCTGCTGAGCCCAGCAGCCAGGAGAACACTCCTGGGGACTTGGATGCCAAAGTTAACTTTTCCCTTTGAATACATAGAGACATGTTATTCTATAAGTGACAGCTTCTGCTTGCTTGGAGGACTGGGCTGAGACAGCGCAGTGGGAAGGACCACAAGCAGGAGTCATGGCCCAGTGCCGTTGGGCTGGATTCCCAATGGTCGTGGCCAAAGCCCAGAGTCTGCGGATGAGGCTGGACCGGGGGCTGTCAGCCTGGCACCAGCCTGCTGGCCAACTGCTCCTCTCTCTGCTGCCTCAGAGCTTGTATGAGACTCCGATACTCTGCCCTAGCTTGTGCAGACCCCTGGGTTAGTCATGCAGAGATACAGGGGAGAGCAGCATCCACCCCTCGGCGGCAAGTCCTCCACCATGGGGAGCTTCATCTGTGAGCAGCATCAGCCCGCAGACACAGCCCTTGGCTTCGTCACTTGGGACCAAGCGCCTCTGGCTTAAAACCTTGAAAGCTTCAGCTCCCCAGCAGGCAGGCTGGCGGGAGGGGCTGCAGGCAGGGATATTTTTAATTCCTCTCTATGTAGGAGTGCCTTCCGGCACAGACAGCAGGAACGGCTTTCGTCTGGAAGGGCAAAAAGAGACAAGCTACATGCAGAGACCCCCCCACTCAGCCCAGAAGTCCTGAGTCAAGTCCTTCCTCCTTCTCCATCCCCTGTGGGTACCTTGCCCACGCATGGTGGGATGCAGATGCCCAACAACCAGCTCGGAGGAGGCACCTGCACACCAAAAGCCTCTGGTCGGGAATTTCCACCCCGGCATCATCCTGCTCCATGTGTGGGAACTTGGCCTGAGCTCCGTGGGACTGCTTTGCTCCCCTCACGGCTGAGTTGGACGGCTCCTCTCAGACATGTCCGTCCTGGGGGGCCAGTGGGGTGCCCTCAAGCCGTGCCAATGAGCACCTGAGGCCAGACAGGCTTTTCCTAAATGATGTATAAAGCACGTGAGGAAAATCCTGCCTTCTGCAGGCTGTCACAGCATCTTCCCACCCCGATGTCTGTGCTGATGGGAACAAGAGGGACAAAATCATAGAATCACAGACTGGTTTGGGTGGGNTTGGAAGCGGCGGTTGGCTTTCTGTGTTGCCAGCACACACTGCCTGCTCGTGTTGAGCTTCTCATCCACCACCACCCCCAAGTCCTTCTCCTCAGGGCTGCTCTCAGCCATGCAGCCCTATGGGGCAGTCACTGTTTGCAGGAACATGAGGATGGGAGAGAAGGAGACTGTTCCCATCCTGAAGGTTTCCCCTCGGAGCAGGGGAGGGTTCAGGGGCTGGCAGGGAGAGGCAGGGGCAGATGCATTGGGCTTTTGCCCGTGTCTCAAATCCCTGCTGCCCCAGAGCACCGCAAGCCCGAGTGGTTTGCAAACATCAAAGTTTTGGTGTCTGAGTTGGTGTGCTGGCTTCCTCTGCGTGTGCCCACAGGCTAGTTATGGTGTATGCTGGGCTTAATGCAGGTTAATCCGAAAGGAGACATTTGCACCTTGAATGCTGTGTCCAGTTTTGGGCCCCTTGTTGCTTGAAAGGGGCGAGGGGGTTTTGCTAAGGAGGAGCGGGTTAACGTCAGTCGTGCAGTGCTGTGAGGGGGGTGGGCTTGCTCATGGTGAGAGTGGGGCTGCAGCCCTGCCCTCTGGATTGGGGTCAGTGTTTTAAAAGATAGCAAAAACGGCTGGAGAGGAGGGAGACAGAACAGACATGTTATTCGAGTGCTGGAGAAAATACTTGATCTATAAAGAGTGCAAAACATATTAACCTTTAAAGAGATGTAGAGGCATCTTCATTGCAGGGTGGAAGTCTCAAGAGAAAACATCTGATGCTAAGGAACACTGTAATGCCCTTGAGAAGGATGAATTTGAATGAACAGAAAATGAAGCCAGACATACCCTGATTAGAAGTAAAAGGCTTATTTTGAATAATGGGAATAATTAACTGCTGTGAGAAGCTCATGGAAGCAACAGTAGGTTTTCCAACAGTGACTATACCCATATATATATATATACCTATGTAGAGGATGGACGTTATTGGGTACAAAGTTGTTTTCTCAGTGAAATCTTTGGATACCAGAGTGGCGCAGGGCTGAGAAGCAGTCTGCATGCCTGTTTTGGCCTCCAGCTCTACGTGTGTGCATGCTTGCAACGTGTAAATTTGGGGTATTTCTGAGATCCCCCTGCCCATTCTCTTTGGAAGGGCTCTTCTAAGCAAAGAGAGATGCTGCTGGCACTTTGAGGCCAAATACTTCACCTTCTCTAGCGCTTGGTGGTGAGACTGGTTGGCAGCCATGGTGCCTGTCCTACTTCTTCCCTGTCACCCTGTCCCATCTGTGCTCCCCTTCCCATCACTTGTGGAGATGCCGCTGGAGGAGGGAGGAGATGTAGTTGAAACCAGGCCCTGCTCACTCCTCCCTTGATCCTGACCTCCATGGCCACTGTGGCCAAGGCTGCCTCCAACATCCCTGACCAGTTCATCCTTGTTTCCAAGTCCAGCAGAGCCCCTTTGCTTGTTGGATCCTTCATCACCTCTGCCGGGTGTCATCAGTGCATCTGGAAATCTCCTAGGTTGCTTGAGCCCTGCTGTATTGTCCTTCCAGCAGATATCGGTGTCAACTTCAAGCAGGGAGCAACCCTGAAAATACCCCGGGAGGTGACAATCCGTTGACGTGTGCGCACCGGGTTCCAGGAGGCATCGCCTAGTGCAGCGCACGAGCCACTTGGAAACAACTTGTTTGCTTCCTCAGTGAGAAATTGCTCCCTGAAGAAGATGGGCAGGAGATGCCAGCTTTCCTGCAGCGATGCCAGGGACCGTCATGTCCTTCTCCTTCCCCGAGTGCCACCCGAGTTTGTACCAGCAGCAGCTCTGCTGGCTGACTGTGGTGCTACCAGCAGCACCACTCGCCTGCTGGGGCTCAGCCCGGACCCTGGGGTGGGAGCTGGGATGGCAGGAGGTGTCCACAGGCTGCTCCATCAAGTCTCTCCATCCCTCCGGCGGGGGGTGAAGTTGTGCACGTCCCCACAAAGGGGATGACGCTGTGGCTGCTGCAGAGGTCCCGGTGGGCAGCATGGCCTGGGCTCTCCACCGAGGACGTGCAGCAGCAAGAAATGACAGAGAGGCTGCCAAACTTCTTGCAGCAAACCCAGACCTCAGAAGTGGTGGTGGTGGTGGTCTCTGACCCAAAGGCCTTGCAGGCGTGGACACAGATCGAGCAGGGTTTGCAGGTCCTTGCGGTGGAAGCACCAGTCAGTGCCACGGCTCTGGGTGATACCAGAAACTCTGCAAGTGTCGCAGGCACCGGCTCTGGGTCCAGCAAACTGCCCCCACGCCATGAACAATGTCTGAGGAAGATCGTCAGCATCTAAACTTGCTGTAAATGCTGCATGCGGTTCCTGGTACAGTCTCCGATCCTCATAAGCTCCAGAAATTGAATTCCAGGAAGAACTGGAGCTAGTCAGGTTAATGACCCCCCTTAATGGGGAAGTGTTGGAGTGGTTGGGAAATTCCGTCCTTCTGATTTCCATCCCAGATTTATCTGTCTCCTGACTCATTATCAGAAAGCCACTACGTATGCACACATTAATACAGGCACCAGAAATAAATCTGGGCTGCAAATCCAAAGGAATTATGTGACCAGGTTGCTGCAGGTACTGCAGCAGGCATGAGCTGGGCAAACCCTCTTTAACGTGGATCCCTGTTGGAAAGAGGAGGAGGTGTGTGCCGGGGAGGCAGGACGGGTTTTCGTGCCTGGGAGAGCCCTGCCACCCTGTGCTGCCGATGGGAGGTGAACGTCACGCAGCCCTCAATGGCAAGTGCTGCCCAGAGCTGGGTCCCCTCTGCGCGTCCCCCATGCCCTTACATTTGGGTGCAGCGCACAGGAGAAAGCATCTCCGCTTGTGGCAGTTCGCCTGTGAGATCTCACGGCAGTGTTGACTCCAGGGTGTCAGTTTTCCCCAGATCACACTGATGTCCGCAAGTGGGGCAAGGAGGACCATTCCTGTTTCTCCTGTCTGCGCTCCGAGGCTCAACCAGCGGACAAAATAAAAATCAAAACCTCCATCGGTATATTTAGCACTATTTTTCCATTGATTCTCAGTGAACTGGGGCTGGAGCTGCAGCCAGCGATGATGAGAGAGCTGAGGGGTCACCGTGCAGAGGGATGGGTGCCCTGTGCTGCCGCTGCAGCACCCGGCAGAGAGAGGGGTGGTGATGGCAGTGATGGAGGAACGACCTTGGGGGGAGAGAGCAATCTGGAGTCAGTGCATCGACACTGTGTATTTTGTCCAAATAAATAATTGCGGAGGAGCTCTTTGTTATGGCAAACAAGAGAGCTGGGGCTTTGGAAGTGCTCTTCTCTTGGCACACTGTCTGGAAACAGACACCACACCTTTCAGGGAGTTACCAGGTGACATGGTTACAAGGTGTGAAATAAGCCAACTGCAAATAGATCAAAAGATTTTTGATTAAAAGAAAACTTTTCCAATTTAGAAAATTAATATCAGCATGAGACAACCCGAAAGCTATGAAAAAAGGCTAAACAAATGAAACTGTTCTGGTATGCACCTGGATTTTTGTATTGGCTCGATGAGAGTTAGTCTTTGAGTTTTGCAGATCAAGAAATTGAGCACCAACCTGGGGACTGTGAAAAATTGTTTTCAAGCATCGCACAAACAAGAAATAAGACATGGGATGCTAAGGCAAATTTACCTCCTTTTGGCTTTGTTTTGAAACAAACATCAGCTTTCTCAGCTGGCTGAAGGAGAGGTTTGTTCTGCTAATGGCTAATCTGCTAACTCCAGCTTTGTGAACATGGAATTAAATGTGGATGGTGCCAAATGTATTGAAATTACAGAGCCCACACAACACTTACCTGGGAACACCTGCCCTGGAGTTATCTCAGGGATAAAACCAAGATAAGCTCCCATTGTGCTCTGTGATGGTGGTGTGGAGGGTTCTCCTGGGCTTGGGCTGAGGAAGGGGGATTTTTCCTTCTCAGACAGCTGAGATCTGGGTGTCGGAAGGCGGCAGGAGTGGAGCCTGCACCGCTGGGAGCCTGCAGGAGGAGAGGGCTGACCCCGGGTGTGAGTGCGCAGGGCTGGCAGCAAATCATAGAGTCACAGAATGGTTTGGGTTGGAAGGTACCTTAAAGATCACCTACTTCCACCCCCTCGCGGACCCAGAAGGTCCAACAGAAGGACCCAAAGGGATGGGGGTGGGATGCGAAGGGATGCAGAGCACCCTGAAGCAAGCCTGGCAGAAGGATGTTGTTCCCTGAAACAGGGCAGCACAGTCCGGAGCAGAGAGGGTGGGTGCCTGGGAGCTTTGCCAGCCTGCAAGCGGCTGGGTGCGGTGGTCGTCTTGAATGGAAATGGTCCTGGAGTCCCCTGAGCCTGGATTTTCTCATGTCATGGTCCTTCCTGTGCCCCAGGGACTAGGTTGGCTGGGGACCGAGGACGCGAGGAAGCCTGAGCTCAACTCCAAGGGAGATGCCCCAAATCCGGGCCATTGCTGCTCGTTCTGACATCAGCGGTCATGTCACCGCAGAGGGTTGGCTTCGCGGCAGTTCTCGAGGAGGCCACAGCGAGACAGGGAACGTGGCGGGACTGCTCGGGTGGTGAGGCAAGAAGAGCAGCTGTGCAACATCTGGACGGTATGTGCTTCTGGTCTGCACTGCGGGCAGAGGTGGCCCTTGTCCCTCTGTCACTGCTCCCTCCCGGCAACGGTCACCATAGCAGGGGCAGCAGCCACCCCCCTGTTTCTGCTGGCAGCCGTTGCCCCCCCATTGCTTCCCACCTTCTGACAGCGCCTCTGCTTTTCAACAGACCAAAGCGCTGTCCTGGTCTCAGAGCCACCATGTCCGAAAGCAAAGGGGCGGAGGAGACCAACCAACCTGCTGTCACCACGGATCCCTCAAATACCATCAAAGTGACGGTGAAGACGCGCAAGCAGAAGGAGCAGCTGGAGGTCGCTCAGAGCAGCACCATCCAAAAGTTTAAAAAAGAAGTTGCCAAGCGTTTCAAAACACTCCCTAATTTGCTGGTCCTGATATTTGCTGGCAAAGACCTCAAGGATCAAGACACTTTGAGCCAGCATGGAGTTCACAGTGGGGTCACCATTTATGCAGTCGTCAGGTCCCAACAGACACCACAGGACAGCCCGTCAGACCAAAGGAGAGCGCCCACCCTGCTGCAAACTCCCAGCCACAGTAATTCCAACTTATTCTCCTTGGGAAGCACAGCTGATCTGCAACAGCCATGTTTGATCCATCATATCTTGCCTAGGCTGTTGATCTCCAGCACCATCAGCCGGGGAATAGTGGCCGAGACCATGGAGGATGTCTTGTCAAAGATTGTCACTTCAGGCCTGGATCTGAACACCATCAACAACAACGCGTTTCTGCTGGGGTTCTTCCTTGGGGTAACAGGTACATATCTCCTCGGCCTGGACCGAACAGACATGATGGACTTGACGAGTAGCATTCAAGAACAAGACGTGCACAGCTTGATAAGCGAGAAGGTGCAGAGCACCTTGGGGCAGAACAACCTTGACAGGGTCGACCTTGTCAGGAATCTCATCACGTCCAACCCTCAGATGCCACAGCTGGCTGAAGGAAATCCCGAGATCGGTCAGATTCTCACCAACCCCCACACCATCACAGACATGTTAGAGGCCTCCAGCAATCCAGCTGTAATGCAAGAGATGATAAGGAACCGCGACGTGGCCATGAACAACCTTGAAAGCATCCCCGGTGGGTACAGTGCTCTGGAGCGGCTGCACAGGGAATTTGAGGAGCCAATCTTGAATGCTGTGCAGGCACAGCTGGGCAACAACCCATTTGACTGCTTGGACAGTAACCCCCCCCCCGCCTAAGCAGAGCCAGGCTACCAGCCCATAGTGAAAACCGGAGGCCATTACCCAACCCTTGGGCTCCACAGTCCAACAGCATCAGTGACAATGCAGAGGATGATGATGATGGCCAGTTTGCCAGCAGCAGTGGAAGCGACATTCCTGCCTTGCCAAGTGTGGACCCTGCAGCAGGTGCAGCTCTACCCAATTCGGGGAAGGTTCGGAGCATGGTTCGGCAGATAATAGGAAACACAGAACTTATGCAAAACCTGGAGAGTGCGTTAACGAGCCCCGACAGCCCAGCACAAAGGCTGCTGAGCAGTGCTCAGATATCAAAAGGTGGAAATTCTTCACCTCAAGATCAGTGGCCACAGCAGCTGCCACCGGAGATGGAGAAAGCTGAGATTTCGTCCTTGCTGAGAAACCCCAGAGCCCTGCGGGCGTTGCTACAGATCCATTTGGGATTACAGACCCTCTCAACAGAAGTAACAGATTTTATACCTAGTCTGAAGGACTCCTGTGTGGATCTGGAAAGCATGGATGACTCGGCACAAAGCAGTGAGCCTGAGGAGGATGCAATTTCGGTGTCAGATGAGGATGAAGAGGAAAGTCAGATGGTGACGGATGCTGAGGTGCCACAGACCAGATTTAAGAGAGAAATGGAGCAGCTCATTGACATGGGCTTCCAGGATCGCAGCGCAAACTTGCAGGCACTGATTGATGCAGAAGGAGACATCAGTGAAGCAATGAAGATACTGACAAAAGGACCATCATCAAACAAGACGTTGTAGCTGGTTTGTCCAAGTGCAGCAGTTATAGTGCCTTGTTTGTCGATGGTTGTCTTCCACCCCATAAAAGCAGCAGAGTGCATATCGCGAAGTTGTGTGCTGTAGCATTCTTCAAACTATGAGAATAAATTTCCCCTTGGCTGCAAGAAAATCCCAATCGTATCCTGGGCTGCATCAAGAGCAGCGTGGCCAGCAGGTCGAGGAGGTGATTCTCCCCCTCTGCTCTGCTCTCGTGAGACCCCCCCTGGAGTACTTCATCCAATTCTGGAGCCCCTGCTACAGGAAAGATATGGAGGTGCTGGAAAGTGTCCAGAGAAGGGCCGCGAGGATGATCCGAGGGCTGGAGCACCTCTGCTATGAAGACAGACTGAGAGAGTTGGGGTTGTTCGGTCTGGGGAAAAGAAGGCTCCGAGGAGACCTTATTGTGGCCTCCCAGGATCTGAAGGGGGCCGACAAGAAAGCCGGGGAGGGACTTTTTAGGATGTTGGGTGATGGTAGGACTAGGGGGAATGGATTAGAACTAGAGTTGGGTCATTTCGGAATGGACATTAGGAAGAAATTTTTCACTGTGAGGGTGGTGAGACACTGGAACAGGTTGCCCAGAGAGGGGGTGGCAGCCCCATCCCTGGAAGTTTTTAAGGCCAGGCTGGATGGGGCTCTGAGCAACCTGATCTAGTGGGAGATGTCCCTGCCCAGAGCAGGGGGTTGGAACTACATCATCTTTAAGGTCCCTTCCAACCCTGACTATTCTGTGATCCTATCAATTTCTTGCATTCAAAAGCAACAGACCTTTTGGTATCGTGGAAACTGTGAGGCAAACCCAGGGATGAGGAGGAAGAGAATAGGGCACCTCAGAAAGTGTGTTAAAAGTCGATGGAGCATTTACACACAAAATATGGGTGGAAAAAAGTATTTCTTTAACATGCTAGTGTTTCAAATTCAAGCAGTTTTAAGGTTTCAGTTACAAAGAAAGTGTTAAAATTATTTTCCTCTTTAAACACATTTTAACTTTTTTTTCATATAAACATTTTGGTACAGTTGGGAGGAACTCATGAGACATGAAAATATCACTGAATGTAGATATTTCTCCCCGTTTCCCCCCTCCCCCCCAAATGATGCCCTGACTTTGCTCAGCTTCTGTATGGTACTTTTTGGTGTGATTTGGCAGTTGCTGGGGGGGCTGTGGTCCCTTGCAGCCTGTGCAGTGGGGAGCACAAAGACCATTTGTGCTTGCAGGACAGTACGAGCTCTGCCACTGCTTTCGGGTCCTTCTGGCCCATGGAGGCAAGCGGGCTGATAAACTTCAACTGTCTATCTTGTTATCTTGTTAGCAAGCTGGTCCTCAAGAGGGGGGGCAGGGCTTTTTTAAGGGTCACCTGAAGGCACGGGTGCAGCACTGGGAGCCTGGCAGGCACAGAATAGCCTGTGTCCGTGATGCTCGCCCCCCCCAAACTGGGAAGAGGGGGGGCTGATTCCCCCTCTGCAGCATGGATGCAGCCACCCTGCAGCTCTCTGAGCAACCCATAGCGGGTCTGAGCTCTGACACAGCCAGGCGTCGTGTCTGTTTTTGGTGCAGCAATGCCAAATACCTGCAGTGCCCGCGATTCTAAACAAGCCTTGGCATGGTGGGGCATCCGGCTGGGGGTTTCCGTGCGTCCTGAATGCTGTGCTCCACAGTTGCTCTTGGAGCATTCTTTCTTTCTTTTTTATGGTCAAAATCTTCCTGTGTTTCTCCAGGTGTGGGTGTGCTGCGGAGCCTGTGACACCCACAGCTGCCTCTGCTCACAGGCTGATGTGTACCGAAATGATTCAGCCTGCAGAAAACAGCTCCTGCAGGCTAATGCGTTTCTAACCCTACGTACGGTGAGGGTGCCGAGGGGCTGAGAAGGAGGGGTGGTCACCGACTGACCTGGGAAGCGGGGGGCAGTGTCCTCAGGTTCATCCGAGGAGGGTTCCCGAGCCCCAAACTCTTCCTCCCGTCCCCTACAGGAGAACAGCCCACAGATGGCCTCTCTCCTTGCTGTGGGGAAACGCTTCCAAATGCCCTTTATTGCATTAATCACCAAGAGTGTCGTGTATCACCCTCAATAATCTATTCAAAACATGGATTGCTGTTTATACATTTGTGCAAAAGTAATTGCAGCGAGGTTGCGCGTCTGGATGCCCAGCACTTCTGATGTCAGACCGCTTTTTTAGGGCTCATCACGCCTGTTTTCCCGAAGCCCGGCTGTGCCTTGCCACAGCCTGCAGCTCCGTGGTGTCGGTCCAAGGAGGGCCCCAAGGACGGAGGCGCAAAGCGGGGCGGGTATAATTGTGCACCTGGAGGGAAGGGAGGCAGGGCGGGCGCGGGGCTGCGCGTTGGGGACCTGCCAGCGTCCCTGCAGAGAGCAACACGCTCGTAACGCGTGTGGGACAAAGCAGAGGGGGGGCACAGCATCCCAGGGCACGTTTCTTGAGCTGGGGGGTGGAACTTATGGAGCTGCTGAGCAGGGCAGGGCGCATCCTCCATCCCCTGGGAGGCTGCAGAGGTACAAGGGTACCCACCGCCCCGCACCGCCCCGGCTCTGGCACCGCAGCCCCTGCCCAGAGCGCAGCCGCAACCCACGCTCCTCTTAAGGTCGGAGATCTGGTGAGCTGTTTGCGTTGTGGATTCAGGGCCAGGGGGATCTCGGGGACGTTGAGAATCTGGCGCAGAGATGCCAAATTCCCTGTTAATGGCGTGAAAAGCCTCCCCTCGCCCACCTGTGAGATCAGCCACCCTCGAGCTGAGAGTTGGTGTTTTTTGGGAGCTGGCCTCGCCGAGTTAAGGGTGGAGAGGCAGCACGAGCAGGATTCAGACACACACAGGGTGATGCTCAGGAAAGCTAAGCCAGGATGGACCAGCCCGGCCGGTGGCCGCTGCGGCATACCATGTCTCGCTCCCATGGGAGAGCTGCCGACCGGCCCGGGCCACACCACAGAAATACTTCTATTATTTTCATCCTCTTGCTAGGAGGCAATGAATCACCAACAAAACCTTTCTCTTCCACCCTCATTTTTTTCCCTAACCTCTCTCCTGAAGAATGACTGTTGGGGGGGGGGGGGNTGTCCATCCCTCTGCCCCCCGCAGCCCCGGGGGGACGCGTCCTCGAGCAGAGCCCTTCTCTGGGGACGTGCAGGGCAAAGCGAGGTGCTCACAGATAAAGCCTTCTGCAGCGATGCCAACAGGCTTCCGCAGACCTTTTTGTAATCCTCAGGCAGCTCTGTAGGAATGTGATTTTTTTCCCCCCGAGGTTATAGCTTTTAGTCTAAATCAAGATTAAAAGATAGTAGGAGAGAAGAATCCAAGCGACTGCTCGGAGGCAGCGGTAGGAATGTATCCTTAGGGCTGCATTTGTGTTAATGCAGACCTACGGTGGCGATTAGATTCTGGAGGAAGGGCTCTAACGCTGAGAGGCTCCTCGGGCAGAGCTCTGATTGCACCGAGATTCCCCACCTGCGACTGCAGTGGATCCTTGTTTATTTGCAGTTTCACATTTGAATTATGCAAGAGATGAGTAGCTTTTGTTATGAGGGCACAGAATATATATGCTTTCAGCATTAATAATATTTTGTCTGTTAATAACCACCTGTATGTTTATTTATACCCAATTGTTTTAAATCATTTGCAGAATTAATTATTATTTTGACTAATTTTATTTTTACAGCCAGTCAGCTGTCATGTTTTGTTTCTATGGAGTGGGCTCCTTGTACTTTCTGGGTTCAGGATATTTTAGACACAAAAAGTGTCTCTCTCACTGAGTGTGATCAGGGAATCAATTCAGTTGTTTAAAATGCAATTGCTTTCTCATACATGGAGTCAATATTTTGGTATGCAGAAACCTCATGGTTTTGTTTTTAAGTACTTGCGTCACTTTCTCATCTCGGCTGTGTTATGGGTAATTCCTGTTTTGAGTTTTGATGTATAAGAGCTGACCATAATTGCAGAAGCTGCTGAAAAAAAGTGATGTCCCAGATTGTGTGAATCTGGGTCTGATCCAGCCTCCAGTGCCCCTTAGATCTCTCCAGGGCAGCAGTGCATCCCTTTCCTTGGCTGGTGGGGGGTCTCCATCTCACACAGGTTTTTTCCTGACCCAAAGGTCTTTCCAAGTGCCTGGTTAAATTTTATTTCTGCTAGATTTGCACTGGCAAAGAGGTGCAAAGCGAGTTGAACTAGGTCCCAGAACCACAAGGGAAGGGAGAGAGAAGTTTGGAGATAAGGAAGGAGCACGGGCAGCCAACTTCAAACCTAGAGCTGATTTTGTTCTCTAACCTGGCATGAGTCCAGGTACTTTAAAACTGCCAGTTATCCCTTCTGCAGCTCCCGATGTCTGAGAACATCTCGGGCATCCCTGCAAACACTTGACCTTTCCTCTCTCGATCCTGGCTTCTTCCTTCTACTGTGGACTTACAGAGCATCAGTTTAAGGTACTTGTGCAGTAAGAGTTGGTTCTGTCTCCACTCCCTCTGGTCTAAGTGGAAGTACTTGGAAGAAAAGTACACTTACATTGTGTTAAAATCAAGTGAGGAGAAAATTTGGACATTGTTTTTTACACATAATAGGAGAATAAGTGCATGCTGCAATACATTGCAGACCAAGGGTCTTCAGAGCTGGGGTTCATACCTCTGGCTGTGGCTGTTAGCAGGTCAGAGAAGGTAATGCAAGGCATTTAGTAGCGATGGAAGAGCTTAAGCATGTAAAATAATATTCTGCAGTGTCTTCTGCCTTTGCTTTCAGGTGAAACATGCCACCATTCAACCTTACCAGCTTGACGCCAGCAACCTTCATCCTGGCTGGCATCCCAGGCATGGAGAAGTCACACATCTGGATCTCGATCCCGTTCTGCTCCATATATCTGGCTGCCCTGCTAGGAAATGGTGCCCTGTTGCTTGTCATAAGGACCGAGCGTAGCCTCCACCAGCCCATGTACCTCTTCCTGTCCATGCTGGCCATCGCTGACCTGATGCTGTCGACCACGACAGTGCCCAAGATGCTGGCTCTGTTCTGGTTCAGCGCGGGGGAGATTTCCTTCAATGCCTGCCTGACCCAGATGTTCTTCCTGCACTTCAGCTTCTCGGCGGAGTCGGTGATCCTCTTGGCCATGGCATTTGATCGGTTTGTCGCCATCTGTTACCCCTTGCAGCACGCGGCGGTGCTGACCCAGTCAGCCGTGGTCAAAATCGGGCTGGTGGCTTTACTGAGAAGTTTCTGCATCATTTTCCCCTGTATATTTCTTCTGAAAAGGCTGCCGTTCTGTGGGCACAATGTCATCCCGCACACCTACTGCGAGCACATGGGCATCGCCCGGCTGGCCTGCGCCGACATCTCCATCAATGTCTTGTACGGCCTTGCCGTGCCTTTTGCAGCAATAGTGGTAGATGTCGTACTCATTGCTGTCTCCTATGTCTTAATTCTGCTGGCGTTATTCAGACTCCCTTCCAGGGCAGCCCGCTACAAGGCTTTCAACACCTGTGGCTCTCACGTCTGTGTTATATTACTGTTCTATGTCCCTGCTTTTTTCACAGTTTTAACGCACCGTTTTGGTCGGGCAATCCCCCACCACATCCACATTCTTCTGGCCAACCTGTACGTGCTCTTCCCCCCACTGATGAACCCCGTGGTGTATGGTGTGCGGACACAACAGATAAAACAGAAGGTTATGAAAATGTTCCTCTGCCCCAAGAGTCGTTTACTGCAAGAATAAGAGTGAGATGTCGCTATCGGAAAGTGATGAACACCTTGGTGGGACTCCCAGCTCTCCACCCCAAGTGCTGGGTTTGCACTTTTTAAGGCAATGTGCCCGTGTTCTCTGCAATCACAGCCAAATACAGAACACCCAACATCCACACATCACTTTCCCCAACAGTTTGTAGGAAACGTAAGACAAAAGTCCAAAGCCAGGTTCTTTAGTTGGCGGTGGAAGGAGAGTGATCAAAGACACGAGAACCTACCCCAGATATGTCACTTACGGGAAATCCCCTGCGAGCTGTGGGCAGGCGGCTTCCACTGCAGTGTGACAGTAAATCTGCATCTCGGCCATTTTCTCTGGACTCAGGTGAAAAGACGTGTAATGAACCAGTTCTTCTGAATCACAGATGTGTAATGGAGTTCATTTTAGGAACTGCTTCTTTATTAAAATGGATGGTATCGAAAATATCTCCAAAAGGTATAGCAGAGAAATAAAAGCAAGTGCTGCACGTTAGCATGCATGGGGTCTCTTTATTCCTTGACTATATTATTTGACCATCTTTTGAGTAAACACGTAGGTGAAAAACTGTTCCAAAAAGAACACCTGAAAATGTATTTTTTAATAAGATAGGTTATAATGGAAGAGGAGGATGCTTCAGAGGCATCAGATGAGGCATCACAGCCGTACCTTTGGCTCCAGAAGCGTCAGTCTCTTCTCAGGCAAACTCCCAATGTCCTGTCCTCATGGACCCCAAAAAGCTGTCCCTATGGGAAAGCCGCTGCCCTTTTTAAAGAGGAGCTGAGTGCTCAGTGACGGGTCGGAGCAAGACGGGAAGAGGCAGTGAGGTGGGATGGCAGCTGCAGAGAAAGACAAGCTGCTTTCTTGTGCTGGGGAAGCACAGGAGGGGGTTGTCCCCCAGGGCCTGAACCTGGGGCTGGTGGCAGCAGCTCCTGTGGGGCTGGAAGAGAGAGATGTAGAGGGGAATGTCTCCTCCTTTCTGCCTCTGCCAGGGGTGTGCATGGTTGGGGGCGAATAGCTCAGTGAGGCCACCAAGGTGCCAGACACCCTCCCTGGGGCTAAAAACGAGCAGTTTGAAAACTTTTCCCCAGTAAAAGGTCCTTTCCAGAGGTTTTGTTGCTAACCAGATGGTTTTGCTGATGCCCCAAACCCGCCAGCACCTCAGGGAGGTCCGTGCTGGGCATTGGTTTTGGGGTACAGCTGCCAGGGCAGGGAGCCAGCAGCAGCCTGAGTGCTGCAGAGCAGTGTCCTGCCTTTGGGGGCATGTGCTGCCACTGCTGGCACTCCATGTATGCCAGCGTCCTGTTTCCAGGTTCAGCAGAGTGTGTGCTAAAGTGGCACGTGGGCCACATCAGGAGAAGACACGAAACGCGCGCAAAACTGTGCTGGAAAATCTTTGCCTCCTGCAGCCAAGCGCCATCCCTCTAGTGAGACAGGAGCACTGGCCTTCCCAGCAGCACCAAACCTCACCTTCCTGAGAAAACAGTGTGTCTGATGGTGATGGGCCAAATTTATTTTGGGCCAAACCTCACCTTACCTTTTCTTGTCATTTTCTTTCTTTCTTTTTTTTTTTTTTAATGCAGAAAGTCATATGAAAAATGTGTCTTTTAAATTTTTAGCTGCCCTTAGGTAGATCTGGGACTATTCAGCCTGGAGAGAAGGCGGCTCATATGGAGAATCTTATCAACGTGTATGAATACCTGACAGGAGGGAATGAACATGAGGACACCAGACTCTTTCCACTGGTGTCCAATGATACAATAGGAGGCAATGGGCACAAACTGAAATACAGGGAATTCACTTTGAACACGAGAAAACACTTATTTTACTGCGAGGGTTGTCAAACACAGGTACAGGTTGGCCAGGGAGGTTGTGGAGTCTCCATCCTTGGAGATGTTCAAAAGCTGTGTGGACGCGGTTGAGGGTAACTGGCCCTGCTTGAGCAGGGACTTGTCCCAGGCGAGCTCCGGAGGTCCCTGCCAGCCTCAGCCCGTCCGAAGGTGTGAGGCACCCAAAGCGCGGGTCAGACAACTGGCAGTCAGTGGCCATATACAAAACAGAAAGGACCAAATCCACAGCTAATGTAGACTGACGTAGATCCTCAAAAGTCTCTGAGGGCACTTCAGACGTTGGCTGTTGAAGAAAGTTATTTAAAGAGCCTTTAAAGTGCGCCTGTTCTGCTGACTAGCTCTTGCTTCACTACACAGAAATGCTTTTTTTTTTCTGTAAATTTTCTACAGCACAAGGAATAGTCAGTGCTAAACAAGCAGGTCAGAAACCGTCTAAATCCAGCAGCTGCTCTGCCTTAAGCCTAATCTGTTGTAATGAAAGTTGCCCCCAAACCCTTGTTTTAGCACTTAATGTTTCTGTTGGTGCAGATCTTGACGTTCCATGTGTCTCAGATTTCAACAAATAATTAAAAAAGAAATTGTCTCAGTTCCAAAACCAATCAAGTCTCACTTGGTTCCTAACCTTGCAAAATTGCTGTGAAGATGATCCGGCACGGTCACAAAAGCTGCCAGGGAGAAAGAAACCAGAGCTACAACACTCAGCAAATGGTACATTCACAGCATTGTCACCAGTTTCCTCATAAAACAGAGATGATGCATTTCTTTTTGCCAGGAATCTCAGATTCTATATAGTTTTGAGGTAAAAACTAAGTCTGTTTCCAACATTTGATTTGCATTAGGTTAAACTACTAATTAGAGTTTAATTGACACTAAAAGTTCTGCATGTCTGCCGTCTTCATATAAAGCACAAAAATATCTTTGCAGGTATGAGTCATATCTGGGCTGATATTTTGCAGTAGGTTTGTTTTAGGAACGTGTGTCCTGTCCTGCACATTGCTCCTTTAGAGAATAATAAAGGACTCATTTTCCTGGATGGTCTGGAAATTGAATAAACAACATTTCACTGATCAATGAAACCCTTTAAATTCAGTGGGCGAACCTGCGACTAATTGCCGTCAGATACAGCCGTGTCACTGACCAAACAGCCCCTGCAGGAATGTTCAGGAGGAACGATGCCCTGCGTTTTCGGAGTGAATGAAGTGTGTAGATGGCCTGGCAGGGTCCCAGCAGCGGGGTCAACCTGAGCTGGGACCTGCGGTCCCACTGTAGCCAACATCACCGGGACGCCTGGGTCACCAGCAAATCAATGCAAACCCACTTCCATCTCAACTCTGCTGGTGGTTTGAATCAATAAAGGTCAAAACGTGGGTGAAATCAAACCCTGGGCCTGACTTCCCAATGCTATTGACACCTCGAGAAATGCCGTTCCCAGCTCCCTCAGCGAGGCGCATAGGTCTGCGTGCGGGAAAGGAATCTCACTCGCCCAGGCGCCTGCTAAATTGGAACAGCTCCTGAGCCAGCACTAAGATAAATTATGACCTATTTATGCTTCCTCCATAATTACTTTCTATAGTAGTTACTGAACCGTGGGCGTGTTTCAGTTTACACGTGTCACGCCGTGTAGTTCTCCTGTTCCCAGGTTTGGGCGGTGTCTAAGCAAAGCCAGGTTTACATCAGCCTGGCCTGGCTGTGGAAATCGGGCAGTTTAGCCCTGGAAGTGCCGGCCTTTGGCTCAGTTCATCTTCCAGGGCATGCGCAGGGCAGGCAAGGCCAGGACAGGCTGCTCGGAAAGTGATGCTGCCAATGGAAGTGCTTATAAAGAGAAAAATATGATTTTGATTTGTTATCTCCATTTGCTTTGGACTTGCTTTGGACAATCTCCGTTGTCTTGGACTTGAGAGACTCAAGATACGTCAGTCACAGAGGCTCATTCTGTGGCCAGACTTTTTATCAAGGCCTATAGCAATAGGACAAGGGGTAATGGCTTTAAACTAAAAGAAAGGAGATTCAGACTAGATATAAGGGAGAATTTTTTTATGATAAGAGTGGTAAAACACTGTTCCAGGTTGCCCAGAGAGGTGGGAGATGCTTTGTCCCTGGAAACATTCCAGGCAAGGTTGGATGGGGCTTTGAGCAACCTTTGGTCTTTGGTCTAGGTGAAGATGTCCCTGCCCATGGCAGGGACAGGGTTGGCAGGGGGTTGGACTAGAGGGGCTTTAAAGGTCCCTTCCAACCCAAACTATTCTGTAATTCTGTGAAGACTCTGCTGGTTCTTGGCTGAGCCGGAGAGCTCTCAGTACCACACTCCCACCAAACCTCCCTACTGTCTCTTGGGTTTTACAGGCACATTGGGAAGCCAACATGTCTCTTCTCTGGGATGCAGCCTGGGAAGGTCCACTTGGTTCACCACACCCAGCTTCCATCACATCCCATCATGCCCCCCCAAGTCACCACAAAACCTACGGTGGTCATTTGGTCCAGGAGAGACTTTGCACCGCATGCCATCTGCATGCTGCAGACAGAAATCCCTACACCACGGGGTAAATTTAAAACCCTTGAGGAAAAACTGAGAGCCATGGGAAGAGGACAGCAAGCCTGGGGGCCAGCAGAGCCAGCCCAGGGCTGCTTGTCCACAGGCACTGGATGTCCCTGCAAGAAGCAGCATGTGGCACTTCTTCCACGCCTTGGAGGACACGTGGCATTGGGCAGCGCTAGCAGCTCTGGTCCTCGAGCAATCCTTCTCCTGAGAAAGCTCCACTCTTTCATGCAAATCCTCTTGCAGAAATCAGTCTTTAGTCACCACTGTGCTGGGTGTGAATGCCTTTTGGCTGATGATGGTGGAACTGAGGGTATCCAGACTTACACCACAAAGGTGAAAGAGCTTCTGTGTCAAAAAGCCATGCAGGGCAGCCGACACCTAGGGAAGGAGATGCGAGTGCTGCAAACAGTGAGGCTCGTGTTAGTGCCAATACTCAGAGGAGCACCGTGCTTCACTGTGGACCAGATCCAAAATGCAGTGGGCTCCAGAGACAAAAGGGCAAGACCTTGTGTTACACCAACATTAGGTGGGCAGATCCAGGTTATAAGGGAGGCTTCAGACCATCCCTGAACCCCTGGAGCAAAGGGAAGCACAAAGCCTCTGGGTGGGTCTCTAGCATGGGGAATAGGGGCAGAGACATCCACTGAAATCAGAGAGAAAACCCCACAGGGAGTGGGTGGGGATCCTATGTGTCCATGAATCGCTGCTGACATCCCCTGAGCACCCAGAAGAGAGCAGTTTTCACCGTCAAGTAGGCGGCAGCTGAGTGAGAATGGAGAGGGGTGTACCCAGATGTTGTTTTGAGATATTATCCTGACGATTTTCTCATGAATTTCCCTTGTTTCTTTGGTGTAAGTGATGGGGGTTAGCAACAGAAGGACAAAAAGATAACTGACCTTGAATGCAGAGCTAGCAGTGACTGTGGGGCATGGAGGGGCACAGGGCAAATGTGAAACACCAAGTTCAGAACTTCAGGTGCTGCGCAAAGGGCTGCAGGACCGAGACTGAAGCAAGATTAGAAAAAAACAACAAAAAAAGCCACGCTTGTAAGAGACACCCCAGCGGGACTGCCTGTGTTCAGGTCTGGGGAGGAAAGTCTGTGCCTGAAAACCTGTCCCTTTTGCCCACGGACACAGACATACCCGCAGAGGGGAGAGGTGGCCCAGCACCTGGATTGATTAATCCATTGCAAAAGAAGCTTTCCTGATTTTTGAAGGGCTGAATGCATGGTGCAATTTCTGTCCGCAGTCTTAGCCTGCCTGGATAGGGTTTAATTTGTCATCATTGGAAATCTCTGCTGTTCAATGAATTGCCTGCTGCTTTGTATGCAAGCAAGGGAGTAATTTGTTTCAGATCTGTGCTTCTGGATCTGCATCTTTATCTCTGCGCTCGCATCCTCAGCTGCACGGTAGCAAATAAAACCTTGAGGTGGGCCAGTTTACTACCTGCTAAAGGACATGGAAACGGTCAGACTGTCTTTTGATGAGCCGTGTGGAAGAGCAATTTCATGCATGCCGTTTATTGGAAAAAATATTGCAGTTTTCAAGATTTATAGCAGGCACAGGGACATTTAATCCTTAGGTTTCCCAGCCCTTGGCACAAAGAAAGCTGGAGAAATTAATTGCAAACAAGACAGCCATATACTGTTTAATTACCAAGAGCTGGCAGGGAGAGTGTAATGTACTGGGTGATGTGTGCTCGGCTGCAGATGGAACGGTGGCACCCAGCACTGCAAAACCTGGCAGCTCGTTATTTAGACACGAGGCGGTGGTGGGGCAGCGATGGGGGGCACAGCCCTTCCAAGGAATGGACTTGAAAATCAATGCAATGCTGGGATTTGGGTCTTTTCAGTCTGGAAAAAAGAGAGCTGAGGGGGGACCTTATCAGTGCTTACAAATACTTGAAGGGTGGGTGTCAGGAGGATGGGGCCAGGCTCTTCTCAGTGGTGCCCGGGGACAGGACAAGGGGGAACAGGCACAAACTTGACCATGGGAAGTTCCCTCTAAACCTGAGGAGGAACTTCTTTCCCTGGAGGGTGGCAGAGCCCTGGCCCAGGCTGCCCAGGGAGGTGGTGGAGTCTCCGTCTCTGGAGACATCCCAAACGCGCCTGGAGGCGTTCCTGTGCCCCCTGCTCTGGGTGACCCTGCTCTGGCAGGGGGTGGGATGGATGGTCTCCAGAGGTCCCTTCCAACCCCGGCCATTCTGTGATTCTGTGTAAATCTGACACCGTCAGTGCTGCAAATATGAATACCCACTGCAGAAACCTGTTTGCAATTGGATCGAACTGAGTGAGGAGCAAGGTTTGGCAACACAAAGGTAAGGGAAATGATGGTTTCATTAGTGCAGGTGCCATCCAGTGGGCTCGTCACCGTGGTGAGTGGTCCCTCCTGGCTGTGCTGGTGCTGCTCGGAGCAGCCTTCCCTGTGCTTGTGGCTCCTGGAGCACATTAATTGCAGAAAAGGTCTGAGGGATTTAGACCATTTACCATCCCCAGGTGTCAGATGCTGGATCCTGAGGAAGGAGAAGCAGTATTAATTCAGAAAAACTGTTTATTTGTAAAGTCTGTTGAGAATTTGTAACAGCAACCTCTGGTCCTGTGCTTTTGGAGGGACAGGCGACCTCCAGTAGGTCTGGCTGAGCAGCATCAGCGTTTTGGCTTTCTTCTCACAGAGATGTCCTTCAGATTTTGAATATTTCTCCTCAAGCATAAAAGGCTGGTTTCCTTTCTATCGACCATATGTTAGTATAAGCTGCTGCCAGGATGCAGGTGAGTGTGAGGTGGGCAGGGACAGAGTTTCCTAGTGCGTCAGGAAGATGGGATATTGTGCATGGCAAATGCAAAACCAACAACTGCTGTGCTCATCATGAAGACTAGATACCAGAGATCATGGTCATACAACCCAAACAATTCACAAAGGGTGCTGGTAAAGAGCAGGGTTGTGCGCACTGTGCAGCAGTTAGCTCCTCTGCAGTCCCTAGGGATCATAGGAAGTTGATCCAAGTGTCTTTCAAAGTATATTAAATGATCATAGAATCATAGAAACATTTTGGTTGGAGGGACCTTTCAGAGCATCGAGTCCAACCATCCACCCAACACCGACAAACCCCCCACTACCCCACGTCCCTCAGCACCACGTCTGCCCGGCTTTTAAATCCCTCCAGGGATGGACACTCCACCACTTGCCTGGGCAGCCTCTGCCAAGGCTTCACAACCCTTTTGATGAAGAAATTTTAAAGGCGTCTGAAATCATCTACTACAGACCACCTCAAGAAGTTCTGCCGTCTACATTATTTATGATGCTGCAATTTCTCATCATTGCAAGTGAAATACAGCGTTTTGGGTTACTTTAAATGTTTTCAGGGTTCTTGTTTCCAGAGAAAGAAGTCCAAACAAGCTTTGTGTTAAACTATTTTAATTTATATTTTGTCAAATTATAGAATTCTGCTCCATGAACTGAAAAGACATTTTTCCTTCATATCTGCTACCTAACAGGCAATGGAACAGTATTTGTAATTTTTACTTCTTCTCTCTTTCATAACACATTTTACATGTTGTATGTTTAACACACTTTACACACTGTGTAAAGGAAACACATAAGAGCTGGCACTGCAGAGTCAACATCTTGGGCAATAAAATGTGAAGTTTCTTTCATGAGAAGGAGAAAATGGTGTGCAACAGATATCAGTTTCCAGGGTAACATGCCACTCTGACTTTTTAAATGCAGCCTCTCAGGTAATGTAATAAAAATAAATAAACAAATAGGTTCTGGCTCTAGAAATCATACAGGAAATATTGTTTAATAACTTACTACCCACATTCCTCTCCTCTTGTCATGTTTTCATTGTGTTTACATTGATTTGATGTACAAGGCAGCTGTAGTATTTCACATCTCCCAGTATTCAAGAGCATAAAGTAGTGATAAAATACACATTAAAATCAAATGATCTCCGCAATATAGAAAGAAATACAGATAATGCTGTTGTCTAATGGCTGAATCTGAAGACCAAGAGAATTTTGCGGGCTGGTTAGACACATGGGGTTACTGAAAGCCCAATTAGAGGGATGATTGCAAACTGGAAGGCAGTGAAGTCATCCAAATGCCAAGGGTGGCTGCTCTCAGGGATGCAATCTGTGTCCTTCTGATGCTGGGGGCCCCAGCGCTGGAGGCAGCACCGCAGGGGGGTCTCCCTCGAGCAGAGCAGAGGTGCAGAATCCACCCCCTCGCCCCCCTGCCCACGCTGTGGGGATGCAGCCCAGGATGCCGGGGGGTTTCTGGGCTGCATTATAAATGAGACTTACAAATTCTCTCTCCTCTGTTGGTGAGACAGCTTCCCAGGGGAGTAGTAGGGCCAAAAATCCCAGTTGTTCGAGGTGGAATTCAATCTTGTAATAAGAAGGACTGTGCTCTGTGATTCTCTGTGACAGAAAGGGTCTGGGCTGAATTACCTGAATCCCTCCAAACTTGCACTCCCAAATCACAGGCAGTTGAGGTCTGCTGCCTGGAGATCATTCTGAGTCTGAGGATGCCTTTTCAAATATCTTTGTTATTGGCACTGTAAATGAGACAGTGACAAACAGGAGGCACAGAGAGGTAAATACTGGAGATCAGAAGAGGAAGATCCTCCCCAAGCTGGTGTATGGTGGAGTCAGCTGCCCTTGGGATGCAGGATACCAGAACAGCAGAGACATGTGAGATGCAGGTCCGCAGGGCTTTGAGATGCTGCCCTTGAGATGTGGCACTGATGGTGGTTGTCCAAATCATAACACAGGAGATGACAATGAGCAGTGAGTCTATTCCACAGACTAGGATAATAGTGCACAGACCATAAAATATGGAGAGAAACGTCTACGTGCCGGCTGCATTATGTCTGGGTGCAGGCAGTAGGGATGAGAGAGGGCTCTGCTGCACAACTTGTCCCTGCCCTCCTGCAGAGCAAATCCCAGCTCCGACTGTGCTTCACCTGCCTCCTTCCCCGCACTCTGCGATCTCCAGACCTGGAGGTGTTCCCTGGAGCAGCTCCTGTCCCTTGGGATAGCAGGGACTCCAACCTCCCCTGCTCCCACCAGGCACACTGCCATCGCATGGGAACGGTCCGCTTACCACCCACCGCTCTTGTTCCTCTGGTTCAGCAGTCATCTGGCCTGAAAGAAAAAAAGAAGAAAGATAATGAGTTTTCTTGAATTTTCCTCATCATGGAAGAGTCTGGTGACCACGAAAACAGCTCAGCAGTGTAGGGCTCAAGAGCAGGGAGGGGAAAAGACACCCAATTTCTAATGCCTTGGATGAGGAAGTGTCGAACTGGGCAGACTGTGCCTCATTCTGCAAACTCACCTCTGGCTTTTCAGCCTAAAAGGACTGGAGGGGCTCGCTGGCTTTGTAAGGCTCCCCTGCCTTTTCCCAGGATGGTTCACTTCACTCTCCCAGAGAAGTGAAGGCAAGACACCCACCTGCATTCTGGCCTGGGAAAAAGTTTCTTGATGAAAGGTAAATACTTTTTTTTTTTTTTAATGTGTCCTCATTATAAGCTTTAAAAACAAAGCAAAACCATTTCACAGCTGGAGTGCTCCTGACTCCTGGTAGAAGCCAGAATTAGAAGTGCCGATAAATCAAGCTCCTTGTCTCACCTACCAAGGGCGATTTGTCTGTTGCTGTCATTATAAAAGAAATAAACCTGAGCAAACAGCTGAGCTGGCCGCTCAGACATCATCTCTCAGGTTGGTGACTCTCACGTTCGTAACATCCTTGAGGCGACGCCTTGGAGACTGGGGTCTAATGGGAACTTTGGGAGAGCCTGGTGTTTCCATGTGTAAAATCCCCAGTGTGGGTCTAGTCCCGGAGCAAGTGTTAACCCGTTCTGGGTCCTTTCCTGTGGGTACCTGTCCTTTTGTAAGCCTGGACCCCAAAGACACTGCAGTCTCCAGACACAGCAGTAACTGGAGGCTGCCTGTATCTGTTATCTCGGTGTATCTGGAAGATACGCGAGCAAACACCAGTTGTATGTTTCAACATAGCAGCCCCCATGTCAGGCAAATCACAGAAAGTACAGAATTCATGTTTTGAAAGCCTATATTTTGTTATTGTTGGGTTTTAATGTTCTCTCTGGTCATATAAGGGACTAAATATTCAAAAGTCCCTAGAAGTGTTTGTACCTCATTGTTTCGGTTCTCAGCTTGAAAATTTTTCATACATGCTGATTTTCAAAAAAGCGCTCGGGTCTGTCTTCATCGTTGGATCACAGAGCAAGGTTTCAGTTTGAGTACTGCGACACTAATCCACCCTAAATCACCAGGAACTTCTGCACTTTGAAGGTATAACTCATCTGTTCTTCATCCTACATTACTTATAAAGAAAGATGATCAAATTGAGGCAGGTGTCTGCTGTCATTTTCACACGCGCCATCCCTCAGAGGTGCAGCTTGGCAGGCTGGGAGATGGTGGTCCTGAGGGCTGTTGCAATAAACAGTGGCTGCAAAAGCTGCTCTGTGACAACAAAACCCATGGACAGGTCAGTGTGTCATTAGAAACGGGGGAAGATGAGTAAAATCAGAGAATCACTGCCAGAAAAGTGCAGAGCAAAAAGGACAAACGCTCCTGGGGAGCAGATTCAAATGGGGTGGGTCAGTCTCCAGCCTCTTCCTCAGGCTGTGAGCTCAGGTCTCTGGGCTTGTTCCCAAAGGAGATCCCCAGAAGAGGGGTGGGCAGGCTGAGTGCAGCTCATAAACCTTTAACTGTTCTCCCTTTTTTTTTTTTTCCCCTGGAGCTTTGAGCTACCGCTTTCAGCTGAAGGATGTCTCAGTCCAACTGAGAAAGCTGTAGTCGTGACCACTGGCGAGGACTGCACCGTGCCTGTACGAGGGAAGGAGACAGAGGTCTGCTGTTAATTTCAATGCCAGCTGAGTTGAAATGGATGCAAGAATTAGAGAACAGCTTGCAGCATTCTTTGAGAGGTTTCCCCTTTTGTGCCTGAAGCTTTCACATTTTAGACAGAGATTTTCAGGGGTGTTTAATGGACTTTTCAAGCATTTCATCCTGCTGGCTGCTAGGCAATAGACCTTATTAAACCTCCCCAGTAAAGGTGCAAGTAGAGAGCAAATACACATTGGAATAGAGCCTGTTGCATTCCTCTTAGGCAACATCGTGATAGCAATAAATAATGGTCTTATGCTAATGAATCATTTCTTCCAGAATTAAGATTTGCTCATTTTTGATTCTGCATCAAGTGTGAGTCATCGTGACTAAGCCATATACACGTCTGCGTGCCTAAGAGACGCCTGAAATAATGTGCTCCTTCCAGAGGAGCTGCTGGAGTCATGGCCAGTCCCAGCTTCTCCCGACCCTGTGGCATGCAGGACTGGACACTGCTCCAGTTCAAAAAGACTCCATTACCTGGAAATGTGAAGTGTGGAAAGAGGTGTGGGCTGGGGAGGTGTGTTGCTTAAAGTGGTTAGATGCTCACCTAACTCTGGTGGGGCATTCATGAGACCCCGGGCCAGGTCTGAGCCCCCAGCACTTTGCAGGGTTGAGCCCTGTCCGAACGGTGAGGAATTGCACCTGGAAATTCTCATCTGCATCCCATGAGGTTCATAAAACACCCACAAACTTGCACCTGGGACAGAACTGCCCCTGCGTTGGTCCCGTCTGGGACTGACTGTCTGAGAGCAGCCCTTCTTGGTGGGCAGCCGGTTGGACACGAGTCCTCAGTGGGTCCTTGCAGCAACGAAGACCAGCTGAGGACTGGACCGCATTTGTGAGGGTGCAGCCGCCAGGTCAAGGGAATAGATTTTTTTCCCTTTAATCAGCAAGTGCCTGACTGCTTCTGGAGTACTTTGTCCAGTTGCGGGTCCTTCCATGCAAGCAAAAGTAATGTTGATAAACTGGAGCAAGTCCAGGTGAGACCACTAAGACAGTCGGGTGGTTGGAGCTCACAGCGTTCAAGGAGAAGCTGGAGCAACTGTTTTTTTTTTTTACCTGGAAGAAAAGAAGGCAAAAGAGGTTTCTAATTAAAGTCCTCAGTATCTGAAAGAGATTACAGATAAAATGGAGTCAGGCTCATTGGAGATGAAAAGACAAGAGGATGGCTGCAAAAGTTGCAATATGGGAAAATTTAGTTGGACAATAAAGGAAAAATTCTTCCTTATGGTGGGGTGGGACTTCAGTCCTTGGAAATTTTAAAACTCCATGGGACAAGGGGCAGAGAAACCTGATCTAAGTAGACATTAAGGCTCTGAGACAGTTAACTGAACTGTATAAATCCATTTTGTGCTGGCACATTTAACCTGCTGGGGGAGAATAAATAAAGGCAGGCAGTTCTCCAACAGAATGTGTACGGAGTCAATCCTTCAGCCAGACCCTCACAGATGTGCCCCCACATAATGCCACAGACCTCAGGGAGTCTGTCCGCTTCAGGGGACACATGGAAACACCATCTCCATCCCCAGCTGTATTAATGCGTACGCACGGCTTTCCAAAGTAAACTCATTTATTAGGTTACAAGTCTAAGATAAATTTGTGCTGTTACATACTCCAGGTACAGGATGCAGGATCCACCCGGTGCTCGTTCCTCAGACTGGAAGCATGTTTACTCTTAAGGACATTATAGGTTTCATCCATAAAAACTTGTTTTCCGTTTTAGCTTTCTATCCTTGACAATCAAGATTGGTAACTTCTTCAGCATAATCTTCCTCACACCTCTGTCACTCTTGGGAGTTCTCAGAGGCACTTAATCTTTCAAGGGACTGATTTTCTTGCTTAAAGTATACAAAGGTATTGGATGTGTCATTAAAATAATTTTTTTTTTTTTTTTTTTTACTAGATAGGGCATTCTTTGGAGAATCAGCCACTCAAAGTTTGCTGCACAATATTTTTTTCCTGCTCAGCTGCATACCAGACAGTTGCAATGGATGGCATGCTCCTGACATGCGGGGAGTGGGTGCACATCTGCATGGCTTTATAACATAGCTGTCACAGCGACATGATTTGGGAGTACTGGTGGTGTGCCATTAAAACAAGCCATTTAGCAACCACTCTGTTTGGAGGTGTTGGGTGCCAAGGAGATACAGGATGCCTGATCCATTCACCCAGGTTTTCTCCATCAGCCAGGGAAAGCAGACTGCCTCCCCCACTCCTCCTGAGCACAGCAACAGCTTTGTCTCTCCTGGCTTGGTTTTGGGGTTTTGATTCTGCTCCAGATATAGAGGTCAAGTGCAGGGTGTCCCAGCTCTCACCCTGGACAGCCCCAAACACATCACCTGCATGTCTTATCATCTCTTCCACCATTTCTTGACCCTCCTTTTAACTGCTTTTGACATTTCCTTTCTCCAATCTTCTCCCAGGTAAACAAATTGCCTCTTATTACTTTATTCTCTGTTGGCACCAGTTCTGCTACATCACTGTCCAAATTTGATATTTCTGATAATGATGACCTAAGTCATCCTGACCTTACGTGGCAGTGCTGATGAGGTTACCGAGGTACGGCTTGCCTAGTAAGACTGTACTCCCCAAGGCAGACTTGAGCATCCATGAAAAACAACTGGGCAAATATTAATCCAAATATGCTGCAATGACATCCAAATATGTTGCAATGACCTGCATTTATATAGGATACAAATTAATTTAAGACTACTTTATTCAGTTCCTGCTGGATTCATAACTGGTGACCGAATGGCTTCTTGGTAATTACAAACAATGGGACTGATCACATAGGTTTGATCACAGGTTGAATTATTTCCTAAACTAGGGTTTAATTCTTCATTACTGTACTCATTACAAATACTTGAGTAAGATATTTTGCAACCTCAGTGGCCAAGAGAAAAAAAATCTTGCATATTTAAGTTCTTCTGGGGCATGAACTCCTTCAGTGAGCAGTGGAAATACAACACACTTCACAGAGTAAATTATGTGACAAATCACAGGATAAAAGAGCATGGATGATTATTTAAATTAATGTGAATATTAATTGCTTCTATCTTCATACATTCCGTTAGTAAGAATGGCATACCCAGCATAATGAGTTCATCCCACTAGTTTATAGTGAGCAGTCAGCAGAAGTACTTTATGGGCTGTGGTGCCATGGGGAGAAGCTCTTCCTTGGCATGAGGACCTTGAGGACATCCCTGCAGATCTGTTTCTCTTTTATGCTGTAGATGATGAGGTTCAGCACAGGGCAAACCAGCAGGGAGATGCTGGAGAATGGGTTGTGAATAAGACGGGAAGCATGTTTGCCGAAACAGTGAAGCACGGACAAGCCAGCCATGGGGATGTACGGGATCAGGACTGCCAGGATAGGGGACAAGCTGTTCTTCAAAGTCTTGAGATGCTCCCTCTGGGATGTGATGCTCACAATTGTCTTACAGGTCATAATATATGACAAAACAATGAGCAGTGGGTCTAGTACCATTATGCGGATGAACACAGCTAACCCATACACACTGTTGAACATAATGTCCGCACATACCAGCTTGATTGGGTCCTGATGCAGGCAGTAGGCACGGAAGAACATATGGGACCAGCAGAAAGGCAACCTCCTCTGCAAGAAGAGTGATGGCACCATTCCTACGAGGTGTCTGCCCAGAGCAGCCAGCTTTTGGCTATCTTGGCACCAGTGAGGATGGAGGAGTATTTCCATGGGTAGCAGATGGCCGCATAACGATCTAAGACCATTGCCAGGAGCACCAAGGACTCCATGAAAGAGAAGGAATGAACAAAATAAAGCTGATTAAAACAGGCAGCAAAACTGATTTCCCCGTAGTTGACCCAGAAAACACTCATCACAGTTGGTGTTGTAGACAGAGACAAACCCAAATCAGTGATGGCCAGCATGGACATGAGTTCGTGGAGGCTCAAATTGCTCCTGATGACAAAGAAGATTGTGCAGTTCCCTGTGAGGGAGACAATGTAAATGCCAGTGAAAGGGATGGAGAGCTGGAGATGGGCAGCCTCCATCCCCAGGATGCCCACCAGGATGAATGTGTGAAGGAGTTAGAGATGTTGGACAACTATGTGATGGACCAGAGAACATCTGCACTGAAATTAAAAAAAAAAAACCCTCAAAAAATAAGTGTACTGCCCACAGACCGGAAAACAGACATAAACATACTTATATATGCAGAGGGTACAAATTTCATAAATTACCCAGGTTCATAGCGGTGGTTATGAATGTGCTGCTGAATATTTTTCTCTTTTCATTGATGACTATGAGATAAAATATTCATGAATGACATAAAAATTTAGACAAAAGCATCAAGGAGTTTTGAAATTAATCAGCTACCTCAATGTGTTAGAAGCTCCCAACAGCATATTTTTAAAAAAAATACTACTGGTTTAAAGTAATAAATCATGATTAATTCACACGTATCCATCCAGCCAGCAGTGAGTTAGACATTTATGACGCCCACAAATGAGAGATCTTTCCAGAGGAGTGGAGGCCCAGAAACTGCATGAATAGTGCTGACAACGAAGAATATATAAGACCAAACCTTGCAGAGCTAAATAGAATGGAATAGACTACTTCAGTTGGAAGGGACCTACAACAATCATCTAGTCCATATCAAAGGAGATATTTATTTTTTTTTTATTCTCTGGGGAAACAAGTCTCTTACTAAATGACTTATTTAGTTTAGACTATGTGATTGGCAAAAGAAAAGCTGAATTGCTCTAAAAATTGTCCACCAGTCAGCGTGTGGTTGACAGTGATGACTCTTCAATATAACCCACGAACAAAACGTGATCCAGTGACTGGAAACTGAAGTTACACAGAAATTAGATGAAATGGGACACTGTTAGTTTACAATTCTGAAAATAAAAAAGGGCAGATGGCAAATTCTTTGTCTGTTGGGACCATAAAGCTAAAACAGAGGTTCTTCTGAGATGTACGCTTTGCCTGAAGCCTGTATGATGGGCTTGATGAGTAAATTGGTTAAGAAATTCTTCTGAAAGTGTGATGCAGGATGTCAGAACAAATCATCACATTGATCCTTTCTTGACCTAATATTTTCTGGCTCTCCTGTAATCAGGAAAAAAAACCCCACTGAATTACCATATTAATTAGAACAGAGAAAAGGGGTTAAACACTATTTCCTTAACTTGCCCTTGAGTACCATATTGTGAAACCTCTAAGCATCAAGGTCAGGCTCTGCAAGTGCCCTCTGAGCTATGAAACCTCATGGCAATGTTCCCGCCCTTTGCATTTTTGGAAATGTACCAAGTCCTGCTGCCGACAAGGCTCAGTTTTGACTGCGGGGAGACAGCCCAAGCCAGACTCACACAGTCCACAAAGAGCTGCTTATGAGGTCTCAGAACCCCACCAGGGACCTTGAATAAAGGGACTTGGGGGAACAGACAGAAACAATGGGGAATTTGAACCAAATCTGCCTTCGGTTCACAAGTATTGGGGATCCAGTCCCCTCTGTGCAAGGAGCTGTACAGACACACGACAGAGGAACCACCTCCTCTGTGTTGCACTCGCGCGACACAAGGCAGCATTGGGTCTAAATCAGTCTCTTGAACCCTGGTTTTGCCTGTGCGTGCAGGAAAGCGTTGCTGCAGCCTGCTGGGTGATGCCAAGCAGCAGGCTCATGACCTGCTGAGGGTTGGGAGCTGGAGCCTGGGGTGGGCAGAGCTATGACTAGTCCCACTTGCTCTTGCTTTGTCACAGAATCATGGAATGACCTCGGTTGGAACGGATCTTTCAGATCATTGAGTCCAACCATCAACCTAACACTGGCAAAAAATATCAATAAACCATGTCCCTCAGCCACCACGACTACACGTCCTTTAATTACCTCCAGGGGTGGTGACTCTACTACTTCCCTGGGCAGCCTCTTCCAAGGCTTCACAACCCTTTCCGTGAAGATATTTTCCCCAATATCCGTCCTAAACCTCCCCTGGCGCAACTTGAGGCTGTTTCCTCTTGTCCCATGGCCTGTTCCTTGGGAGAAGAGCCCGACCCCCCTGGTTGCACCCTCCTTTCAGGGAGCTGCAGAGAGCGAGAAGGTCTCCCCTCCTCTCCTGAACCCCCCCAGCTCCCTCAGCTGCTCCTCACAGGACTCGTGCTCCAAACCCCTCACCAGCTCCGTTGCCCTTCTCCGGACACGCTCCAGAATCTCAACGTCTTTCCTGTAGTGAAAGGAAAGTCATGGCATTACCGAAGTTCATTCACATGTCGTGGCCAGACGAGACTGGTGTATTTAACTGCGAGGCAGCTGCTCTCCAGCTGTGACAGCAGTATTGTTGCACAGAAATGTGCTAGGTGTCCCCTCTTTGCTGCCAAGCAGAGGTGGGCTGTGGTGGGGGGTAGCAGTAATGCACCCCCCCGCCTTAATCTGCTTCCTTGTGTCTTACCCATTCTGCAGCATCTGTCCATTGCTCATTGGAAAGACACCCATACCCACACTGGTTTTACATGGTGGTGGTTGGACCCTCCAAGGACAGCAATGGCCCTATATTCATACGTGCAGTGACCCAGCACCTGGTCCCGAGTCTGCTGGAGGAGATATTCTGGGCAAAGCGTTTGCAAAATGCACCGTAAAATGTCATCCAGATCTGGGCAGTTTCTCACACAGGCTGCCACAAGCTTGCACGTGGATCCTGCTTTTCTTGTTTTTTATTACAAAGGTTCTTCCTCCAATGTGTTCACCAAGTGTCAGATTTACTATGGGACGGATACGAAATGCAGCATTGTCTTCTGTGGTCCCACAGTCCCCATCACCCTTTCTTCCTCCTGTGCCAAGGTCTCTGTGCAGAAGCTCTGGTTACGGGAACAGATTTTCTCAAAATAGCCTGAGTGACCAAAATGGGGTAACCCATGGAGTAACCCATATACTCAAACTTGAGCATAGGAAGTTCCACCTAAGCATGAGGAGGAACTTCTTTCCCGTGAGGGTGGCAGAGCCCTGGCCCAGGCTGCCCAGGGAGGTGGTGGAGTCTCCGTCTCTGGAGACATCCCAAACCCGCCTGGAGGCGTTCCTGTGCCCCCTGCTCTGGGTGACCCTGCTCTGGCAGGGGGTGGGATGGATGGTCTCCAGAGGTCCCTTCCAACCCTAAAATTCTATGATTCGATGAACCCTTTCGTGGATGAGGTGTGCAAGGCGTGCTGATGCTGACCGGAGACCCATTCCACCCTGCACAACTCAGGGTTCCAGCACCTGAAAGGGTGTAAGATTGTTTATGCTGTCCTCTCTTTCTTTATGGTATTAGTTCTAACAAATAGCATTTCAAATGATAATTTGCGGGACCTGAGTGTCTTTCTGGCAGGGAGATCACTACACATGAGCAGCTCCTGGTGCAAATCTCCTCCCTGCAAGGTGGGAGGACGCAGTGGCAAGGAGGTTGTTTCACAGTGGTTGTCCAGGGTGAGATGACAGCAAAGGAGTCCCACTTTCCGAACCCCATGGACTCTTCCTGCCTGGTGTCCTGTCTCCTGCCACACACCCACTGATGCTCCATGGGGCTGGAGCCACCTCCAGGCTCCAGGCAGCTTCTCTCTGTCCTAAGTTTGGGATGAGAGGTGGTGTGGCTGCAGGATGGTCTGCTGCTCCTTGGGGGGACTCCTTCCTCTGAGGGAGCTCTGTGCTTTTTGGGGAGAGCGCGAAGGTCCAACCAGCCGACGCTGTGAATTGGGCAGTGTTCAGAAAACGCACAATTGCATGGAAAGCACAGGGGGATCATTTCTCTGCTAACATCTGTCGATCTGAGGCTCCAGCACTTCCTGAACCAAGAGCAGTGTTTTGTGTTGGATATTCCTTAATGGATTTTTTGGTTTTTTCCTGTGGATTTGTCTTACTGCTCAGTTGAGCCCCTGCAGACTTTTGGTGTTTGCAGTTCACTCTGACAAAATGTTCCCAAGCTTAATCTTGTTGAGTGAAAAACATCTCGTGTAATTGGTTTTAAACTTGCCACCTGCTATTTTAGTGAATGCATCTTAGCTCTTGTATTAAAAGAGACAGTGAGCAATTACACCTGAATGTCCTCTTCAAGTCACTCAAGATTTTACAGAGCCCTTCCCCCCTCCTTCTGTCATCCCTCTTCCAGACTGGAGAGTCCTGGTTCTCCCAGCTCTTCCTTGCATAGAAGTTATTTTTGGCCTTTGGTTGTTTTTCTTGCCTCTTCCCCAAATCCTTCTAGTCCTGTAAGGGTGTGTGGAAAGTGAGAGCATTTGCTTCACTGAGGTGGTCAGACCTTTGCAGCTCAAAGGTGGAGAGTGAGTAACAGGGAGAGACACAAAGCACACAGAGAAACAAACCTGATAGATAATGGAGACAATGGCAAAGACCAAAACTCTTCGGTCATTAGTTGATAGGCCGTTAAGAAACTCCAAACTCATCTGTGGAGAGGGTCAGCCTGGCCTTTGTAGCTGCCCAGAAGTGGGAAATGATGTAGGTGAGGATTCGGGATATTTGAGGGTCCTGTTGGGACTACACAAAACTGATAAAGTAACCTTGAGGGAAGGGTCAAGGATGGAAAAGGGGAGTTGGGGAGGACAGGGCCAGGGGAAATCAAAGGGATGGGGTACAAAAGCGTCTGAATAAGCTGCACAGAGATCAAACACTGGAGCAGACTGCGGAATCTGCCCTGTGTCTCGGCGGTGGTGTGCTGCAGGAGTCCAACAGCAGTGCTTGCAGCTTGGTGGCACCCAAGACCCTTTCATCAGGCCACCGGCACCCACAGGCATCAGTGACTCCCTGCTGTGGGCTATAAAGTCTATTGAAGGCTACACAGGACTGTGGAAAGTGAGGTATGGGTCAGAGCAAGTGTCCTGCAAGCCCACTGTTTTCTGCCCGAGCACACTGACAGGTAATGCTGTTTCACGTACACCGTCCCCTCCACTCTGCTGGTCTCCAGTCCTGGTTTGGGCACAGCGTTCCTCAGCCTGCTCACATTTTCCTGGACAACCTGTGAGTGCAGCTTCCACCTGCACTAAACCACACCATTTCTGGGATGAAAACCAACCAGATCTGGGAGAAATTGCTCCTGAACATACCCCTTAACATACTATTCCTAAAATATTTCCTTGAGCATTCCCTTCATTGTTAAAAGCCACACAGGAGACCTGGGCCCCTACCCAAAGACACTTTCAATATTATTTTTCAGTGGTCCTTGGCTTACAGTCATATAGGGAAAAAGGCAAAAACTACATTTGGTATATACTAGAAACCTTTCTAGACTGGTGATTACCCCACATGCTCTCTCTGACCATGAGCATACACTGTATTGAACCCAGCAGCTTGTTTTTCTCCAAAGCTTCTTACAAAAAGTCATTCAGCCAAATTCTAAAAAAAATTAAAGGCTGGAGAATTCATCATGTTCGCAGTGCTTCCACTAACGTCTTCCAGTGGTTAAATGTCACCGATGCAGAACAAACACCTGCTCACGTGGATTCTGAAGAAAATGCTTTTTGACCTCCACCTTGAGACTCTTCCTTTATGCTGGAAATGGGTGGAAAACACACTCACGCTGTGAAACCCCTCCCTGGTGGGGTCACTTTTGAACTCTGCAGAGAAGGTAGTGAGCTGTTGTGCTGATCTCCGCAGCGTGGCTATAAATACAGAGTGAAATGAACGTGGCTGCTGAGGGTTGGGAGACGCAGCAACGTGAATGAGAGAAGCTTTTGGGTCTCGCGTGATGCACTGCATGAAAAAACATCTTGTCCCTCGTGCAGAGGAACGAGTCAACTTTATGACTGAAACTAGATGAAAAAAATCGGATTCCCGCTCCCCTGAGCCCTCTCATCCTTGGGTCGTGTGTCTTTCTGCCTGAGAGCAACTTCTGCACAGCACAGATGGAGGGAATCAAACAGTTTGGGAACTATGGCGAGTCTGGTCCCGACAAAACCTTACCATCCAGCCATGTCTGTGCTAAGCCGCACTGATGGTCGTGCCGGTGCTGTAAATACACCTGCAGAGCCCCCTCCTTGCCGTCTAAATGATGCGTGACATCCATGGCACAGTGGGGAGTGGGGGGGACTCCAGTCTGTGTCCTGCCAGCGGCCGCGTGGACCAACCCTTCCTTTCCGCAGCCTGCCCTTGGTGTTGGTACCCAGCAGGAGGCTGGGGGGTGGTCAGATGCTGACCCCCCTCGGGGTCCCTGTCACTGGGTGTAGAGACACCTGCGGCATACAGAAACCCATGGGTGATGCCCAAGAATTGCCCTGGGTGCCTAAGCTGTAGCTGGAGGAGATCCAGTGGAGGTCCGCAGAGGCATTAGTGCCTGGACAGCAGCTCAGTTTCCCTGACAAGCGGGATTTTGGATGCGCCGAGGTGCTTTCTAGGCTGCACGGACAGTCTCGGCTGGATCCGAGTGCATGTGCAAGCACGGACACGCAGACAGCAACATCTTCAAGCTGAAGGAGCAGAGGTAGACAAGGTGGCTGTGAGGCTGCTGGTGTCAGAATGGGGGCTCTGCTGTCGCCCCTTTGAGCATTTGAAGCCCCCCGAGTAGGTGGGACACCAGGTAGGTCTGTGCCTGCTGCAGCCATCTCCTGGGCAGAGACGGGGCAGTTTGGGACCTGTGTGTCTCAGTCCAGAGTTACTCTTTTGGGTTGCTATCACATTTAGGAACTTTTTCACCTTAAACTGTTATCATCTCACCAAGGCAGGAAGGACATTAGCATCTTATATCATTCTTCTGGCATAGGTGACGTCTCTCCATGAAAAGCACAGCATCAACCGCATCATTCTCCTGGCATGGGGCTAACTGCCTCCTTCACAGTTATGGGGCGTGGGAGGGAAATAAGCACTGCCGAGGGACTGTTTGTCCCACCCTAAAGTGCATGGCATGGACCAAGCTCCTAGCAGTGCCTGACTCTCCACTGGATAAGGAAGGTGACTATACGCAACTAGACAGGCATCTTTTAGAGGCTTATGGAATTTGGCCCTGAACAAGTGAGTTTTCCCCAAGACCTGTTTGTCCATTTTGTGCTCTGATTGCTATTTCTAGCATAATTTACTGACCAGAAAACGGGAGTACAGCACCTGCCACGCTATGATGCAGGAGCCTCACAAGCTGGCTCTTTCACCCCAAGCACAGTTAATAGACATCGGTGGATCCGTGAATGTGTTTGTTCCCATTTTCAGCTTGCTTGTTCAAATTGGTGACTTTTACAATCTGCCCAAGGTGCAGTCAGCTGCGACCGGATATACCGTTGTACAGCGTAACCCAGGAGAAGAGCCATTCTAAAAAGCAGGAGCTGGGAAGCAGAGCACAGCAGGGTTGGACTCTGTGTCCAGGACTAGGGAAACCTCCAGGAAAATCCCAGATGGCACCCAGCACAAGGGAAAAAAACATAATCTCCAAAACAGGGCACATTGGCGTTGTTCTCAGCTATCTCTTTTTAACCACATTCCCACTTTGGAAATCAAGACTTTCACTTTTTCTGGGCTGGAATTCCTACCCGCCAAGGTTGTTCTGTGACCCAGACTGAACTGGGGAGTCACAGAGCGTATTGCTCCTCCTGGAGCAATGAATGCCAGCTGTTTTGCATACGAGATACTGAGGTTTGGGTCATATTCAATAACCTGGGTGTTTGGCGTAATTTGCCCTGACAGCCAGGCTGGGGGCTGGCTGACAGAACCAAGGGAGAAGTTTCCCTGCCACGTGTTATATCTGTCAAGAAACGGGCAGTGCTGAAGCAAACCGATCTGGCGAGAAAAAGAGAAGAGATATTAGACAGTAAGATCTCCTCTGAGATAGTGGGGTGAGTGTTCTGAAGCACTTCCTTGGGTATAGAAAACCTGCTTTTGACCACTTTCAAGTTCAATGCCTAACTGCTGTTTTCACCTCCAATTCCAGGTGCAATGCCATACCCAGCTGAAGGATGAGCTGTGCCCAAGCAGTCAGCATGATGGGGGATTTTATTATCCAACCTATCTCATAATTATCCCAAATTCTAGGAAAAAGAATTTCCCCCTTGGGCCCCAATGACATTTATTGCTGACCTCTGCAGCGCCCCTGACACTGATAGTCATCAGATCGAGGTGACTCACCCATTAGGAAAGGATGGCTTCCACAGCAGTAATTATCCCATCTTCATTCATCAGAAGGACACAGTTTTGCTATTGGGAGCAATGGAATCAGTATTAGAAAATGGTCATGTATATTTTTTTGAAAAGCTAATCATTTTAATTCTGTCCCATTCTTACCTCCAGCAAAAAACAACCATTAATGACGTATTTTTCTGAAAAATATGGTTTTATCAGATGTTAGCTGGCTGACCCTGCCTTTTTTTTTTCAGAAGGGAGATAATTTCTTTTATTAGCCCAAAGGATGTAGTTGGAAGATGAAGCTTGCAGAAGAGCCTTCTTTCTATAAAACATGCTGATGTAAATAACAGCCTCTGCGCAGGGGTTTCTGATGAGAAACTCTCTGTGTTTCCAATAATAACACACCATATTACTGTAATAACATTTCCGTTCAAAGTCAGCCAGGTCTTGAGCCTGGATGAGAGACTCACAGGGTGCAAAATCTGGCCTAAATCCAGGATGCTCAAGAAAAACAAACAAATACAGCTTTTTATTTAATAGCTGAGAAATCCAGTCTGCCTGTGCGGTTTGCTGGTGAAAATACAGCAAGGCCAAGACTGATGTTGGATCTCAACCAAGACTCAAGTATTTACTATTACTGAATTAATATCAAGGAGTTCAAACCCCCACATCACTGCTTAGTGAAGATCAACATATCACTAGGTAGAAGATACTATCCTATATGTAGATCAGTAATATCAAAATATGCATACAACAAATGAGGTGCATAGGACAGTGGTAGAAAATATACATCTAATGTGAAATTTCTGATGGAAATGTACAAAGTAGGAATAGAAGGAACCTCGAGAGATCTTGTAGTCCATCTGCCACCCTAAAAGACAACACCTTACCCAAACTGACATGGGAAGAAATTTAGTAAATCTGTTCTAACATTCCTGGATGGCACCTCCGTATCTCTCATGCATGAAAGGAGTCCTCATGCTTCATGTTCTAAGACTTTTAATTATTCTGGTTTTCTCTTTTTGCCAACAGGTCTTTGTAGTCCTTTAAAGAGGGTGGTCCCACCTGTGGGTTTGATCATGAGAAGAACAGGAAGGTTACTCCTTGTGCCCTGGGTACAACATTTCTACTCATACTTTCTGACATGGTTTTCTCTTGGGCTTTTATTTTCTTGTTTCTTTTAGCAAACCATGACATAGTTGACTAATGTTTGCCTTGTCATCTCTGGTACTGCACAAAGCTTTCTTGTAAAGGTGCTGCCTACTCTATTTCTATTTTGAAAAAATAATATAAACCCCTCTATAGATTAATATTACTGCCAGACTGAGCAGTTTGATACTAGTGTTTATTGACATAAATCCTCCCATTCCTGCCAGCCCGAGGGTGTGAATTGCATTTCTAGTTTCACATCCAGCTTGTCAGGACAGTTCTGAATTTCTGCCTTCTCCCCGTTGTACTTGCAGTCTTTCTGCCTTGTTCTCGCTGATGAATTAATAAGCAGTCTCCCCATCCAACCACCAGGAGGATGCTGGAGTTACACCAAAAATTTTAAATAGGCAGAATAATAAAGAAGACGTCAGTCTGGTACATTCATATGGAATACACTGATCAAAGGCCAGATCTTTGAAGCAGGATCAGATCTATGTACCCAAAATGACATGACAACCACTATATTCAGAGCCAAAGAAACCTCAATTTTCTTAAAAGCTCATTAATGAAAAAAGGGAATAAGCGCAGAAATGATAGCTTCCTTCAAATCCCTGCTTGCTTCATCTTTGACAATGAACAATTGATAACTTCTCTATGAAAAAAGTTTTTTCCAATGAGTTTTGCCTTCACTTTGTGTTAGTTTCATTATAGATCATTTTTCCCTTTCTTGTTTCTGAATACGTTATGTGAAATGTGTCCAAAGCATAATTACAGTCAAGGCAGATTTAATTTTCTGTTTCTTCCCTGTCAGCAAGGCATGTTACCCCATCTAAAGGAAAAAATATATTGCTTTGTCGCAATTTGTTCCTAAGAAATTCACAGCCACTGCTACTTATTTCCTTGATATGCCACGTGTGATCCGTACATATTTGTACGTTTGTCTGTTCCAGTATCTTTCAGAAAATAAAAGTTAATCTGACTGGTTTCTACTTCCCTATCGCTTCTTTACCCTTTTCCACCTTTCTGAAGTCAGGCCCTAGGGTTGACTTCTTCCAGGCTGGTTTTCTTTCTCATTTTTCATTCTCAAAGATTTCTGCCAGCAAGCTTTGGACTGCTCCTGCCCGCTCTCGAATGACTCTACAGGGAGCATCACCCTGCCCTTACGCTGCCCTTGTGGTTTAAAGCCATCTGTTTTCTTAACTTTTTTATATTTTTTTCACTGTTTCCCCTGGTTTCTTAATTAGCTGCTAATGTTAGACTCTTTCAGGGAAAAATAATTTATAATATAAGAAAATAATAAATGTCATGCTTGTTCATGTAATCCATCATTCAATATCCTTCCCTAGCATTTGAATAACAAAGCAATTCTTACATTACTCTGTGTGTCTAACTAAATGCAAATCGCTTTTTGCCTTCCCTCTCCTTTCAGTTTTTGTTTCATATGCTCTCGCTGTTTCTTTCTGTAAATCATTATTGGTTTGACCAAGCTCAAAAGCTCATGTTTTTTTCCTCATGCTAGGGATCACTGCAAAGGTGGTGATTTATGCATGATGATTTTTAGTGCCCTTCTTGCTTATTCATTCTACCGATGGAGCTTGCTTTAATGAACTGCATAACTTCCCAAAAAATATTCTCCTAGACATTTTCCTCCTGAGATTTCGCTGTTTCAGTTTTACCAAGTCCACTTTGCTGAAGTTTAGTGCTTTTAACTACAGAAAACAAACAAGCAAACAAAAAAAGCAAGTAAGAATAAAGACCTTTGAAAAGTTGTTGTTCTGTTTCAGCGGCCCTGCTTCTTTCCTTGAAATAATTACCATGGACACCATGGGAAATTTAATATTCCTGTATATTCCTATAGAGCTCTTGTATGGGCAAAGCCATAACCCCTGGGCAAAAGTCAGGTATCAGAGGGGTGTGAAAGGTATTTTGGGACAGAGCTGAGACCAAACAGTTTCTCTTCCCCTTGCTACCAAATTCTCCCTCACTATTTGCAGCTGCCCGCCTCTGGCTCTCCATCCCCTCCTGCTCTGGCACACCGCAGTCCTGGTTCCCACCGTGGGCACAACCTGCCTGACAGTGAGTGTCATCCCCTCCGTGCTACCAGTCTCGTCCTCAGCTCCTGCAACATCCCCCAAATATTGCTCATCCAAGAGCTTGGGTCACAGCACACTTTTGCAGACAAACCACCTTCTAATTTTCAACCCATCGGTTTAGGGACAATGTTCCTCAGCCTGTTCACATTTGCCTGGACAATCTGTGCATGCAGGTTCCACCCATGCTAAACCCCACTGTTTCTGGGATGAAAACCCATCAGATCTGGAAGAAATTGCTGAAAATATTCAACCCATAGAGTTCCTTATCATAGAATCATAGAATAGTTTGGGTGGGAAGGGACCCTAAAGCCCCCCCAGTGCNCTATCCTGCAAGGTCTCCAGGGATTATCGTATCCTTTCAGAAAGCTGTACAAACTGAAGCACAACCTCCAGCACAGCCAGGTTCACTGACCTTCCCCTTCCACAGCCCCGAAAATCACCTGCGGAGCCAATTTTTTTCCAGATCTGCCCCCGCCTGGGGCACTTTGGCTCTCCCGGGTGGAGAGCGAAGCAGCGGCTCTTCTGCAGTCGGAGGTGACAGAGACGTCGCCTGCCGCACAGCACTGCTGCGGGAGGACACCGGGGAGTACCATCAGTGCTGCCCCCCCGGGACACCCACCCACCCACACTGCTGTGCACATCCTCACTGCCCTTTCCTCTTCCCCTCACCCTCGGCAAACCTTTCTTTGACATCTCTGCTGCTCCAGCATTTCCCTGAATATCTTGACGTTTCCAAAGGAGTCTGCGTGCAAGAGCAGCCCCCATTTTGCTGATTCCCCCATCCACCCCATCCCGATGCCCTCTGGCTGACCAGCTGCCCTCCTGAGACATGGTCTTGCTGCCTCGAATGGTGCTTTTTTGGTTGTTTTGGTTTGTTTTGGGTTTTTTTATTTGTTTGGGGTTTTTTTTTGGTTTTGTTTTGTTTTGTTTTGTTTTCATCTGAGCTCAGTGTCAAAACACTGCCCAACTGGAGCCTGACCACTGACCCAGGGATCTTCCAGGCTGGGATTTTCAGAGCCTGTTTGGTGGCTGTGTTCAGGTTGCCCTAGCATGGTGGACCCAGGTAGACCCACACTGACAAGCACAAATTGTCTCCTGTTTCTACAGGCAACAACTCGGAGACCCCAGTACAGTGGCTCTCCAGAAGCTGCTCCCAACCCTTGGCCTCTCCCATACCTGTCTCCCAGGCCCCAGGTCCCTCTGATCCACACCTCAGACCCTAGACACCTTGTCCTCCTTGATCCCTGCTTTGTCTAAAAGTTTGCTGGTGGATTGCACGGACTCACAAACATAGACATTCTTTTCATAATTCCTTAATAATTCCCAATAATTCTTGCTGTCAATCCTTGCATTAAATGTCCCATAAGAAATCCTGTATAGTCCCATAATTCTCTCGCTCAGTGCTCAAACTCTACTGCAGGCACCCCACAAAAATCATATACTTGTTTAGGCAATAATCCGGGAATTTGCGTACTATCCTGGAGAGAGTTTCTTCTGATGCATTGCTCTAGTTTTCAAATAGGGACAATGGCTGAACAATTCACCTCTGATGGTCTTAGGAGCAGTAGGTGCAGAGAAATGAGCCTGGCTGGTTTTCCCCACCTTGCCACTGTCCTCTCCGATCCCTCTCCGGCCTTTCTGTTGACTTGAGCGGATGTTGTCAGCCATCCTTGCACATGGATTTAGTCAACAGAGCCCCTTATGAATCACAGGGGATCATTAACATATCAAGCATTTTCATCCAGAGGATATGCACTGGGAAGAGGTGAGCATTGGAGATGTTGACTTGGCCCATGGCACACAGGCACGTCACCCCAGGTCTCATCCCAGCTGTGACCTGTCCCTGCCTCCTACAGGGACACCCAGGCAAGAGGACCCTGAGGATGCCCTTCCAGTTCTGTTTAGTTTTTATGCAGTAGATGATGGGGTGCAGCATGGGAAGGACCAGCAGGTAGATGTTGGCCATGAAGACATGAATGAGATTGTTGGCAGCCAGCACGGAGAGGAATTTGTACATGGGCTCATGGAGGTTCGGATCAGTCCTGGTAACAAACAGGATTGTGATGTTCCGCAGAAGTGACGCAACACAAATGAAAGTGAAGGCAAGAGAGCCAGATGCTGACAGTTTCCAGCCCTGGGATGCCCGAAAGGAAAAATGAGATGGGAGTGGAGGTGGAATTCTTGAGAGACATAATGTGCTGCTGCTGGCCTGCAGTGAAAAAAAACATATCAAAGAAAACAAGGAAGGAAATGTGAGCAAACACATGTAAGTGTGGCAGATGTGAAGCCAAAGAAGCTGAAAGAATAGGGACATGGACAAGGTGCCACACACTTGAGGTCCTGGAGAGCCCAGCAGATGGGTATTCAGTTATCTTAAGGTAAGGTCATACCCAGAAGACATTTAAAAAACATCTCATTTTGGGGTTCTTCTCATTCTCTGCATCACTTGAGCTGTAAGTAGTAGTACACTGTACACTGTAATGTAGTTTTCAGAAAGAGTGTGCTGCTCAAAAATATTTCTGCACATACTGACTGTGGGAGATTTGAAAAACGTACCTGTGTCATATCACCATTTTACAAAAACCTTAGTTCAGCAATCTGCACCAAAGAGTTTTTGCAGTTTTCTTGCTCTGAGCACCTGGACAAAGACTGTGATGTTGGCAGTAGGTCTGCGCTTGGGTGAGAAAAGTTTCCTTTTAATCATTGGTCCAGTGGCTCGGAGCAGCCCCTGGAGTCCCTGGGCAGGACCCGCAGAACTTCCTACCAGCATAGGAATTCCCATCTAAACCTGAGGAGGAACTTCTTTCCCTTGAGGGTGGCAGAGCCCTGGCCCAGGCTGCCCAGGGAGGTGGTGGAGTCTCCGTCTCTGGAGACATCCCAAACCCGTCTCTAGCCTGCTCTGGGTGACCCTGCTCTGGCAGGGGTGGGATGGATGATCTCCAGAGGTCCTTGCCAACCCCAGCCACTCTGCGATTCCTTCATCCCCCTGCTTTGGCCAGTACTTGCTGCAGAGCCACAGGCATCCCTGTGCTGGCTGCCTGGGTGCTGGATAAGGTCCTCTGGCAGAGGGCTCACAGGAGAGTTATTTCCCCCTGTGCCTTACCTACAGGCTGTGAGAAGAGGGCTCCTTTGGTCAGAGGCCAGCCCCTCCAGCAATCTCTCTGACCAGGAGCCCTGCAGGAAAATGTCCACATGCTGCTCTTCTCTGGAGCGTGTCCAGAGAAGGGCAAAGGAGCTGGTGAGGGCTCTGGAGCAGGAGTCTGGTGAGGAGCGGCTGAGGGAGCTGGGGGGGTTCAGCCTGGAGGAAAGGGGGCTGAGGGGAGACCTTCTCGCTCTCTGCACCTCCCTGAAAGGAGGGGGCAGCCAGGGGGGGGTCGGGCTCTTCTCCCAAGGAACAGGCCATGGGACAAGAGGAAACGGCCTCGAGTTGCACCAGGGGAGGTTTAGGATGGATATGAGGGAAAATGTCTTCACGGAAAGGGTTGTGAAGCCTTGGAAGAGGCTGCCCAGGGCAGTGGTGGAGTCCCCATCCCTGGAGGTGTTGAAAAGATGTGTAGACATAGTGCTTAGAGATACAGTTTAGATTAGTGATGGGTTTTGTCAGCGTTAGGTTGATGGTTGGACTAGGTGATCTGAAAGGTCCCTTCCAACCCAGGCTATTCTACAGTTCTATGAATGCTGGTGTCATTCCTGATCTCCAAACTGCCCTTGCAGTGGAGAGGGAGCTGCCAACCACCCGGCATGCGAGTGCTTACCTGCAGGTTGATGCTGAAGACTGGAAGCCTCTACTGTGCTGGGGCTCCTAATTTACAGCTTCGTGGGGTCTTGCTGTGCACTGGCTCCTCCAAGCCTTATTCTGCCTCTACTTCCCAGCTCAAACGTCTGGCCTCTCCACAAGACATGCAGAAAGCTTTGTGTGCCCCTTTCTTCTACGAATAGAAGTTGGACTAGATGACTGTTGTCAGCCCCTTCCATGTGAAATATTCTGTTCTGTATTAGGAGTACAAAAAGAGATGTTATGAATTTGTAGCAGGCCATCATAGCTAGAGCTAGAGCAAATTCTAGTTACCTTCTCTGCTGACTAGAGACCAAAAGGACCCAAACATCCCTGGCTGGCTGGTGTCCCCCCCTGTTTTTCAGCTATTGCAGTGAGCTCCTGAGATGCAGGAACCATATCCAAAGCAAAGACCTCCTTCCAGGTGATCTTAGCTTGTTTGCAACCACAGGGAGACCTCTCAGGCTGCAGAAATCAGTTACATACATGCACCCAAAACTGCATAATACTAAGAGGAAACAAACCTGCAGCCAGCTTGGAAGCATCCTGTGGCACAGCAAGAGCAGACAGGGTGATGCTGCGTGCTCTCGGATTGAGGGGAGTCTGGCCTCCATGTGCCCGGACTCAGGGACTGGATAATGCAGGCAATTTAACTTATAAGAAATCATGGTCCAGAAGAGCTGTGTGGGAAGGAGGAGATTCCCAGCCTGAAGATACATCAGCAACAGTAAGAGCAGGTTGTGACTAGGGCATGAAGTTTGACAGATTGAGCCTCAAATTGCAGAGTTAATTTTTAGGTGTTTCAGGAGCACACTTCATGGTCCCTGTATGAACAGCAGGGTGACCTCGCTGCAAACGGGGGCGTTCTGGTCGGGACTGGAGATCTGCCTCCAAGGTCAGATCCCCCTCCAGCAAAACAAGGAGGCACATTGCAAGCTGGAGTTGCCAACACCCTGAAGCCTTGGCTATAGTCACACAGAGCAGGCAGGTGCCCGAATCCCCTGCAGATGTACCATCTCCACCTCTGACAATGGGAACAACATCACCAACGACAGGAATTAGTACGAGCATCCAAAGCGGGGAGAAGCTCCTCCAGAAGTTAGTTTGCCACACACTGTGTCAGCTGAAAGATGCTGTCAGGCACAGCAAACCGTGGTGAGATCAATGCAGGGACAGCCCCTGAGCACGCCGAGAGCTGTTGGACAAATGCATTGGTCAGGGGGAGCGGAGTAAGTCATAGCCCCAGCTCAGTGATGATGTGTAAGGAGAACATGAAGCGAGGTGGTGCGCACAGGCCCCAGAAGTGGGCTACAAGGGTGAAATCAATTAGCTGGTGAGCTGCAGCACAGGTTGCAGGAGCTCTTCGCTGAAGCAGAACCTCAGTCCTCCTGAAACACAGCTCCCGACAGACAGCCCTCGCTGCTGCAGCCGCAGCACCGATACGGGCAGAGGTGCTTGGGGAGCTCCTCAGGCTGGGTCACCCCGGTGGGACAGCCATCAGCAGAAGAGGGTGGACAAAACCAGCGAGGCAATGTCAGGCCCGTCTGAGGGGCAGAAGTTTCAATACTTTATGACCTATGTAAGGTCAGCATCTCCCCCTTGCAGACTCAGCAGTCAGGGTTTGCTGTGTAGACGAAAGGATCATATCTCGACTCGCACATAAAGGTGATGACTGTTGCATTAGTTAAGGAGTTAAACCTTTGCAGGCTGGGTGGATTTGCTATTCGTAAAATTCTCTTCAGTTCTCTCAATTTCTGGACTTCGGGAGATTGTCTTTGAAAACAGCACCACTGAAATAATGAGCGAATGGTGATATTTAGCATGCAGGGATTTATGACTCTGCAATCATTTGTGCATTAAGTCTATCACAAGAAACAATCAAGTACAGAGAATAGCACAGGTGAAATATTTGACCTTTTAGCTCCAGTCAAGGCTGATCAGATGGACTCAGGTTGTGATAAGAGATGGACAGCTAATCTAATCAGCCTTCTCCTCAAGGATGCCTTTTTTTCTAGAATAGCTTTTCTATGGTATGCAACGAACGGTCCCAGCAATTATCTTACCATTGCCAAGCACAGGAACAGCACCAACAGAACTGGTGAAGCGTCCAGGGAGCAAGTGTCTACAACTGGAAGTTTCTCATGAAGAGGAGACGTTGGCTGCAGCCTCGCTTGCAGCTAATCCCAAAGCACCTTCCAAAGGACAAAACCTTTGCAAGCTTTTGCACTTTGTAAGCGGTTGGAAACGGTGAGGTCAGATCTCCCTCCAGACACGGGCCTCAGACAGAGTTTTCACGTTGCGGGGGGACAGAAGCACTTCCCACCAGCCCCAAAGAGAATCCCAATATGCTTCTAAGAGACAGGTACCCGAGTATTATTTAGACGCAGTGGCAGCGCTGACCAGAACCCGCACAGGCAACAATCCCACGGACAGCGGGAGCTGCCTGGATGGGATTTTCCTTCACCTTGAGCAGTTTTGCTTTTAGACTTGCTTTATTTTTGGCCTTTATGGAGATAACTGTCAGCTCCAGGTGTTTCCTCTCCCCCATTCCCAGCTGGGTCAGGCAGGGCAAGCCTCACACCCCACACAGGGGCTAAAGACATTTTTGACTTCGAGCCAGGGTCAGCCCTAGGGCAGCTTCAGCTCCTGCAGACAATATGTTGAAGTTAGAGAGGGAAAGAAAAAAGTGCTTCTGTGTTTCAAATAGAGGCAAGGAATAAGTAGCCAGCTACAGTAGAGGCCATATCATTAGGAGCATTTAAAAAAACAAAACAAAACCAAACACAAACAACCCCAAATAATCAGAAAAGTAGCCGCTTTGATCTAAAAACTCCTTAAAGCGTTTGAAGTCCTATAAAGCTCTGCAGACTGCACAGACTTTGCCTAACCTAAGCAAGCCTGTGCATTTCCCCACTACTTTCGCCTTTGCTATTCCTTTCAAAAGCTGCTACAGGTTTGCTAGAAGCTCGTTTCTGCTTCAGAAGGAGGAAGAAGAAAAAAGTAATAAGCCCAGCAGTGAGCCTTTGCACAGCTATTGGTGACTTCTCCAAGCGCCATGTGGGAGACTGTGAACCCTTAGTCCCTGGGGAAGAGAAAGTTTTGACACAACACCGATATTCAGCTAAAACCATGGGCTGGGGGGGGGGAAAGCCGTAGCAGTCAACCCCAGCTGTAGGTGAGGAGAGGGAGTTTTACACACAGACTTTCTGGGCAGCTGCAGGCCAAGGCCATTTCTGCCAAGATGCTCCTCTGCAGAAACTTGCGTTTTGCTCCAGCAATCCCTATACAGGAGGTCAGAAAGGTCCTGCTCCTCCGAGAGAAGCAGAAGGGTGGAAGACACCAACTCAGGATGGGACGTTACTGGTGCTCCGCTCTGGTGGCTAGCTGTGGCCTGCTGCAGCAGTCCCAGTGCAGACAGGCAGGCAACTCAGTTCCCAGGAAACCTACATCTTTCCTACCCCCAGGCAGACTCAGGCGTTCACAGAACCCACCACCTCCCAGTACAGACCAGCAGCCTTGTTCCACCCCCAGGGCACACCTCTGCCTCCTCAATAGCACTTCACTTCAGCACAGCAAAGTTGATTCAGAGGAATATTTTATTGTCACCCCCACCCTTCAGGAAACCAGAGCAGTCTGAGAGACCAGACACCGGAGGTCAGCTGAGGACTTTGAGCAAGCACTGCCAACCCAGCACACAGCCAGGAGCTGGGAACAGACGTGAAAGAGCTCCTATATCAGAGCAGAGACACAGGTACTGCCCTTCCTAGGACAGCAGGGAAATAATCGCCTTTGTCAGTGGCTGAAAGCAGAGGCAGGTATCAAGGTCCAACAACACAACTCATGCAGAGCACTTACTGGGGTGTGTGACCAGTTTGAACAGACAGACCTAAGCCACCTATGCCAGCCCCTCTTGTTGGGCAGCTGGAGCAGCGCAAGCCAGGTCCCTTCAGGGAGCAGTCACAGGAACCCCCATCCATGGGATCCACAGCACCTGCCTCCCGCAGGGAGCATCACAAAGGCCAGAGGCAGCAAGACCAGGACAGACCATGGCAGATCACGCACAGCTTTGTCCGTCTCGGGAGTCACGCTCTCCATCCCAGCAGGGGAGGATCTCTTTTTCCAAGCGTAGTACTTTGCCACAACCACATTGGGGTTTCCCTGGGCAGGATCAAACCACATCTGGATGCAGCGCCCGCTGCCCCGGTGCTCCGTGGTGTATTTGTAGGAGTTGGACCAGATTTTCTCACATAGGTCTTTTGGTCGGGGGAAGACTTGGTCGAAGGGTCTGCACATGGAGCCCCAAGGGCAGCGGTTGGTTCCTGAGGACAGACAGCACCCAAAAAGAAAACAACAACATGAGTTGAACACACTTGACTTGTGTCCTTTCACCTGGGGGGAGCAGGCCATCTACCCACAGCCCATCACTGCATCCTAGCTGATGGATGGTGGCTTGGCCACCTTCTAGTTGGCAACCCCACAGACAGACAAGAGCAATTAGGGGGTTTTGGCTCCAGCCATGGGCAGCCAGTCATGACGGTGCTGGGGTGCCTGCAGGGGTGAGAAGATGCTTGCTCCGCACAGCCCACCAACCTGTTGCCCAGTTCCAGCCCTTGTGCCAGTTCTCTTTGCATGTGAGATAGTCCTTGCAATCCTCCCACCACTCCTCGCAGTCCTCTTTGCAGAGTGGCACGTGAAGAATCCTCTCCCGACGCCAGCTGCTGTCAGCCTGCAGGGGAACAGGACCACGCACACTGTCAGTGGCCCTTCAAAGTTAAGGGGTTGGATTTGCCACATCCCAAATTCCCCCCCCAGCCCCTTCCATTGAGCTCCAGAGCCAATCTCAGAAGAGTTTCAGCCCCAGCAGAGACATGTCTTGACAACAAGCAATTCTTCCATCAGCCTGCCTGACTACCTAAGCAGGGGCTAGCAAAGTCCTTTGAATTTTTCCACCCAGTAAGAAAGTTTGCAGTGTCCCTGGAAAGCACGCTGGCACACACGCCAGGGGTATACTGTAGGGGGGACCAGCATACAACATAACACGTGGACAGCACAAGCCCTGTTGTCTTAATCACAGCAGATCTGATCCCACCTGGTCAATCCAGGGCCCCAGGTTGGGTGAGCACTCGTACAAGCACGTGTCCTGGATGAAGTGGCGCTTGCACTTGGGCGGCATCAGCCCACAGTGGTTCCAGTTGAAGTTGTACAGGTTGGATTGGTCCTTGTGGGCTTCTGAACTGGTGTTGGCTGTGCAGCAGGCGTTGTCCTTCCAGGGAGCACACTGCAACAGAGCGAGAGACAGGCTGGCCAGGGAGGGCAGGCAGCAGCTTGAGGGAGGCAGAGGATGCTGCAGGTGCCAGCTGCCCTCATAGCCTACAGCAAGAAACCTTCAGCAGCAAGGATGTCTGCTCCAGCACACCCTTGGGCACTATGGACTGAAGGCTTCAGGGCTGGAGCCATGTGGAGTTGGAAGAGCAGGAGGAGGTCACATCCTCACCAGGAATTAGTGCCAGCCTGAGGAATAGAAACAAGCTCCCTCCTCTTGCACCCTGGCTTGCTCTGAGCCCCATCTCCAACAAGGGCCGAGGAGCAGAGCTCTTCAATTTGTAAGAAAGGTCTTTAACAAAGAGGTATCAGATGAGAGCATCTTTCCTTGCCATCCTTTGCCTTGTTCTGATCTGGGGTATGTAAGCTTTGGGAAGGGGAGGCCTCTAGGTTAAAGAGCAGTGAGACTGACCTGAAAAATCCTCACACCACTGCTTCTACCCTAGCCATCTGCTAGAAGAAAACAGCAAAAAAAGAGGCCTCCTACGCAGCACAGACTTTTCTTCCTCAGGCAAGTCATTGCTAAGCCCAAAGGCTTACAGGGGACCCCGACAATCCCACCTAACCCATCAGCAGAGTCATACCTGGTCATGCAGCTTCCCCTCTGGGCCAGGCTTTGTTTTGTGGTGTTTGGCATCCATACAGATGTTCAGCAACGGGTCCTTCGCAGGCATCACCACGCAGGCAGCCAGCAGCACGAGCATCACCTGCCCCACTCCCATCCCCATGGCTGGAAGGTGATGGAGCTGTATGAAAAAGGGACATCGTGGGAAGGGTTTTACCACAAGCAGCAGTAAACAAGGTGCTGTAGGCACCAGGCTCCGCTAAGGACACACCAGCAGAGCATCAACAGCTCACAGCACCAAGGAGACAAATGCAGCCCCCCCTTCCCAAAAAGGCTGTGAGGTCAGCTGCATGTTGTCCTCTGGACAATGCCACCTCAAAGGCAGCTGGCCCTTTTAGCGCTTGGTCTGTTCAACAGTTAACTTCAAACATCCCTGATTGGGAAGGGGATGCTGTGCGAGACCCATTCACATGAGGTCCTGCTGCTTTAAGCCACCTCGCTGTCTCCGTGTGGCGCTTTCAGCTGCCAAACCTTCTGCAACTGGACATTGCTAATTGAGGGATCTCTTTAGCCAGTGGTTCAGGGGAGGCAGTTAAATGTACTAGCACATAGACATCTTGTGTGAAGCACAAGCTGCAGGAAGACCAGTTTATTCTCAGGAGTATGTTAAAAAAGGAAGGCAGTTTCCTTAGTTTATCTGCATCTGGGCCTGTGGAGATCCACACCTGAGCTCTCCAAAGTAGACCGACTTGAGCAATAAGAGATACTTCACATAATCATGCTTTAGCCTCCTCTCATTATAAAAGTCCTATCAACCTCTAGGTAACCAACCTACTAAAAAAAAAAAAAAAAAAANAAAAAAAAAAAAAAAAAAAAAATCACAAATACACCAATAACCTCCCCCCCCCCAACCAAACCAAACACATGCACTGCAGTACTATCTGACATTCCTTGTTAATACAGCATGAGGATCTAAAACAATCATCTTTTAAGAAGCACTTTGTAAAAGACAGGAGCAAGGCCAACCATTTACAGCATTAAAATAGCATAAAACAACACAGAAGACAGCAGTTACAGAACTAAGGAAGCAGGCACATACATCTGAGGATTAGAAAGTAGCTAACTTGCATCATAATTATGTATAACCAACAAAAACAGATACCAACCTTACCAGCCCAGATAGCCTCTGAACCCTCTGTAACACCTTAAAGCCACTTAGCACAGCAACCTCCTGGGGTCAGCTTTAATAGGAAAGCCTTTTGACACAGGTGCTGGCACTTGAAAGTACTTTCTTAACATTGTTAGCAGGGTTTAACTCCTGCCAGCATTTGTTACCTTAGAAGCAGTTGTTTTGGTGACAACCAGCTTGCCCAGCCTCTTTCATACGCAACACCCTCTTGCCTGGGAAAAGGTCTTGTGGTTTTTTTTTTTGCAAAAGGCAGGTCTCTTATCATCCTTGGTCATTCATAACAAGCCCTTTTTTTCTCTACTTGCCTCGCACCAGGCAGTTTGGGTTTGCACCACTGAGTGAGACAAAAAAAGCCAAGGAGGGACAGGTCTGGGATTCTGCTGTGCGCCAAGAATAAACACAAATGGGCCAAAGCTCATTGCAAAAAAATGACACGCAGGAATGAGTGCTATTGTCTCAGAAGGAAGAATAATAACTCCCAATACAAAAAAAGAAAATGCTAGCTGATGAGGGGATGCAGTGCACCTTGTTGCACAAACCTGAGGACAATAATTGAAGCTAAAAAATAGGATTTGCTCACCAGAAACCTTGGAAAGGCCTCACCCGCAGCAAAGGAGCGGAGTCTTCCTCCTGGAACAGCATGGGTTTTGGGGCTCTTTTGCTCTTTTCTTCAATTACATCACCGACATGTTGGTGATGAGCCCGCTTGTCTAAGCATCTCATCTTCCTAAATTTAATGCGTGAATGCTTCAGGCTCTAGGAGACCCTGCTTTAGTGATTGCCACAGTCTGATGACACCCTGCATGAATAATGGCCGGTATGTTTGTTCTGAACCAGACGTGTGCTATTCCAATTCCTCCGGCTTCTAGCTGTCGTATTGGAAGTGACAACGAGCAGATCTTTCCCCACTCATCTTTGGGCCTTTGACACCTCTGTCGTATCTGCCCTCCGCTGCCTCTTTCCAACTGAAACCTCACTCATTTCCCGTGACAAGCGTTTTGCTGCCCAAGGCACCAGGGCTGCAGCAGCATTTCAGATGCATAACACTGTCCTGGCCTTGTTTTCTGGTCCTTGCTGAGGAATTTCTAATATCTAGTTTGTTTTTGGAACTGCTGATCACTGAACTGTGTTGTCGTAACACTATCATAACAGTGACAGCTTGTTCCTGAGGGATAATTGTTAGCCACCAGCCTGTCATTTTCTATCTAAAGTGTTCTGTTTTTCCCCCAAGTGCATCCCTGTATGTTTATCTCAACTGTGGGGGTTTTTATCTGTTGTTTTATTGTTCAGTGACTCAGTCTTACCAGGTTCTTCTGCAGATTTTCACAGCTGGTTCTCCTGTTCCTGGAGTAATTTAATAGCATCAAAAACTTGGTTGCCTTGCTGTTTCCCCTCCTTTTCCCAGACAACAGTTGTTGAAAAGCAGAAATCCCAGTACAGATTCCTGTATGGCTTCACTGTAAAGGATAGCCACGAACATTTATTTTATGATTCAATTATTCACTGGTGTCTGTGACTTTAATCTCAATTCATGGCTGCTTATTTGATGATCTTCAGTGGGGACCTTGCTCAGAGTCCTTGGGAATCCAGGAAGACTCTATCACCTGGACCTACCGCAGCCAGAATCCTTTCCAGCCCCTGGAGGACTTGCAATATATTAGGGAATCTTGTCTGAATGTTAGAAGAGCCATACTGCCTTTCCCCCTATGGTGTACTTATCCATGAGCTATTGATTCAATCACAGAGTTGTCCAGGTTGGAAGGGACCTTTCAGATCACCGAGTCCAACCATCCGCCCAACACTGACAAACCCCCCACTACCCCACGTCCCTCAGCACCACGTCTGCCCGGATTTTAAACCCCTCCATAGAATCACAGAATCACAGGGTTGGAAGGGACCTCTGGAGATCATCTACTCNGACAAGGGCACACTGCTGGCTCAGGCATCATTTACTGTCTACCAAGAGGCCCAGAGCCTTCTCTTCGGAACTGCTTCCCAGCAGCTCCCCCCCAACCCATCCTGCTGCCTGACGCTCTTCCTCCCCGCCTGCAGGACCCTCCGCTCGCCCTTCTTGAACCTCATCAGCTTCTTCTCTGCCCCGCTCTCCAGCCTCTCCAGGTCCCGCTGGGCGGCAGCACGGCCCTCGGGGCTGTCAGCCACCCACCCAGCTTGGTACCATCAGCCAAGGTGATGAGGATGCGCTCTGTCCCCTCCTCCGGGTCATTGCTGAATATGTTAAACAATACTGGTCTGAGTATTGACCCCTGGGACTCCTTGTCCTTGCAGGGGTTGCTTGTGCACGAGTCAGTGCAGGAAATGGGTAAACTCTCTCCTCTCACATATTCCTGCCCGTATCCTTGTACGTGATAGGATACGTGTGTGGGTACATCCACTTTTGCTCCATCCAGCCTTGTGCGACCTGTCTCTGGGGTGTGGAATGGAGTTGCTTTGGATGCCTCTTCCCTGGGGTCAGATTTGGTGAGCGGCTGCTGGGTAACAGCTTTAGGGTGTGCTGGGTGCCTCGGGGCACCCCAGGGTCCGCATCAGCCAGGAACTCAGTGCACTCACCTACGCCTCGTTGCTTAGTGCCACCGGAGATCACAGATCTCATCGGAGATGCCTGATGGTGTCCCATGCGGCTTCCCACTGCCACTGCAGTGTATGTTGTTATGATCAGAATCTCATATACGGGCAAAAAGCAAACGCACTTTATGGATAAAGCCAAGAATTAACTGTTAGTGTAATTGAGAAGAGTCTGATACAAGAATCGTTGTTAGTTAATATAGAGTTGTTATTAAAAAAAAGAAAGAAAAAAAGGAAGAAATTATTATGTCTCGACAAAATAACAACAACAGCAACAATAATAAAATCATAGAATGCTTTATGTTGGAAGGGACCTTAAAGCCCCCCCAGTGCCCCTCCTGCCCTGGGCAGGGACACCTCCCACCAGCCCAGGCTGCTCCAAGCCCTGGCCAACCTGGCCTTGAACCCCTCCAGGGATGGGGCAGCCACAGCTTCTCTGGGCAACCTGGGCCAGGGGCTCGCCCCCCTCCCAGCCAAGAATTCCTGCCTCCCATCTCAGCTCCATCTCCCCTCTTTCAGTTTGAAGCCATTCCCCCTTGTCCTGTCACTATGTGCCCTTGTAAAATGTCTCTCCCCAGCTTTCTTGTAGGCACTCTTCAGATAATGGAAAGCTGCTATATTAATTTAAAAAAAAAATATGATCATTATACACACACTTCCCAGTTTCTGCCTCTTCCCTGGGGTCATGCTCACTCTTTCACTGCTCCTCTGGGTCCTAAGGCTGGTGGCTTCAGTTCGGTGGTGGATGTTACAGCGCCATCAAAATCTGGAGTCCTTCACAGGCAGGAGTATGATAGTGATGTTCATGGCTTCTTCTTCCTCACTCTAGGGTCGACTTGTGTCTCTTTTATGTTTGATAACATGATTTTACACCTTGCTTTATCTTCATTGGTCTGCAAGTCCGTGATACATGCAGATTTCCTAAATACTGTGCATTTTCTGCATGTTAGATACTTGTTCTTTACTCTGTTAGTCCCCCTAAAACCATTTCTGTCCATCTCCAAGCCTGCATTTCTTTAACTGACCTTTCCCGCGTTGTTTATAGCCATGATGTCTCCAGTGCCAGTGTGTGCCCTATCTCTTATCACCTCATGCCTGCACTCCCCTATGCCGCATTCTCTGTCCCCACTTCTCAAGGCCACTGCCATCCTGCCAGACTCGTATTTCTCTGCACTATGCCATTATATTGAAGTCATAAATATTTCATCCAGCACAGAAGACCTACTTTGTGCTACTGTCTGCTTAAAACTGAAACTCTGGTTGCACCATGCCACAGTAAGCAAAAAAGCCATCGCCATAGTCAGAATAAAAATTGCCATTACTGTTAAATCTGGTAAAAACAAAGCTCCAGGCAAGTCACAGAATCATAGAACGGTCTAGAATGGAAGGGACCTTTCAGATCATCGAGTCCAACCATCCACCCAACACTGACAAACCCACCACTACCCCATGGCCCTCAGCACCACGTCTGCCCGGCTTTTAAATCCCTCCAGAGATGGCCACTCCACCACTGCCCTGAGCAACCTGGTCTCCTCTGGTGCAGCTTGAGGCCATTTCCACTTGTCCAAAGGTCAGGACAAGTCCAAAAAGAGCAAACCTGGCTTGCCTCAGTCCTGAGACCTTGCAAACTCAGTACAAAACCTGTGGAAAACAGTGTCCATACCATGGTACTGGGCTACTGGTTCAGTGTGCAGGACCCGTGTCACAGCCACCTGGACACGTGAGTGCGGAGGACATCTCAAATGGGACTCAGCACCAAGGGGGGACAACCAAGCCGAGCCCTGGATCACCACCGACTGCTGGGGGTAGGACACCCTGTGCGGATGGGGACCCTTGCAGAGAGAGACCCACCACCACGCAAGGAGGTGTCTCCACAGACGCACCGGTGTTTTACCATCTCACACTGGAGCTGCATCTCCTGCAGTCCTTCCGAAGTCAGCCAACGTTCGGCTACAAGAAGAGCAGAGTTAACCTCAGGGTCTCTGAAAGAATATCTGACGTTTTCCTCCTTTCCCTGAAAAAATTGGTTAAAATGCACTTTAAAAGTGAGCGTAAGCACGGGATTTCTTTATGCGCATAGAAGGAAAGAGAAAACCAGTGAGGTATTTTATATTGGCCAAATACTGCTTCAGACTTCTCATTTCAAATACTTGATTGTTCCATCCATCAAAATTTTTGCTGTCTAAAAAAATGTAGGGTTTTGAAGATGGTTGTTAAACCTGAAATCGGAGATTACGCAACATAACTCTTGGATCACTCTCATCTTGTAACAGGGAATGAAAAGTTTTCTGGGCCCCTGCACCCAGGGCAGCTTGGTGACCTGTTCAGGTGAAGGTTGCTGGCATTGCTCATGGAGAATAAACAATACAGGTCTGTGTAGGTGGGTAGCTTGGGTGAGAAAAGGAGTTATCTCTGCTGTTCAAAAAGATGCTGGGCACTCAGGTACCTCGGGGTGAGGAGGTGATGGTGGAAAGACGCCAGACACAGGTAGAAAGACTGCAAAACCAAATTTGTTCTGCTATTGCTCTGCAACAAAAAATCCAGTTATTTATTTTACTGGGTAACACACCCACATGCTCTGCTTGCTGGAAGGTTGGGAGGAGAAACTGCCTCTTTTTGATAAAGTACTTTAATATCTCTCAATGAAGACGCTATACATACAGAAGTAAGTTACATGTGAGCCAAGAAAGAAGAGAAAAATGAGAATAGAGAGCAAGGACGGACTAAAAAGAAAAAAAAAAAGGGTGAAATTATAGTGAGAGATAGGTGAATGAAGAGACAGAGACAGAGTCATCTTTCTTAAAAGTTAAATTTCCCACCTGACAATGAAGTGTCTCAAAAGCCTCAGGGATTTCCCATGGAGGTTACAGTCGTGTTGTCTCAGACCCATGGTAAGGGCAGAACCTTGCTGGGAGCCACAAAACAGGATAGAAATTTGCCTCTGAACACATTGTCTGGGAAAATAAACCCACATGCGCAGAGGAGCACTGGGGAAAGGCAGGGCCACGGCAGCTCAGAAGAGAAGCTGAAGAAAACTGCTAAGCTCATCTAATGCTAAATTCCATATTTTGACCCTTCTGCAGAACGTTTGTGTCAGCATGAGGATGCTCAGCCTGGAGAAAAGGGGGCTGAGGGGAGACCTTCTCGCTCTCTGCAACTCCCTGAAAGGAGGGGGGAGCCAGGGGGGGTCGGGCTCTTCTCCCAAGGAACAGGCCATGGGACAAGAGGAAACGGCATCCAGTTGTGCCAGGGGAGGTTTAGGATGGATATTAGGGAAAATTTACACCAAAAAGGTTGTCAAGGATTGGCAGAGGCTGCCCAGGGCAGTGGTGGAGTGTCCATCCCTGGAGGGATTTAAAAGCCGGGCAGACGTGGTGCTGAGGGACGTGGGGTAGTGGGGGGTTTGTCGGTGTTGGGTGGATGGTTGGACTCAATGATCTGAAAGGTCCCTCCAACCAAGACGATTCTGACGATTCTATGGATGTGCACTGAGGACTGGCAGGGGGTTTGCTCCTGCGTCTTGGCCCAGCGCTTGCTCTGTGTATTTTACAAACCAGCGCTGGAGCAAGCTTCCCTGCTGCGTGGGAATATGTCGTAGCACAGAAGTGATATTAAATTGGCCAAGTGAGATTTTTAGTCCCCCAAGTTCATCCCTGAACGCCAGCAATGAAGCACGTAACTCCTCATTTTGTCCCTGTGTGCATCTCTCTTCTTACACTGCTCTCAGGTCTGCTGCGTTTCCTCTGCTCAGAGGCAGCTTTCGCCCCCAAACCTTTGCGTTCCTCTGTATTCACCCCCAAAGCATCATATAGTTGAGCTGTAGCATGTCGGCACTGCCCCAGTGGGCACACATGGGTGGCGGACGACCATTGCTCCTGGCTCTCTGTCCTCTCCAAGAGGACACTGCAGCGGTTCTGCTTCCCCCTTGCAGAGCGGCCGTGGGAGTGTGGGTCTCCCCCGGGAAGGCTGCTAGGAGCTGAGCAGGGAGGGTATGGCTCCAATTCTCCATTCCCCTTATGGGGCCTATTTCTCCATTCCCCTGATAGTGTCCCGACTTCCATTATCATTTTACTGGTGACAACAGAAGTCACATCCCTGCCTACTCACTATAATATATGTTTATGGACCCATTACTAATTTGTACCTTTTAAACTCCCTGATGCCGTCCTCCTTCATAACCGATTGTGAAAACATGTTCCAGAAACTTCTCTGTAAAAGAAGTATTTTCCTCTACACCAAACTTTTTTCCTACTAGTTTCATTCATCCCAATATTTCATAGTCTCGCACATCTTCTGCCAAGGTCAAACCGGCAGCACTGCCACGTCTGCAGAAAAAGTGACCTTTTGCCAGAAAAACTGCCAAGGTAATACCAGTGCAAAGCTACTTTGTGCATGATTACACAATATTGCAATTATTAGGCTATGCAAGCATGGAGATACATGAAAACTTTTTGGACACACTTCCACAGGAGCAGGAACATGCCTTTGTCTCATCTCCACCAATATCAATGTCCGCACCCAGGGCAAGGGGAACATCCTTGCTGCTGATGGTCCCTTGGATCTCGTCTGGCAGAGTCACTGGTGCCTTGAACAGTTCATGGAAAAATGGTAATTTTGATCAAGAAAGGGAAGCGTATGGTCAGAAAGAAGCTGGAGCTAGTGTCCAGCCACAGGAGAAATGCAGTTGGCCGGAGTGTGCGAAGTGTCTCCTGGTGTCCACCGTGCGCTGATGGGGCGCGATGGCTGGTGTGCTGTTTTCAGTTGCTGTTGTGATCTCTGTATATTTGGAAGTAAATAATTGACGGAATGGGGAAGAAACCAAGCAGCCAGAGTCAGAGGTGCTGTCCCCTGCCCCACCATGTGCCCGGGATCACCAGTAAGAGCACCAGAGCGCGGGACATCCCGGTTGCCTGTGTCCCTTTTGAGGTGAAGGAACCAGAAGTGCGTGAGATCAGAGTGAAAGTCAAGTTCATGCATCAGAATACGGAGTGTTCCCTGGCATTGATTCCTCTCCTAACCCCTATTGGCATTCAGTTTGGGTTTTTTTCTTTTAAATCCTTCTGAGCGTTAACTGTGGAGCTGCTGAGCAGGGGGTGAAACGAAAACCCTGGTCCTGCTTCGCGGGTTGCCGTCGCACTCCCCACACTTCGTGGGTACCAAGAGAACAAGCTCAGGCTGCAACTGAGATAAGAGACCCAGGGCTGGAGCCTTGTCCAAATACATTGGGGGCAGGCACTGGAAAATGCAAAATCACAACTGAAAATGTGCTCCTGGTTTTAATTGATCTACCCAACCTCCCTGCCTGAGCTAAAATGTCTCATCTCTCCCCTGCTGCCTCAAAGCATCCCCTGCTTTCAGAAACCTGCTTCCCAAAACTTGCTTCCCAACCACAGCAGCAAATCCTCCGTCTCTTAAGACAGTTTTTACCTGCTCAGCATAAAATCAGAACCTGGTGTCTGGTATGAATTATTCAAATTTATATTGCCAGGTCTCGTTATGCTTCACTGCTGCTTAAAAGATATCAAGAGTAGAAAACTTGGGCAGCTGCCAAGTATTTCAGAAGTTCTCCATGGATAAAATGAATGTGTAGGGTTTCTGTGGTGTCTCAGTGTGGATGCACCGCGTATTTACAAAAGCTCTCCTGTCAACTCTTTCTCCAAGAGGCTGTTGTGAAGCACGGGCAATTGGTGTAAAGACCTGGGGGATATTCCCTGTCTGTGTTTAGGCGAGTGAAGGGTGTGTGATGTGGTGGCACCTGGAGACGCGGATCCTTGAAGCCAAGGCAGAGGAGCGTGCGTTGTGTGGGAGGAGGTGGGAGAGCGGAGCCACTGCTGGCATGAAGCCGCATCTCCGCCGGCAGCGGGGCTGGAAGCAGCCGGGGCAGAGTCGAGACAACTTGGCAGCACTGACAAATTCATCATGTAAAGAGGCTCCTACTCATTTCTGGAGTGGAAAAAAAAATGTATTAATGACACAAGGGTCTCTCAAATCCATAAAGCAGAAATCCTGAAATGCCACGGGTGCATGCAAGGTTGGCACAAATGTCTTTGCTTCACCCAGTATGTTTGATTAGGGATTATTTATCTGGGGAACAACTGCAAACTTTCATCCCTTTTCCTTAATGAAGTTTATAATAACAGTAGCATTGCGTGTTGATGTTTATCACAGGTCACTGGACACTTCTAAGATCCACCTGGACAGGGTGCTGGGCCATCTTGTCTAGACCGTGTTTGTGCCTAGAAAGGTTGGACCAGATGATCCCTGAGGTCCCTTCCATTACAGGATTCCGTGATTCTATGATTCTATGAAGTTATCGGGCTCATAGGTATGTAACATTTATTCTTGCCATAGCAAAGTGCAATATTTACATCTTTAATGGTATATTTGTGTACCATCAATGGCTTCAAACTGAAAGAGGTTAGATTTAGATTAGAAATCAGGAAGAAATTCTTTACTATAAGGGTGGTGAGGCATTGGAATAGGTTGCCCAGGGAAGTTGTCGGTGCCCCATCCCTGGAGGGGTTCAAGGCCAGGTTGGATGGGGCTTGGAGCAACCTGGACTGGTGGGAGGGGGTTGGAAATAGATGGTTCCTTCCAACCTGAACCATTCTGTGATTCTGTGTGTGATTCTGTGATCAAACTCTTGTTCAAGTAAGAGTTTGTACTGCAGCACTCCGAGAGAGACAGAGTGCATGACCTAACTCTGTTCATTTAGATTTGGGAGATTTATGATATTGGATCATTTCTAGTTTGTGCTTTTTTTCTTTGGTTCACTGATTACAGGTTTACTTTGGCTTTTTGTGCTTCAGCTCAGCATGTCATGTTGCCGTAGAAGCCATTCCTCTCGTTCTTCTCATGCTGTTCACCCCGACAGGCATCTCGGGGCTGGGGCTGCCCACCTCTGGCTCTCCATCCCCTTCGCTTGCTTTCCATCTCTTGTGGGGAACTGCACAGTCCTCTCTGTCATCAGGACCGATCTAAGCCTCCATGAGGTCATGTAGTTTCCTCTCCATGCTGGCCAACACTGATTTGTCTCTCTCTACAACACCAACTGTGATGAGTTTGGTCAACAAGGTTTTGGAGCCTGTTTTGCTCAAGCTTACTTCATTCTTTCCATCTCCTACATGGAGTCCTCGGTGCTTCTGGCTATGGCCTTTGATCACTATGTGGCCCATCTGCTACCTGCTGAGATAGGCTTCTTCATCATCACCAGTGCCAGGACAGGCAGGACCAGGCTGGCTGCTCTGTGCAGACATCTCTTAGGAGTGCTGCCATCGCCTGCTGTCCGATCCAAGGGATGTGCAGACATCACACGCAATAACTGATAGGGCTTTGCTGTAGCCAGTCTCTTTCTGACGTTAGACGTCATCCTCATCTTTGTATCCTATATACTGATTGCTAGGGCCATTCTGAGCATCACATCCCAAAGGGAGCACCTCAGGCTTTGAGCAACTGCCTGTCCCACATACCCTGGCAGTCCTGATCCTGTACATCCCCATGGTTAGTCTGTCCATGGTTGACCAGTATGGCCAGCATGCTTCCCCTCTTGTTCATGTCTTCATGGCCAAAGTCTACCTGCTGGTCCTTCCCATGCTGAACCCCATCATCTACAGCACAAAAACTAAACAGGGGTGTCCTCAGGGTCCTGTTACCAAGAAGGAGCTTCTCCCCATGGCACTGTGGGTCCTGAGAGATCATAGAATCATAGGGTTGGAAGGGACTTACGGGTCCAGGCGGGTTTGGGATGTCTCCAGAGATGGAGACTCCACCACCTCCCGGGGCAGCCTGGGCCAGAGCTCTGCCACCCTCAAGGGAAAGAAGTTCCTCCTCATGTTTAGGTGGAACTTCCTGTGCTTAAATTTGTGCCCGTTACCTCTTGGTAATGTCTCTGGCAGAGATCACTGCTCTGGGAAACACTCACTTAACATAATGATCCAAATGTCAGTTCATCATTTGGAAAGTGCTTTTGCTTTGCGTCAAGTGGGGCATTGACTCAGTGAAGGTATTAAGAGTTATTATTGATATCCATACATTAAAACCAACTCATCGGAAATCGCAGCGTGTGGAGTGGGCCACAGCTGCCACTCGGGGCTCTCCCCCTCCCCCTGATGAGGGCCAGCCAGGACTTTTCTCAGGCCCACAGATATTTACCGCCTGTTACAACATTTTACAGCCCACAGTTTCTTGTAGTTATCCCTGTCCTCTGACTCCTTCATGTGTTTTCCACTCTGAGTACCTGAGTAATGCTCTGTTCCATCTAAAGGCTGCACAATCAGTCACAATCCAATTTCAGTGACAGTGCAATAGTCACGGATAATTATTTGATATTTGTCTTGCTGTTTTACGGCATATGAAGTTTCATCTGTTCCAGATTATTTTGATAAGAGGACCAGAATGAAAATGGAAATTTAAATAATCTCAACCCTCTCTGTTTTACAGCTGATTCTGCTCATGAAATCTATAATTTGCAATATATCCTCTTGCTTGCTTGGTATCGTACAGTGATACATACACCTCCTGCAGTGTCTCATGATGACCCATGCTGTTTATTGTTCTGTTTCTCCCCTCATTTCTTTCTTCTCTCCTGGCCTTAGATTTGAAGCTCTAGGCAGCAGGGATTTTCTTTTCATTCTGCACCTCTAATATTTTATTAAATTGTCTGTTCTATGTTTCAACATATAGCAAAAGTACAGATAATAAATGCTACCATACCAATTAATTCTTTTCCTGGGCTACATGACTGTGATGCTAAATAACAACAAAAATATTCAACAACAAGAAGAAAAAATTACACTTTCAATTGCAAAATTTCAGATAAATAAATATCAGTACTGGACTTGTGTGCCACTTCGATGATATGTCTATATCTTAATTTGTATGGAACAGCCATGTGTTATCCAATGGATGAAATAATTATTTAATGTCTGTGGTTCAAAGACAGCTCTACCACTTGGGAAAACACAGTTCTTATTTCTTTAGCCTGCTGAGAGGGCTGGAAAGACAAACAAGTGCTGGAAACTCCCGAGAGCACTGGCAAGCAAACGAACTGGACCCACCAAAAGGAAAGGTTTCTGCTCATAGTAAGTGATATGTCCTGAATTAACGGCATATACTTAGGGTAAGAAAGAGCTCTTTTTGGGCTTGGGTGGGCAAGTAGGAACCTCTTTGGGGAGATGGGAAAGATAATGAGCAAAAAGCTGATGTGGTTGAGAAAGGGGGTGAGGACAACATTGAGAGTGTGGTGGAGAACATTGAGATTGGTCATTGAGACATCCCAGTGGAAGATTGTGGTGGTTCAGGAAGGAGAGACAGACAGTGGGGCAGAAGAAGGGTGGTAGTTCGAAGGACAACAAGGTGATAGGACATTTTGTGTTACTGCTCATTTTACAGCAGGGACTGAAGTGCTTATCCCATAGATAAGGGTGTTTCTGGCAAAATACTACATGCCAAAGCAATGTCTGCTATGGAATTTTGTTTACAGAGATAGAGATGAGAAGGAAGGGTGTACTGGTTTTGTCTGGGGCTAGGTTTAATTTTCTTCATCGTAGCTTGTGTGGGGCTGTGTTTTGGACTCGTGATGAAAACAGTGTTGATAACACAGGGATGTTTTAGCTACTGCTGAGCAGGGCTTGCACAGCATCAAGGCCTTTTCTGCTCCTCACCCCACCCCACCAGCGAGTAGCCTTGGGGTGCACAAGGAGCTGGGAGGGGACAGAGCCAGGACAACTGACTCCAGCTGACCAAAGAGATATTCAAGAACACAGGACTTTATGCTCAGCAATAAAAGATGAGGGAAGGAGGATAGGTTTTGCCTATTAAATTGTCTTTATCTCAATCTGCAGGTTTTTGCATTTTTACCTTTCCAATTATCTCCCCATTTCACTGTGCGGGGAGGGGGGACGGTGACCGAGTGGCTGCATGGGGCTGAGCTGCCCACCGGGGTTAAACCACCACAAAGGACTTGTAGAAATATTGAATTGCTGAGTAAAAGAGACAACTATATTTATCATCATATCTGTTTCATAGCTGCAGCAGACACACTGTGTATCTTGTCTGCCGCCAGCTGCACAACACTATTGATATTTGTAAAATTCAGTCAATGCAGTCAGGAAAATTTTCCTATCAAAAATGCATCCACTTTGAGCTTCAAAAGACTGATTTCTCCAAGTTCAGGAAAACTATGTGAATGGAGGGGCTGGAAGGGTTCCCAGGGCAGGCATTTTTCAGCAACTCCCACTCCTTCTGTTCCTTTTCCTCTGTATTAAATGTCATAAAATCATGGAATGGCTAGAGCTGGAAGAGACCTTAAAGATCATCTCATTCCACCCCCTGCCCTGGGCAGAGACACCTCCCCCCAGCCCAGGCTGCTCCAAGCCCCGGCCAACCTGGCCTTGACCCCCTCCAGGGATGGGGCAGCCACAGCTTCTCTGGGCCCCCTGGGCCAGGGGCTCGCCCCCCTCCCCGCCCAGAATTTCTGCCTCCCATCTCAGCTCCATCTCCCCTCTGGCAGGGGCAAAGCCTTCCCCCTCCTCCCACGGCTCCCCTCCCTGCTCCAGAGTCCCTCCCCAGCTCTCCTGGAGCCCCTGGAGGGACTGGAAGGGTCTCCAAGGTACGTTTTATTTTCTGATGTTTGGGACACACCTTTTAAAGACAGCTGAGATGATGATCCTGATGTCATCTATTACTTCAGCTCTAACATTTCCTCTAAAGACTCTGTGCTCCACACAAACTATTTTGTGTCACGGAGATCTTTTAGGAAGACTCTGGATGAAGCACCTTCAGGGACGGTGTTCACCACCATCTGTGCTCATTTGCTCCAACAGAGAGTTACAGTCATGGTTAAAAAACACACCTTGTTTTGAAAGGTAAATCCTAAAGCCATTTTGCCAGATTTGCCACCAGGCAACATTAAAACGTCGTCTTACACGCAACCGTGCACCAGCCCTTTGGTGCAAAAAATGAGCAGACCTGCTCTGTTTAATATACAAGGACTCGAAGCACAAGGGGAATCTGCGTGTTGGACAATGCTCCTGAGCGTGGCTTGCTCTAATTCTCCATTCTGCCCACGGTGATGGTGGTTCAGGGCTGCATAAAGCACTTTCTGTATCACCCCTCCGTCTTGCAGCTCATCTCAGATTTAAGGCTGCCTTGATTTTCTTTTGCAGTCCCTGGTCACGCTCCATCGCTCCCTTGCCCAGCTGGTGGGAACTCGAGGGGGATTTCACTCACGCCTGCAGATACAGATTTGTATTTCTTCTTTCCTTGAAATAGCTGCAGCCTCACCAGGATGAGAAACCTCCCATCTGGCTTTGACACCCTGCTGGGACTCGGAGGGTCCTGTTTTCCCAGCCTGTGCTCTTCAGTACAAAGCAGAGAGAGAAACCATCGTCCTGGGTGATCCATGAGGAGGGGAAGGAAGAGGAAGCGTTGCCACTGTGTGGTGCTGCGTGCCCTGGCTCGAATTTGAGAAGGCGGAACACCTGATTGCTGTTCTTCCTTCACTTATCAAAACCACACTGGAAGGGAAATACAACATTTTGAATATGTGGATTTTTCATTACGCTTTATTGAAAAATTATTCACTCGGGTAAAATCATGAGGGGCAAAGCAATGCTGCCTGCTGGAAAAGCTTTCACCATTGTATGTACCCTGATTGCAATCCCCAGGTCTTATCCTTCAGCCGTATTGTCTTTTTCCACCAATACTTGGGTTTTTTTAATACTTCTAACTCATTATGTTAGACATTTTTAGCCATTTTAGAAAACATATGCCCCAAGGAAAGCCTGTACACTGATTAATAGTATTTTTCAGCACAGCATTTTAAAGCAAACTAAACTCCTTGCATCTCCAGGCAGAATTGAAAACAAAATTTTAAACCTCATCTTCTCCTCGTCTGTTTACGGTTTCGCTCAGGTCTCCAACTCTGTTTCACACATCCCAAGCTCGGAGGAATCTGGTAGAGAAAAGACGCACATCCCTTCCTTCCTTGACAGTCCTTAACTACAACGAATGTGAAACACACACAAAACTCCTTCCTGAACATCAGTCAACATGCTTTGTCCTCGGTGCCAACCAAAGCATCCGGCACCAGCAAGTGCCAAGCAAACTGATGGACAAAAGTCCCTGAGGAAGACTCTGGGGCCATGATGAATCCATGGGCAGGAGGCTGGTGGCCGGACCAGTTGGGCTGCAGAAACTAGCGAGGTAGTGTTTGTTGTAGCTATAAAAACATCATTAAAATACGTAGCTACTGTGTTCGTAGCTGCAAATATGTCAGACAAATATAATTTGTGGTGAGAGGCGCTGTCTTTTATTAGATGAACTTAGAGTCAGAAAAACTATAAAAATCTTTCAAACTCGCAAGCTGTTCTTCCAGTCTGAAAGGTAGCAATCTTCACAGCTAAATATAGCTTAAGAAGAACGACTCTGAGATTTATAGAACATAGCTCACATTTCTGTTTAATGCCCCTTTTTAGCATACAGTGGAATCAGGAGCTTGCATTTTTATGGTGTTTTGCTGTTTGACTTGAAATCCAGCTCTAAGACAAGGTGGGGTTTCCTATCTTTTCCCATGTTTGCTCAGGACAGCTGCCTTCGGGGCTGCGGGGCAGACCTGTGCCCACCACCACTGCCGGGGACCTCTGGGCAGCGACGGGGTTCTCCATCCTTGTGCACGTGTGTGAGAGGCTCCGAAGGACATTGCTGCCCTGTGGTCCCCAGCCGTGTCCCAGGAGCTGACCAAGAAGTCCTCCCAGGGTGCCACACCATGTCCTCCCCAGCGCTCCCAGCTCCAACCCAGTGAAGTTTTTTTCTTTTCATCCTTGCTGGTAAGAGGGACTTTTTACAAGGGCACGTAGTGATAGAACGAGGGGTAATGGCTTCAAACTGGAAGAGGGGAGATTTAGATGAGGTATCAGGGAGAAACGTTTTACGCTGAGGGGGGTGAGCCCCTGTCCCAGGGTGCCCAGAGAAGCTGTGGCTGCCCCATCCCTGGAGGGGTTCAAGGCCAGGTTGGACGGGGCTTGGAGCAACTTAGTCTGGTGGGAGGTGTCCCTGCTAGACATGGCAGGGAACTAGATGCTAGACAAGGGGTTGGAACTAGATCATCTTTAAGGTCCCATCCAACCTAAACCATTCCATGATTCTGTGAGGGTCTGTTGACGGAGTCCAGCACTGGGATCATAGCCTCAAGGACGGATGTGCATTGCCAGTGCAGGAGGGATGCTGTGCCTTTAATAACCATCCCCAAGGCAGGAGCTGTAGGAGGAATCTTCAGTGCGGCAGCTACCTAAATCCGCAACCACCCACCCCGAGAGGCTGGCTTAGCATGGCATCCCAGGGAGTGGGGCACGCAGTGGGACGTCACCCTGCAGCCCCTTTGGTGTCTGTCACTCATGCATGACCAGGCTCCTTCTCCACACCAAACACGCTGGGTTTGCAGCGGTGACACGCACGGAAACACTGCAGTGGATGTCCCTGCTTGTCAGCCACTGGAGGTGGAGATTTTCCCTCTGCTTTGAACACAAGATGATTACCAGCTGAAATGCAATGGCAGAAAGGTTCCTCCCTCCCTGGACGGGTTCTGCCTCATCATCTCCCCACAGCCCGACACGCACAGAAAGGAGCAGATCCACCCACCTCACAGCCCTGAGCATCAGCAAAGGGATGAGTGGGGCATGGGGAGTTCTCCAGTGGTGCAGGACCCATCCACCCCCCTGGGCGCACGTGCAGCACCGAGTTCTCCACCTTTGCTCTTCTCAGTGCAGGCTGCAAAAGGAGAGGCACGCAGATGCAGGGATGGCTGTGGTCAGGCTGGTGGTCCCAGTGCCAGCTGCCGGCACGGCATGGCAGAGGTGAGTGGGGAAGAGTGTCTGGAGGAAAAGGCTGTGGGACCAGCTTGGAGGCTTCTCCGGGGTGAGGTGTACCGTCCCCGGAGTCCTGCCAGCCCACCACAGGCAGGAAGGGAGGAACAGACCCAGCCACTCATCTCAGCGTTGTTCCTCTCTGCCTGCATTTAGATTTAAAGGTTGCTTTGGTTTCAACTCGGGAAGCCAACGTGCAGAGACTCCAGCATTTGGATACTGGCCACACATTGCTGGTCTCCCCACAAGCCAGGAGCAGGGAGGATGGAGACATCCAATCCCAGGGGATGGGGGAGCAAGCTGAGGAGAGCTCGGGCATCCATACAAAGCATCCATCCTCCTGACACACAGGCAGGAGCAGTTTGCTGGCTAGGAGCTGGAGCCGGAGTTGCCGGTTTACATCCGTGGCTCTAAAAGTGGAACCTGGCCCCTGTGGTGGTGAGTCAAGGAACAGCAGAAGGGCTTTACCTGTAAATACCATGAAGAACAGAATTTTAGCTGGCGATGCGAGTACTGCTTTTCCATATATGTATATAAAAGGCTTAGAAGATCTGAAGTCTGCACTCCTTGGATTTATTAGTGTTGCTGACACTGGTAACATGGGAGGTTTGTATCAGGAAGATGCGTAAGCCTGTAACGATGTTTGTTCCTCCATTTAAACAGGGCCAGCGCCTGGCTTGCCTTGCCACGGCCCCCCTTCAGCTGGAGAAAACTTGTGAACAACTGGCAGCCTGTTGTAAAGTGAATTCATCCAACCTTTTGCAATCGATGAGATTACAGAGAAATTAAGCACAGAAGTTAAAACGTGTGAAAACAGTTCTAGACTGAACAAACACGCAGGGGTGTTTCAGTGCTTGGGTGACTGCGCTTAAAGGTGATCTGCGGCTTAAAGCAGCAAGTATCAGCTGAGACTCCCAGCTGAGTAAATCACTGCAGGGGTTGCAGGGCTACGCGGTAAATCCTCCCTCAGGAGTCCATAAACCTCCCATATAAAACACATTTTAGGGATTTTTAGTGCTACGCAAAGATCATGACAAGCAGAAGGCTTTGATTCTGCTTCACTGTCCACAGCAGACGCTCCATATTCGTGTAAGAAAACATCTGCCTAGTTATCCATCTATCCAGCTGTTTACTTAAAAATCAGTCTGTGGGTCTTCTCTTTCAGATTCTTCACTTTGCTCTTAGTCATCAACAGAAAACTAGCTGTTTTCTTGTTCTTGAAACTTTTTCCCAATTACTCTAAGAGTTTGGAGCGCTGTCTGTCATTTGAGTGTGGCCGGGCCCAAAGTGACGTTCACAGCCTGTCCTCCCTGGTTTGGGTTTAAACCCCGATATCCTTCAGTGAAGCTGGGGTGAACCTGCAGGAACTCTGCTAAAGGCGACAGTCCCATTTTTATTTCACAGTAATATACCGAGGTTGATGACTGATCTCATCTCAGCCTCAGGTATCACTAAAGCAAGCAATTTCACATCGCTGCTGTTCAGACACCATGGGGAGGGAGGGAGGAAAGAGCATAAGCCTGGAACTAGGTGGAGGAAAAAAAAAAAGCCTTTAAAATTGGAAAAGAGACAAAGTCTCCATGGTCAAACCTCCCAGCTGCCAGCAACTCAGCGGTTAGGAAGTCCCTGAGATGTTATAGTCTTGCGTTTAGACTCTGGGGGAAAATTTAGTCACTATCTCTAGAAAATTTATACATAAACAGATGATCAAATAATGGGACTTTTTTTTGGCAAATAACAAAACAAGCAGAAACTTGTCAAAGAATCTGGCAAATACAAAACATGTCAATCAGATAATTTCTCTTGTGTGGAAGGGGAGCAGAGTTTGTACATAGGGGAAAACAATATCTCTCTTAATTTTTGAGATCAATTAGCATGCATATTGCATACTATTTTCATAAATGAGACAGAGAATATTGCTGAGCTTGAACCATTATGGGGAAGTTTCAAATCCCATTTCTTGTGCTACTGCAAAGAAAGATGAAGTGCGGATCTGCAGGCGGAGCATCCTCAACTTTATATTAGCCTGTTCAGCAGAGTATAGAAATTACTTATTAAATCTGCAGCTTCTCCAGAAGCACAGAAAAAAGAAAGATTAACAGCCTGGGTAATTTTGAAAAATTGAAGGAATGGTCTGAAAACCACCACAAATAGAATAAAATTCACATTCATGGTGGGAAAAAACGTGAGTAGGCAGCAGGAAAGACTGGAGAGGTTATAGTGGTGTTTATCACATCTCCGGTGATGTGACACGGGGAGGAGGGACATCGTGCTGGGATGCACCCAGAGCATCAGCCTGTGAGACACGTGTGAATGTTCTGCGAGAGACAGGGTCTGGTCACTGACTAATTTGGCCTCCTGAGCCTTTCCATTTTCACTTTTTCATGTATTATAAGATAAACTCAACTCTAAGTATAGAATCATAGAATCACAGAATGATCGAGGTTGGAAGGGACCTTTCAGATCATCGAGTCCAACCATCCACCCAACACTGACAAACCCACCACTACCCCACGTCCCTCAGCACCACGTCTGCCCGGCTTTTAAATCCCTCCAGGGATGGACACTCCACCACTGCCCTGGGCAGCCTCTGCCAAGGCTGCACAACCCTTTCCGTGAAGACATTTTTCCTAATATCCATCCTAAACCTCCCCTGGTGCAACTTGGGGCCGTTTCCTCTTGTCCCATGGCCTGTTCCTTGGGAGAAGAGCCCGACCCCCCCTGGCTGCCCCCTCCTTTCAGGGAGTTGCAGAGAGCAAGAAGGTCTCCCCTCAGCCCCCTTTTCTCCAGGCTGAGCATCCTCAGCTCCCTCAAAGGCTCCTCTCATACTGGAGTATTTCAGGTCCACTTCAGGTGTAAACTACATGATTTGGTGAAAAATGCAGCAAGCGGCTGTACTAATTGTGTGAGTGCTGCTAGAAATAGTAGGTGTTTCATGAATGGTTGTCTGTGTGCCTGTCTCTCTGGAAGGATGGATGTCACACTTCTGACAAAAGGACTTTCAAAACTGATTGACAATCAAGCCTGGCAGGAGACAGGGTTTTTGTTCTATGGGAAACTCCAGAAAAGAAAAAAAACAAATAATTTACTGTAAGTAATTGAGGGACTTCCAACCGAAGTGGGGGAGGCATTTCCACGAGAGGGTTGCTGGCTGTGGCTTACGCTGATCACAGCTCCAGAAGAGGAGACTGTAAGTGGGCAACAAATCTATCTGGGACGAGTGTGGTAGTAGGATTGTAAATAGAAATGGTCGTGGGTTGGTAAGCTCACTGAAATCAGAATGGTTCGAGGATTATGAAATGCGAGGTTGCTTAGAAAGTAGACCACAGAGTTCACATATACAGCTGAGTCACAACAGGCAGTTGTTGTTATTAACAATAATTAGCACAAATAAAACCAGTGCTGGAGGACGGAGTGTGCTGTTGCCACAGATGGCCTTGGGTCTGAATAGATTTGTCCAACAGATATGGTTTTAGAATTAGTCTTAATTGATGCTTTTATTCTAGATGAGGACTGTCTGGCGAGAAAGGAGATCTGTGGAAAAGGGCCTGGGGTGCTGGTGGGTGCAAGTTACCTCAACATCAGCAGAAGAGCCTGCAGCCAAGGTGGCTGGTGGTAGGTCTTTGGGGGTGCTGGGGCACATAGGCTGTGCAGGACAGTGGTTTCCCCCCCAGTTCTGCATTGGTGAGATGATGTCTGGGCACTGGGTCCAGTCTGGGTCTCACAGTAGAGCAGACAGCGACAGGCTGGAGATGATGGAGCTCTGTGGGTTTTATTACCAAGCCATCTACTTTGACTCATATCTCAACTAGGTGTATTTCATCCACACCTCCTCCACCATCCGATCTGCTGTGCTCACAGCCATAGCTTTTGAACTCTTTGCCATGATCTGCAGCCCCTGAGCCATACATCCCTCCTGAGACTGGCATGGGGTTGACCATCCAGGCAGTACTTCTGTTGTTCCTGACCGCCTTTCTCCCGAAGATGCTGCAATGTCACTGGGTAAATGGTTTTCCGCACTCTTTCTTGTCTACACCAGGATAGCATCATTGCGTCCTGTTATATATCATGACCCTTAAGACCGTCTTGAGTGTTGCATCCAAGGAGGAGCAGTCAACGGCTTTGAACACTTGCACCTCCTATATCTGTGCTGTCCTAATATTTGACATCCCAGTGACTGGCCTGTCTATGATTCACAAGTTTGGGAGAAAATACTTCTCCCATTGTTCACACCCTGATGACCGACATCTGCTTTCCTGGTCCCACCATGATTGTGCACAGTGTGAAAACCAAACGGATCTGTACCTGGACCACCAGAAAGCTGCAAGAAGCTAGATGTGACTCCACAGTCACAGTGTGAGCTGCATCGGAGATGGGGGCTCTGACGGTGATTGCACAGGTTTAAAGCCTTGCAGGTGGCGGTGGAGTCACACAGCGAGAAAGGCAATGAGAATTAGGTTAAAAGTTTAAGGGCAGACTCATCACCCTGTGCCAACTTGAATAACTGCTCAGACTTGGGCAATAAAATTCCAGTTGAAAGGTGTGCCACTTTTATGGTCAGATGTGGCTTCTTGCATTGCACAGAATAAGATGTTATTAATTAGAAGAAATACATATAACTCTGAGTGATCAAACTGCATAAATATTTTAACCAAATGTAATTTTCTCTATAGATTTTCCTCTTACAATAATGTCTAATGGAGAATGATGATCTGTCCACTTTCTTTGTTAAAAAAAAAAAAGAAGGAATAAATACTTCAATAAAATTTAAAATGTTGCAGCAGAGTACTGGACATATTTGTCAATATTATGCTGGGAATATCAGCAATTTGTATCAGTTAATTAGTGAACACAACAATCAAAAGGATTGGAAAGGGCTTATCAGTAAGAACAGTTATTCTCGGTGGGTACAAAAGAGAGTTAAAGATTAACCAGAAAAAGCAAATGCAGGTTATCATGACATAGGTAGTTTTAAGAACACGGTCTGCAGAGGAGCTGACAAGTTCTTGAGGTGGGATTTCAGCTGGATGAATCATCTCAGAAAGACCAGATATTCCTTTTCAAGGAATAGCATCCCTGTCACCGCATTTGTCCAGTCCCACAGAGCACTCGGGACACCTTTTCTCGAATGAGTTTGTTTTTCACAGTGTAGACAATGGGGTTTAGCACGGGTGGCAGGAGCACATAGACATTGGCCAACAGGATGTGAACATGGTGGGGGACGTTGTGGCCAAACCGAAGGGTGAAAAATGAGAAAAATGCTGGGGTGTAGAATATTAATATAACACAGGCATGAGAGCTGCAGGTGCCAACTGCCTTGCGCTGGGCATCCTTGGAGGAGAGCCTGAAGACAGCCCGGAGAATGAGGATGTACGATACCCCGATGAGCACAATGTCCACACCTGGGGACAGAAGGGTGGTGGCAAAGCCGTACCAGATGTTAACAGAGATGTCGGCGCAGGCCAGCCGGGCGATGCCCATGTGCTCACAGTAGGTGTGCGGCATGGTGCTGTGTCCGCAGTACGGCAGCCTCTGAAGGAGGAATATTGTTGGGAACATCACACAAAAGCTCCTGGCTATTGCAGCCAGCCCTATCTTGGCTATCATCACGTGCGTGAACACTGTGGCATATCGCAGGGGGTTGCAGATGGCCACGTACCTGTCGAACGCCATGGCCAGCAGAATGGTCGACTCTGCAATGAAGCTGAGGTGTGTGAAGAACATCTGGGTAAGGCAGGCGTGGAAAGATATCTTCTTGGAAAGGGACCAGAATATGCTGAGGGCTCTGGGCACTGTGGAGGAGGATAATACAAGATCTGCCACCGCTAACATGGCCAGGAAGAGGTACATCGGCTTGTGGAGGCTTCGCTCCGTCGCAATGACAAACAAGAGGATGAAGTTGGCCAGGAGCGCCACGACGTACATCAGGCAGAATGGGATGGAGAGCCAGGCGTGCATGTCCTCCAGGCCTGCCATGCCCAGCAGAAGGAAGGAGGCAGGCTGCAAGCTGGTTTGATTGAGAGCTGCCATGGCAGGATGGTCTCTGAATCAGTTTGGGCTCCTTTCCCTGTAAGTGAAAATAGTGGAAGAGATGGGGAGCACAGCTCATAATAAAGGAAAACCCACCTGAGTTTCCCTAGAGCACTTTATTTCTCTGGATCCCAAAGTGTTTTAAAAAATCACTCGCCTCCCCTCACCCCCTCACTGGGGAAGTGTGCTTGAGATACTGACTCCAGACCAAGTAATAAATTAAATTTGAAAGTGTATTTTGTAGACTCGGATATTGAAATCCAGCAAAGGGATTTACAAAAGTACACAAGTAGGTGCAAATCTTGGCAAAGACCCATGAATCCAGCCCCTCTGGCTCCCACTGTTGTTATTTCTTGTGCTCTTGCTCTGTAGCCCCCAAAAGCAGATGAGGCAGGTGACAAGTTGGGACTGACTCGCACTAATTTTATACAATTTGCTGTTTCTTCCAGTCCCCAACTCAGCTCTCTCCTGACTCATTCCCACCATGTTTTGTGTGATGGCAGACCAGGATCCCTGCAGGGCAGGGAAGGCTCGCGCAGCACCGGGGGCACCGGGGCTGTTACTGATGGCTGCATCGCGTCAGCATGAGGGGATGGTCCCCAGCCTCTGCAGGACAAAGCACCCCGCAGAGAGTGTGACCTCAGGGAACAGCCCTGTGCCAGTGAGGCAGAGCAGACGCTGAATTTTAAAGCAAAGTCAGAAGCGATGGTTTAAAGCACTGAGAAGGTGCTTTGCAGTATTTCCGGAGAAATAACAAAGCCACCCATGAGGGCAGCATCAGCCAAAGTAGTCAAAATGTGAAGAAGAGCCATAAACCCTTCTCAGCTGACGGATGGCCAGGGCTAGGTCTGCAGCAGCTTTGGCTAGCACTAACCTGGTGACGACAGCAGAAGGCTTTGCTGATAGACCTTTGCCTCTTTGGACCATTCCGATCTTCTTATTGGGAATTATACATGAAAGGCAGCATGAGGTCATCAGGCAGGCTGTCGGCTTTAGAGCTGGGCTGGGATCTCCTGAAATGTCGATTGAGGTGGAGCCTGGGAAACTCTCCTGCAATTGTGTGCTGCAGGTAGCACACCCTTCGGGCTGGAGAAGGACCCCGGAGCCAAAGCAGCAGCATTTACATGAAAAACCCCACCTGGAAAACAGCGTTTCTCATCTCAGAGCCTAAAGCTGCAGCTTGGAGTAGTCTCGGGGAGGTTTCTCCCAGCTGTAGAATTTTACCTTCTACTTCAAATCAGGCACTTCGGCCACAGAAACCCGTCAAATAGCAGCTACAGCAAACAACTCACCAGCTCCCATGTCCGCCAGGAATGAGGATATCTGCCCCTGGACCTGGGAGGATGCTGTCAGGGGGGGCAGGGAGGTGACAATATTTATATGCTCCCCCTGAGTCCCCATGGGGCTCACAGGCAGCTGGGAGCAGCAGAGCTTTCATCTGTGCTGCTTGGACTAATGTGATGAAAATAATAGAAAATTAATGGGGTTTTGAGTGGAACTCCTTCAATGGGAGCCTGGTGAGAGATTACCTTCCGCTGCAGATTATGGCCTGGAGCACACAAAGCCTTCGGAGCGCTGCATCATCCCCTTCACAGCGGGGTGGGGATGAGGTGGGATGGTGGAGGACACAGGGAGGAGTGACGCTGACCTCCTCCAGCCAGCCCTGCGGAGAAGGCACAGGATCTGCTGCCATCACCCCCCCCAGCCCTGCTCTGCTGCCTCTGTGGGTGTTCAAGCGCTGCCGCTCCAAGCACCGGGGTGATTAATACAAGAAACGTGTCTGCTCTCTGCAGCAGGCTCTCATTGCCATTCCTGCTCTGAATGCTCAGCGCTGGCTTGTACTCAGGGAGGACTCTCTTTTGGGGCATAAAAAGAAAATCCAATATTAACAAAGAGCGGGAATGGGTCGGTGAGCAGAAAGAGGTTGTGGAGGAATGGAAACTAATAAAAGTATGGAAAAAGTCAAACTTGGGTACCTTAAATTAAACACTAAATCTAGATTTATTGGCTGAAATAAAACTGGACAGATTGACTTTAGCCAGGTATTTTCTTTTTTCTTTACTTCTTCCTTCTCTTCTTTTTTCTTTTCTTTCTCAGGAAAACTATGACCTGACTTCTTGAGAGCCAACATTTCAATATTGGATTTTTAATCCCCCAACACTGGGATATCTCCAAAAAATCACTGTCCCCAGCTGTTGGCTGCTGGCATACCTTATGGCTGTGCAGCCCCAGCACAGATACTGTAGCACAAAACCTCTGGCTCAGCTTGGCTCTAGTGTAAAAATTCATGGGTTTTAATTAAATAAAGTTCTCAAGCCTTATTGATCCACTTGAGATATTTGTGGCATAGGCGGACTAACACTTGCTAATGCCTGAAAATCAATTTTATATTGATAAAGCTGGAATTATTTACATCCCAGACCTAATTTGGGTACCCTTCCCTGCGGGTGAGTCAGTGGCCCGTAGCTCTCACAGGGTCTTGGGATGGGGACTGAGCTCAGCTCATTTCTCTCTCTCACCCTATTCCCAGGGAGCAGGACCTGGAGCAGCCCCAAGGACGGCAGGTTTTGGCGTTGCCTAGCATCTTTCCAGGGTTCCTCTCTCCTGTCCCACACTGGTGGCAAGTTCAAGTTATGACTCAGGCATGCGCTTAAAGCTCCTCAGCTTTTGGGTTTTCTATCTAAAAGTCTCCGAATCAAAGCACAGACATCTTTTGAATGTGGCAGCTGTATTTGGAGGGCTGTGTGGTGTGCAGATCTCCGTGCACATGCTTCCTATGACAGAGGATTTGTTGGGCTTCCTCTGCAAAATGCCTTCAGTAAGCCATTCAGGTGAGGACCCTCTCATGGAGACGTCACTTCTGGACTGTCTCTCTGCTTCAGAAAAAGGAGGAAAATGAGAAAAAGGAAGAAGAAAAGGAGAAAAACCCCTTTCCCTGAAGGTCCTGACATAGGACAAAGAACCTACGGAGTGAGTCTGGCATGAGGCAACCCGTGTGACTCCATGGATTTGCTTTCTCAGTTGTTGGTCTCCAAAGCGGAGATATGGCTCCCTCCTTGTCTCCACGAGGAGCTGAGGCCACCCTGGGATGAGGCTGGCGGGGGAGGCAGGGACCGGAGCATCCCGCATCCCCCAGCAGAGGGCAGCAGCGAGCCGCGCTCCGCCCGCCCCCCCC